>CM041730.1:20237535-20390035 GCA_023373845.1 Nibea coibor
CTGCCGCAGGATGGCCCCCCAGTAGTGACAGCACAGCCCGGACTCCGTGTCCGTCACCAGCTTGTTGAAGAGCCACATGTTGATGAAGTGGAAGAGCTGCGAGAAGAGCTGGATGGTGAGAGCGGCGTTGACCCGACACCGCCGCAGTAACGACATCGCCCCCGTGAGGGTGTGCAGGACGTCCTCTGTGGAGGGAAGGAGACGAACGAGGGTCAACTCCGAGCGGACGGAGGGGAGACGCACGAGGCTGAAAAGCTTCTTTCTCACTCTCTGAGTGTCTTCACGCCTGAGTTACTATTTCACACGAGGCAGGAGTCCAAACTTTAACCAAGTGTGAAGCCGCTGATAGTCATCTTGGTTTCATCGAGGTTTGGACAGATATTACTCGACTGGAGGTAACGGAGGGACTTTCCTAACATGGTTTCCCACCATGAGAGCTGAGACCCTCCAAGTTTAAAAGATCATGATTACCAAAACAGAACAGAGAAAGAAAGCTCAGATTTTTCTCTGATCATTCCTCATCAGAGCCACAGGAAGCAAAAATCTGCCATGGAAGGATCACAGAGACGTTTTAAAGCTTCTGGCATGATAAGACGTCAAAGCCGAGCATCCACAGAAATATGAGAAGGAAATCTTAAAAACAGAAGCTAAACGACGACGAGGAGCATCAAAACATATTTTAGCCTCCTGAAACCTTCAGCACCGGATGAAGCGTACGTTATGTTTAGAATAGTTTCAGCTTGGAAGACAGAGGTCTCTCTGTGTCTGTGTCTCACCGATCTTGGGTCTCTGTGGGTTGTGTTCCTCGGGGTCGTCCAGGAAGGCCGGCATGTAGTTATTCAGATCAGCCTGCAGACAGTGGACCAGGTACCTGCACAGACAGACACACTGTTACAGCAGGTCAAACAGACACAGACACACACACACACGACGTTGTTTCCTTGTGAATCTACATTGTTCCTGTGTGTGAGCAGCTGATCCTGTTTTTTCAGAGACATGTTGACGTGATACTTGCATGACCATCGTGTGACACATTGTCCTCGTGTATATCATCAATTTAAAACTAACCCTGAGGACCTGCCCTGTGTTTACACAGGTGTGTTCACATCGTCATCACGTTCACCTGAGGTCGACAGAAATGTGCAGACATCAAACATCTGCCTGGAAAAACATCTCCAAAACCTCCAGAATATTCCAGACTGACACAACCACACATCCACACACACAGACTGACTTGAAAGCCATCTGAACCAGATGGGCGAGGATGTCCTGGGCGTCCAGCGTGATGCGGTTCAGGTCTCGGTCCTGCTTGATGAAGTTGAGCAGCTCGGAGGCGTTGGCCATCCAGAAAGCCAGCGCTCCGGCGATGTTCTTCTGCTTCTGTAACGTACGTAACAACAGCGACACACAGAGGAGGAAGAAGAAAAGACACATGGAGGACATCGTTAGAGCGGCAGGACGAAGAAGAGTCTGCAGAGTTAAACAAAGGAAAAGGAGGAGAGGTGTCTGTTTGAGTGGCAGCCAGAAGGAGCAGTTGTTACTTCAGGGATAGACTCATGCCCCGCCCACCCCTCCCTCTTAGCCAACCCGGTGCGAGAGGACGAGTGGTCATCACTGTCACTCAAAAGAAGACGGCCAATCACATTCAACAGCTTTAGAGACATTAGTGACCACTCGGTTCCTCCCAGACTCAGCTCAGGTCATCAGGTCAGCAGACACCGGCCTCCTCCAACTACAAGGCTTCTTAACACGATATAAATATATTCAGACTGTAGACTGACACGATGGACTGCACGGGCGGTCGGTAATTTACTCTTTAATTACTGAACATGTTAAATCAAAATAACTTTGGCTAAAAACAAAAGACAGAATTAAGATTTAAGACAAAGTTAAAGATTCAGCCGTCTGTTCTCTCCAGTTTACATCAGCCACCACTTCAATATCTGAGCCTACAACATGATATCAAATCTACTGTGTGAGTGAGAGCACACTGCTGTAATAATTAAATCACCGCTCCACGTGTCAGTCTACAGTCGCTTCAGGTCCAACATAAACAGGGAGGACAGAGCTCGGTGTCTGAGGAGCTGATTGGTTAATATATCTCCCGCCACTCAGAGGGAGGACTGTGTGAAGCTCGCTCTCCTGCACTCATCTATCCCCGCCTTGAAAAAAAAAAACGTAATTAAAACGTAAAAAAAACAGGAAAAAAACCCTTCATTCAGAACAGCCAGAGAATGAGAGATGGAGCCGAGTGCATCCAAAACGAAACGGGACGAGAAAACACTGAGGGGACACACAGACGGGTGGATGGATGGATGGATGGATGGATGGATGGATGGATGGACATATTAAACTCCAAACAGACAAAGAAGGTGGAGGAGGTGGAGGAGGTGGAGGAGGTCGGAGGGACGCAACTTGTCTCTCATCCACACTGTCGAGTAGGAGAAGCAAGACGTGGTGAGATCAGAAGAATTAAAGGTGGAGCGATGACGGAGGAGAGGCTTTGGTTTTCGCTCAGTTTGGTTTGTTTTGGTATTTTTTGTTTTTAGTACCAGGCAGGTCCAGGAAGCTGAATGGAATTAGTCAGGTTGTTTTCCAGCTGTGGGAGGTGGGACGCATTATTATGGCTTTTATTTGACATTTCTGTTAGGATGGAGAAAAAGAAGCAGCAGCAACAATGAAGGGCTCGTCAAAAAAAAAAGCAGACAGAGGTCAGAGGTCAGAGGAAGTAGCCGAGACGTTGATGAGGTGGAGCGACATGATTTCTTTTTATAAAAACGTTACGTTGTTCTGATTTGCCTTCAAAGCAACAGATTTCAACAACACAGATTATTTTTTAATTTTTCTGGGTCCCCAAACTTTAATTATAAAATTCAAGGACTTTTCAAGGACTTTTCAAAGACTTTCAAAGACTCCAGGCTAATTACGATCACAATACTGTAGAAATGTAGAAATTCAAGCAAGTTAAGATTTAAGTTCAGTAAAATAAAAGTTTAAATATCAAATGAAACTAAATTTCTATTGTTGCACCAAATGTAGAAATTCAAGGACGATTAATTGTCAATAAAATAACTATCAAGTCTAGCTGCACGCTCCACTGTGTATGATATTAATGAAGTTACAGTTCTTTTCCTGAAATCATTTGAGTTTCTTTAAAGGCAGAAAATTGAGTCCCAGCATGTAAAGCTGGGTGACAGATTTCAGCGTGAGAGGTCGATGAACTTTTGGATATTTTATCCACGTCGCCCACACCGAGAGGAGGAGTGAGAGAAAGGGTGAGTGAGGGAGGTAGACGGGTCTGTAGCAGCCGTATCATGGTGTGCTAATGTGCTATCCTACCTGATCCCCTTCAGGAATCTCCTGGATGGAAGGAGGAGGGGGAGGAAGAGGAGGAGGAGGAGGAGGAGGAGGAGGAGGAGGAGGAGGAGGAGGAGGAGGAGGAGGAGGAGGAGACGTTCACAGGACAGAGAGAAAACACGTCAACAGCTACAGTATGGACACGGCCGTGTAACACACACATACATGTACATAGACATAAAGTGTGACACACACATGGTCATGGTTTACAGTCTGAACATGACTGAAGGAGGTCGGCTGGAAAAAACACATTTTAGAGTGTCAGCAGCGTTTTTCAAGATCATGTGAAGAGTTTGTTCTCAAGTTTCATTGATAGATTTTACAGGTTTACAGACATAAACTTCAAAGTTTTCAGCTCTGTACACCAGCTGGAAATAAAAAGATAATATAACCCCTAAACTCCACGAGCACGGCTGTGATGTGACCGTCAGAGCTGATCTCAACTGTAGCAGAAGAAGAAATGCTCAGCCTGACTGACTGGGAATCTACCCCAGAATGTAGAATTTTCTAAATAAAACAGTTTTAAGTTTAAGTAAAGTTTTAAATAAAGTTTTAAGTATCACTTCCAATGACTTATGTCTATTTCCCCTTCAAATTCATAAACTTTTAAGGATTTCAAAGACGTGTGGGAACCAAGATTTTTATACATTCAGGTTTCTGTTGAGTGTCAGTATTCTCCTCTAAGTGGTCGTCACGGTTTCCCAGAGCTCTCAGTGTTCAACCGGATGTTCAAAAGTCTGTTCGTTATTTGGTTTACAATGAAAAAGCTGCAGAAATTCTCACATTTGAGAAGCTTGAACCACAAAAACTTTTGGCATTTTTATTTAATTAACAACAGTTTCATCTGTAGCTGGATGAAGCACGAAGCATTCAAACACCAACGTGCAGTTATCGAGCGGGCGACACCCTCTTTGTGGAAACAAGCGACGCGTTTATGAGAAATGTGGTCTGAGCACAGAAAACAAGCAGAACTTCATAGAAGCTGTCAGATAAAGTCAACCTCGCTCTCGGTGAGTTATGGCTCTTAATTTGATAATCACATACTGAGGTTTGAAAATGCTGCGTAAGTTAAGATGCAGTTAAGACGTTTAACAAAGAATCTCCACACAGAAACGCTCGTCACACTCACGCAGACTCACGAGTTCCCAACATCCCAAACGGGATTAGTTAATAGAGAATAGAGTCTGTGATCCTCTGATCTACCGAGGTCAGTTAGACTTCATGCAAACACTGTGCTAACACACGAACAGTTCATTTTTACATGGTTTGTTTAAATGGATGGAGCTCTTTCAAAATAAAAGTCCACCATCTCTCTAAGTTCACGACTTTTCCTAAAATAGGTTCATAAATCATCAGAATTATATTATTTATAGCTAGAACTGCCACGGGGTCATTTGTACACCTCATGGAGACAGACAGTCACGACACTGTCCCAGTTGCCTAGCAACCAGCACTGTTTAGACCTCTTTCGATGAGCGTGCTGACAGTTTAAAGACAACGTAACCGCTTCAACAACCGTTTTTTGGTGGTAAAAACGACTCCCTTGGCAGCTCGTGTGTAAAATGCTGCAGAGTATCGAGCTTCAACTCCTCTGAGGAACAAAGTAGCAGAGACTATTAAAGCAGCTGTACAAGAACTTTGAATAAATCCATCATAATTAGCATAAGTCCTGTTTGTGTTATGCAGTCTTGAAGATTTATTTTATTCTATAATGTGACGGTGGCTAAAAACTCTGAGGACGGCTTCAAACCACGAGCATTTAACACTGAGAGGTAGACAGACAGACACAGACCGCTACGACAGACGTGACTGTGGAGAGAGCTGAAAGAAACAAACATTTACAGAAACCTTACAACGACTACACGTGTAGTTTGTAAGAATGCAAACATCTCACAGGCGAGTCAGTGTTTCAGTATGAGGTACGGACACACTGGGATAACACACACACACACACACAAAAAGAAGGTTTGAAAGGTGGTGTTACTGACCTGGATGACTCCCTCCATCATGCTCACCATCTTGTTGACGATGGCGATGACCTTGTGCGTCCTCTCGGACGGCGACATGTCGGGCCGGTACGAAGGCGACAGGACGTAGCGGCAGGCCATGTACAGGACGTACGTGGGCGAGAGTTTGAAGTGAACCGTGGAGCTGTTGGTGTAGTTGATGATGGCTGACAGGAAGGTGTCTTCAGCTGGAGGGAGACACACACTCAGAGTATTAATACACCACGATGTCGATACAGATGAAATATTCCATCATAAACGCGTCACTTGAACTACTGTTGTGCTCTGACTGTTTATTTCATGAAGCAGCTTCTAAATCTGAGTCCGACTGACGACTGTCGTGGTGAAAGATGAAATACTGTGACGGCTTTGCTGTAAAATGTTGTGTAACTGCGTGACAAACCGCTGTGCAGTGTTTCTCAGTCTAATAATCCTTCCCCACTCACGGATCCA
The DNA here is from genome assembly GCA_023373845.1 of Nibea coibor. Taxonomy (NCBI): domain Eukaryota; kingdom Metazoa; phylum Chordata; class Actinopteri; family Sciaenidae; genus Nibea; species Nibea coibor. Next base: position 20,243,352 of record CM041730.1, read on the forward strand.
TTACTCAAACGGGCCTCCTCGGGTCCTAAAACAACAAACCTCACACCAAAGCAGCCCTTCACCTTCAATAAGTCTGCCTCCACTGCTGCCACAGCTACTGTTTGAGTACTTTTACTGCTAATATTACTGCTAACCTCACGGGAAAGTACCTCTCACAGAGTGCAGCGTGTATCATGCCAAAGGTGGATGGCACTGGCTGGAGTAGATCCCGTTTGAGCTGCAACAAGCAGTTTGTATAAGTCGCTTCAGTGGTTGGTCGGTCGCAGGACTTGGCTCCACATGTGTCATGTAAGATACACCAATAAAACCGCTTTGAACCAGTCTGCGGTGTCAGTTTCTTCCAGTTTAGCTCGGCTGGTAAAAAAAACTATTTGATGTCAAACTGGTTGCAGCTGCAGGACGACGGCTCGAAAAGCCCGAAGATGACGGGGCAGTAAGTAACCCAGATTCCTCTGGTAGCGCGTGCGTCATCGTCTGCCTCGTCTGAAAGCGAATGTTTTCCCCCCGGTGCATTGTGGGTTGTAGGGGATTCTCCAGCTGCTCTATGGCTCATGTAAGACCCTGAAACCAACTCATTTCTGACTGAGTAAGAAGAACACTGTAATATTACAGTAACTCCTCCCTGTGTTCATGTAATGTTTGCATCACGTGGGTCAAACTTGAGTTATCACTCGTCGTCTCAAAGCACATTTTCCTCCCTCTGTGTGAGCAGATGGCGACATTTTCTTTCCTTTTATTGGCTGTTAAACTGTCAACAAGAGAATGTACAGTACAAACACAGTGAAGGTTAACGCACTGATCTGTGAGTGAGCGCAGGACGTTTATACTGAGGCACAACATCGGTCCATTCAGTCTGTAGACTTGTTTTCTTTGGCTCCGTACCATTACGTGTCTGATTAAGTCACCGAGCGAGCATGCTCAACACCGGAGCTCTGCGAAATGGAGAGCAGCCATCGATCGCTGCGTTTCGACCGCGACGCAGCTCGACTTGTTTTTGCTTTTGGGCACTTTTTCTGTGTCTGTAGGTGGTGATTCACGGCTGATCGTCACGTGAAAGCTCATCGTCAAACAGGAACAATGGAGGATAGATTTTTTCGTTTGCAACCACGAAGACGAACGTCTGCGCGGCATCGTCTGAACGCCGCGTGGTTTTCTGGGCTATCTAATCATCGTCGCTATCTGCAAAGTCTTCAAATGACATCACTGAATATCAGCTGAGCTAAACTAAAGTTCATCAGGTAACATCCACAACGTCAACAGGAACAGTAAAAATAACCATCTGTTAATGAGCTACACAGACCAGACAAGCAGAAAATCACTCCTTAAAAACAGCCTTCGACTAACCGCCTTAAAGAAATAAGGACTTAATTCAAAGAGCTTCATCTTCAAACGATGTCAAATGAACTGTTATCTTAATGTAATTAGAGGAAACAAAGCTTTAAGGCTTGACGCTGATCCAGCTGATTTTCTGCCAGCGCACAATAAAAAATTTAATGCAGAGGTCGGGAAGAGACGCTCGTCTCCTCTCCGTCTGTTCACATTAATGTCTCCAAACGAACGGGACAACGGCTTGAAAAGGCTAAATAACGTGAATTTAAGTGAACGAGTTAAACACGGACGAGCTGTTTGTTGCAGAGCAGTGAGGTCAGCAGAATCGGTCCACACGGTTCAATACTTTCCAGCTATCGACTGTTTGACTGACGGAGACAAACTCGTACTCACAGTTGTCTCTGAACTCGATGCCGGCTGGCAGAGTCAACTCGGCTCTGTCTGCTGAAATGTCCTGAGACCTGATGAGACAAAAGAACAGAGCGTGAGACGAGACGATGAGTCTGAGGACAGAGGAGACAGGAGGATAAAGATGGAGGACGAAGGAGACGAGAGTGTGTCTGACCTGCCGTCCTGCTGCTCTCCTCTGATCATCGGTTTGACCATTCCTCTCTCCATCTCCAGCTTTCCTGAGCTCTGCACACACACACACACACACACACACACACACACACACACACACACACGCACAGTTTTATAAATATATATGTAGCTAGAGCTGCAACAATGAGTAAATAAATTCAGTTGTTTTTCTCATTAAATGTGCTTTTATCTGTTTTCTATCATGAGAGCAGGTATAAAACATCTGGCAGACACTTTGTGGACTAATTAATTAATTTAAGTCTGCGAGTTCCCGGAAAAATCCAGTTTTTCTCTTCTCAGAAATCAGTAAAATTTCACGTCACGATCGACTCGACGAGGTCAGCGGTGACACCGAATATGTGTGATCCACACACACCGTACAAGTGTTTCAAGTATACAGACATGTACGATGACACGGTGTGAAGCTTCATCTTAAACGCAGATATTCGATCCAGGTAAATAAAACAACAAGAGCTCCGTCACACCTGACTGTAGTGGATAAAAACACCTACGAGCTGAACGAATGATAGAAAGATGTAAATAATGTGTGTGTGTGTGTGTGTAGATGTGTGTTACCTTGCTGGTAGGCAGCGCGGCTCCGCTGTGGACGTCTCCGTGAAGGTCGAAGGTGGTTTCGGGTACGCTGCTGCAGCACAGACACAGACGACATGCAGCAGTTCAGATTTAAGGACTGACTGTGAGCTGAGTTTTCATCAGTGACAACGACGGGAGCTCAGACTTAATCCACACACACACGCACACACACACACACACACACACTTATCTAACCCACCGTCAGGGAGGAGAGAGAGAGCCCGATCAGAGATGCAGTAAATTAATGACTCACTAATACATACAGACAGATAGTTTGCTTCACACACACACACACACACACACACACACTTACATAACAGTCTAATTAGATATAGGGAAACCATGCCAGGAGTCCTCTGTGTGTGTGTGTGTGTGTGTGTGTGTGTGTGTGTGACAGACTGCAGCTCTTTGTTGTGTACACATGAAGCCCCGCCGTGACTGAGCTTACACGGACGCAGAAATCAGACTCGGGCGTCCGGACCTTGTTGTTGCCGCACAGAGATCTCTGGTGACTTAGCGCAGACTCGCAGTTTTGGTGGATAAACCGGGGCTCAAAGATCGCCGGCATAACTAAAGAGGTTTGGGTGGGAAGCTCTACGTCGACATTGTTCAGCTGCAGTCGGGTTTGTAGCCGCACACAGACAGAAAACGGATCGCAGCTCCCCTTTGAGAGAATGTTGTTCGTATTCAGTACTTTTATATTTGTGGGTTGCAGCACCGTCACCGTCAGTCTTTACTTTAGGCATACTGAACGATGGCGATCGACTAACTCAGACATTCCTCCTCCTGTGTTGTCGACTGACTTTCTCAGAGAGAGACGGTTTAAGGACACGAGAAGTGACACGAGCAGAGCAGGTTCAAGTGAGTAAACAAACTAAAATGAGTTGGAGAATTAACACGAAACACGGTGATGTATTTAAATATAAAACCAGCCTCAGACACTGAGCGATAGATCCTATTCTGTGTGACCAAGACTTACCGACGATCAGCTCTTCATACTAGCGTTCTATCGAAGTTTGAAGTTCTGGTATCATGAGAAATGCTTCAAACTGCAGGTTCTTCCTGAATCTGACTCAGCTTTACATTTTCATGAAGACAGATTAATAAAAACAATTGTAACCAATGAAAATGACTCAACGTCACACACGCCAAGATCAACTATCACTATAACACTATAACTATCTGTTTGTGTTCAAAGAAGCTGACAAAACAGGAACAAGGAGCCTGTCCAAGGAGTCCCAGGGACGACTGGAGAAGAAGTGTCTGGGCAGAACGGTCTCCAAAGACAGAGCGAGGTGGAGGCTGAGGCTGAGGCTGAGGTGGAGGCTGAGGTGGAGGCTGAGGTGGAGGCTGAGGTGGAGGCTGAGGTGGAGGCAGAGGCTGAGGCTGAGGCTGAGGTGGAGGCAGAGGCTGAGGCTGAGGTGGAGGCAGAGGCAGAGGCTGAGGCTGAGGTGGAGGCTGAGGTGGAGGCTGAGGTGGAGGCAGAGGCTGAGGCTGAGGTGGAGGCAGAGGCAGAGGCTGAGGCTGAGGCTGAGGTGGAGGCAGAGGCAGAGGCAGAGGCTGAGGCTGAGGCTGAGGTGGAGGCAGAGGCTGAGGCTGAGGCTGAGGTGGAGGCAGAGGCTGAGGTGGAGGCTGAGGTGGAGGCTGAGGTGGATTTGTGCCCCACAGAGAAGCAAACGGTTTAAGGACCACACATGTTGACAGAACTGAAGCAAATCCATCCAAATGATCAGACAAAACAGGATGAATTCCAGTTTCAGAGTGTCAGTAAGAACATGAGGGGAAGCCAGAATCCAAACAAACACGCTGGCCGTGACGTTTCTCTCTTTCCGGTACGTTTTCCGTCCTTTCGTGGTCGCTTCATGTGAAATACTTGTTGAGAGGCAGCAGATTGAACTTCATCTGTTCGGCTGCCAAACTGCTGTGGCTCTGATCGTTTCAAACATCACGACACGTCTCCGGCTCGAATGAACTTGTGTATCTTTGTGAGTCTGTGCGGCGGAGCTGCTGGAAATCAGCCCGGAAAACCGCAGAGATCCACATTCACGGCATCAGGCTTGTGTTCCACACCGAGGCGACACTGATCCACACAAAACTACAGCAGCTGTTAGTGTTAACGTCGCCAAAGACTTCTACTGGGAAGTTTACGACTCGAATGCTGAGAGCCAATCAGAAGCTTTCTTAGAGACAGAGCAGGAAGAAGGTGAACGTGTCACGGTGTCCACGCAGTGACCTGCAGCAGAGAAGCTGATCCGACATCACGCTGCAGCCAGTCAGACGCTCAGACCGGTCAGACCTCCGCGGTCAGCCTCTCTCTCTGTTCTGACTTTATTTCATGAAGCAGCTTCTAAATCTGAGTCTGAATAATACATAAACACCTCCTACACATAAATATAAGTTAGAAGAACCTGGGTTTAGTTACGTTTCGTGTGGAGTGGATATTTCTGTGGTTTTTTGTCGATAACTACGATGTGTACAAATCTGTCTACAGCCGGAAAGACACATAGAAGATGCACATGCTGCTCTGCTGTGGATGAAACTAATAAAATAATCACCTGATGGAGTCTTTGGAGCGCAAACCTCTAGCAAAGAACGTGAAGCGTTGGGAGGAACACCGTGTGACTGCCCCGTCACAGACCACGTCTAAATATACGTCGAAGCAGCGTTCGAGGCTCCCAAACATGCAAACTGTTACACTGCGGCTTCAAAACTCAACAGGACAAAAGCGGAGTGTAACTTTTCATCTTGAATCATTTGAGAGAAATAATTCATGCAGAAACACACACAGCAGTGACGTGTGTTACTTACACAGCTCGCTCTCTCTCTCTCTCTCGTAGTTTTAGGCGTCCGTTAAAGCTCCATTCATTTCTTTTTGTTGTCCCTCACTCATCCCTGACCGGCTCCTCTTATCGGCTCTGCTCTTTCTTTCTGTCTCCGGTTAGTGTGTGAAGCGACAGCGAGCAGGAGGCCACACCCAGCACCATGTTGATCAGATTAGAGGGCAGCCTGCCTGCCATAACCCGAGACCTCCGCTCCTTCCTCTCCTCTCATTTCTCCACTTCCCTCCTCCTCCCACAGTTTTCCCTTCCCTTCATCTCTCGCTCTGCCTGCCAACCTCCAAACCTCATCCTCTCCTCCCTTCATCTACAATAACACCCCACAAACTTGTGTGGAGAGGAGGAGGAGGAGGAGAAAGAAGGAAAAGGCAGGGAGGATTCACACAAACACCTTCTCTGTTTCCTCACCCGGACTTGTGTCGACTCCTCATCATGGCGGCCGGCTCTCTCTTCCCTCCCTGGTCGAACATCGGGTCCACGAACTTGAAGACGTGCGCTTGGCCGAACTGGAGGGTGGAGCCCGAGCGCAGCACCGTCGTCTCAGTAACCCGTTGCCCGTCGACGAAGGTGTCGGCGTCGGGGCCGTGCGGCGTCACCGTCACCATCCCTTCACTGTGCATGAGGTTGCAGTGGTGGGGCAGAATCCCTGGACCGAGCAGCTGGACATGGACAAGGAGAGGTGCGTCAGAAAATGTGAAGCGATCACATGACAGCAGCTACGACAGGAGCTACGACAGCAGCTGACTGAACTAAAATGAAAGTTTGTTTTGGGTCACCCCGGATGTTGAATGTTGTGACGTCTTAATTTAAACTCTTCCTTGGAGGTTGACAGTGCATCTCCAAGCAACACTGGACCTTAGACACAAATCTTAGTTTACATAGTTTACACCACAATCCCCAAAAAACAGCCTCTGTCTGGGCAGTGAGAGCCGGGTCAGTCCCTCTGTTTACTATGTGACGTGTTCGTCTCTGGGTCAGGATCTCCGTCACAACACGATCTGACATCCAGAAGGTTGGAAACACATTTTCAGAGAGTGTGTTTTGGTGCTGTAGTTACCTGAATGGCTCCGTCCTCTGTGCAGTCTGAGCCGACCTCAGTGATGCTGTGCTGAAGCCGGTACAGCTTTGGTTTGTCCCGTGAGTCAGACCCATCTAGAGACACACACACACACACACACACACACAGACGTCAAATTTAAAACAGGAAGTACTGTAGTGTACATGCTCAACCTCACACACACTCGTATTGAGCGCCCACACACACACAGCGAGCTGACAGCAGAGTCCATCCATCACTTCAACAAGGAAAACGTCGATACAGATTAAGAGTCCACTCAGATATCTGCTGCTAATGTGGCAAAATAAAGGAGGGAGGCTGCAGAGCGATTATTGATCATTAGTGAACAGGAGTTTAGTAAAAAGCAAAGCGTTAGTTCACTGGAGAAAAAAAGGGAAACATTCGCTGCTCTGGGAAAGTTTCTGGGACAAATGAACGAAAACAGAAGCTAATATAACGAGTTCGACCTTCACGGTGAAAAATGATGAGGTTTGAGAGGAAACTTCCCAGAGTTCACTGCTGCGTGTGGTACGACGGGAACTAAACTTCTAGAAGCATCGTTTATGTGAAAAGGTGTTTTATTCTGACTGAGCTCACGTCACGTCTGTACTGGAAACATGAAGCTGAAGTCAGCAGCCGGTCCGCTCATCTGATCTGTCCACAGAGACGCGGCTCCTTCTTCTTCTTCCAGCTTCATGGTCTGTGCTCTGTCCTTATCCTGTGTGCTTCATTTCTGCTGCAGGTTTGTATGAAAGATGCTTTATAATAATAAAAACTAAATAATCATATTGTACAGACGGTGTTTGGATATTCTGCACGCTCGGACTTCCTGTTTCACTGAAAGTTCTAATACTCAAAGATCTGATTGATTTCAGTGATTTTAAATCGTAGGCAGATGAATCGTCGCGGCGGCGGCGTTGGACTGTAGTTGTTAGTTTTTGGGATGTTTTGTGTTGGGCTGTTTTAGTTTGTGCTGCTGCCGGTCTCAGCCGGGACTCCCTTTAAAAGAGAGACTTTGAACCTGAATGGGACTGTATGAACAGAACAGAATGGAATGGGGCCTTTCCTTAGCGTTGGTAGGTTTCGCAGTAGCATTCTGCTCTTTGTGCTAAGCTAACAGCTAACAGCTGCTGCTTCAATGTTCCCACACAGACGTGAGAGAGGCTCTCAAACTGACCCCAAACTGTCAGAATAAAGAAATCTTAAATCTGTGGCAGTACGGGGACGATAAAGTGACTCCTGTCTTGCAGTGATGCTACGGAGGTCTACGAGTGCAGCACAGACATGGATGAAGGGATCTGATCAGTGCTTCCAACAATCCCATCAGCCATTGCAACACAGACACAGAGGCACAGAGGAGGTGTGTTGGATTTTTACCTTCGTGGTGCCGATAGGCGTAGTAGGCATAGTGATTCCCTCGCCCTAGGCAAACAGGCAGGCAGGAGCGGAGGAAGAAGGACACATGCACAAGGCCCCACACACACACACACACACACGCACACACACACACACACACACACACACACCATGCCATAAGAAGGTGGGAAAGAAAACAGACACATAGCAGAGGGTGAAAATGCAGCAAGGAGGAAAAATGCAGCATTACCTTGTTAACCTATTAAATGCATGGATGCATTCAAACACACACACACACACACACACACACACACAGGATCTCTCTGAGGGTCGTTCAGTGTCTATATTTAAATATTAAGTCTGAACTTTAAAGGAATAATTCATAATTTAGCCACTGCACTGGTTATCAAGTACACACACACACACACACACAGAACCAGAACCCATTATTTAGGACAGCCATCAAATCAATCCGCCATCTTTGGCTGTTTTTTCCACAGACAGTGACCCCGTCAGCCTGACAGTGGATGAAGGAGACGTGTTAGTATTTTCCTGGATCGGAGCCCACTTGATGCCCAAAACACCATCACAGCACTGCGGTTCAAACCGGTCCTGGTGCTGAGTGTTTGGGTCACCATCGGGGCCAGATCAGTTAATGGCATGAGGCAATGTGACAAACAAATAGGAAGCTAAAGAGAGAGAGAGGGATCAGTAGCAAGAAACAAGCTGTTAGGGCTCAGGGGAAGGTTGGTTTCTTCTCTTTCTGCATTCCAGGTTTATTCAGAGAATCTTACCTTTGGTTGAACTCCAAGACTCTAAACCTGCTCCATCTACCTCTAACTCAGATAGAAAGTCACCGTATCCAGCTCGTGAAATGTCAGCAGCTGTAGCAGCTCCAGGATTCTGCTGTGTTTGTCTCAGTGTGTTTAACTGGGTCACTACTCTGACTCTTGTCCTGGTGCAGAGCTTTGTTGCAGAGATATGTTAAAGTCAGTAGAGCTCTGCATTGGACTGTTGATGCAGACTTTCCTGTGCTTCAGTAACTGTAACTTCATTTTCCTGATCTTACCTGATACCTGAAAGGTGGAGCTAAAAGATACTGTGTCTGTGCAGGTATGACTGACACACAACAGTGTTGTTGTTGTTGTGGCTCTACCTGGACTCAGCTCCACCAGGTAAGGCAGTTTCTCGGGCGGCAGGGAGCTGCTGCCGTCCTTCCCTCGCAGGCCCTTGTCGTCTTTCCTCCCCTTCCTCGCCTGGTAGTCGGGCGGTCTCTTCTTCAGCTGGAACACTAGCGCTCCTGACACACGACATGACAACATTTTTAAGATTCTGCACTGAAATGTGACGCCATGTGAAGAAGAGGAGGTGCTGTGGTAGTTGTAATGACTGTGAAGCAGCAGTAGGGGGCGGTAGAGGCCAAGAAAAGAGTGTGTGTGTGTGTGTGTGTGTGTGTGTGTGTGTGTGTGTGTGTGTTACCTCTGTCTGCAGGCCAGTCCCTGAAGATCTGCAGTGGACACTCGGTATCGTCCAGGATCGCCTCCTTGCCGGACTTATCGTCTTGCTGCAAAGAAAACAAATCATTAAGTTCAGAAGCTAAACACAGACAAACCGACCAATGGCAGCACAGCGAGTTTGTTACTCGGAGATCCCAAAAGACTTTTTCACTTCTGCTCAGAGCAGCTTTCAGAGCGCTGCTTCACTCTTCATGACGTAAATACCATGTTCAGAAATATTTAATTCATCATTTTGTTGTATTTCTTTACAGAACACACACAGCTGCCCTACATATCTGAGCACACACACACACATACACGTACACACACGTCAGTTAGCATCCCTCCACCTCAATGTAAACACGCCACACGCTACCAGCTCTGCTTGTTTCTCTAATGGACTTTCCCTGTGCTCCAGTCTCATCAGCAAATTGCTACTGACTATCAACAGTGTGTGTGTGTGTGTGTGTGTGTGTGTGTGTGTGTGTGTAGTCTCTGGAGGGTCTTCCATTGTATTGGCTGTGAGAGCAGCAGTTATTATTTCATGTGATTGGCTGAAGCCAACTGAGTCCATCTGAGAGGACAGATATGGGAGAGGCTGCAGGGAGGGCAGCCGAGTTCACCGTCACCGCAGCATACATGCACACGCACGCACGCATGCACGCACGCACACACACGCACACACACAGTAAAAGACACACACACACACACACAGAGAGTCGTAGAGCATCTGCTGCTGCTGTAGCACTCAGTCTGAAAGCAATTCAATTGCATTCCTCTCAAAGGTTTTAGTGCCGAGCAGCGTTCTGTCTCAATCTGCCGGTCTGATGAAGAGTGTGTGTGCGCGCGTGTGTGTGTGTGTGTGTGCGCGTGCATGTGTGTGTGTTCTCGGTCACGTGACCGTGTGACCTTGGCCGTCCTCTGCACAGCCTCTCAGAAGGATGATGGAGGTGTTTATTGATGAGATGAGAAGACAGAAGTTGGTGGATGTGGGCGTAGAGCCGCGGGCCGCAGCCAGCAGCAGGCTCAGAAATAAATCAGCAAACACGTCGTTTACGGCACGTAGCGCCTGTCTGCAGAGGACGCACAGCACGTTTAGCATGGGATGAGACTGTGAGGTCAAAAGGTGGTTACCCGGGCGATGCAGTACTCTCGGGGGTTCTCCTTCTCCAGCCCGTACTTCTCCAGCGCCTCCACCACCGCAAAGTCAGCCGTGTCTCTCGTGGACAGCAGGATGGTTTTATACGGGATGTTCGGCTTCAGACTGTCGGCGTATATCCGCAACGTGCCTCCTGAAAGAACACACACACACACACGAGACAAAACATCAGCCAATCAGAACACAGATTCAGATGTGAATGTTTATTAATAAGGTCGTAGTTATTGGTGGTGTTCTCCTGGACGAGATCACACTGAAATGCATCTCTAATGTTTCCACCACCGTGACAAGAAGAAATACAAGGAGGTGAACTGGCACCTCGCGCTCCACACTGTGCTCCATCCACCCTCCTGTTCAGGTAAGGTCCGTACAGACGGAGCTCCATCATGACTCTGTGACGGTGTTTGAATGTTCTCCATCATGACTCTGACAGCTTGCTTCATCTCAGGTGTTGGATCACACTAACATGGATCAGGACTGACTGTGGTGCTCATAAACTCCTCCACCCTCTAATGTGGAGGCACACGTCGCCGTGTGACCGTGATGTGTCACCTGGAAATAATCACCTTGGTGAATTCCGCAGGGGAGTCTTCAGCAAAGCAAACAGCATTTTCAGGAGCTCGTTTAAAATAGCACGTTGTGCCGGGAGGACGTCATTGTCTGACCACGAGCCATCCCGTCCCACCGCCAGCGTGTGTGAGTGTGTGTGTGTGCCATATGTGGACAGTGGTTAAAGCTGTTTTTAGAGTGTGTTCAGCGGTCCATCTGTCTGTCTGGCAGTGTGATTAGGTAACGGCTGAGTCACACGGCGAGTGTTGGATTCAAACATGTCTGTGTGTGTTTGTAAACACGTCTCTCAGCATATGTCCATGCTGAGGACAGACTCACAGCGGAGCACGCTCACTGGATTCAAATATGGATTTCACCTCCACCAGCTGTTTCGTGCAGCGGCGGTGAACTGTGAACTTCCAGGTCGCTCTGCAGAGTTTCTCTGGAGTTCACGTCAGGTTTGTTTTAAGATGTTCATCCAGCTCCAGGTCTGGACCCGAGTTCGGAAACGTGAATCTTCACATGAAGTCGTGTTTGTTCTGGGAGCAGCTTTTTATAGCTCGGTTCCGTTTATCGTCGGATCCGGATCAGACTCGGCTCCGACTGCTGCGAGGTGTCTCTATATGTTCAGGAGCGGTGTGCTCAAACAGCCGGCTGTGCTGTACGTGCACAGAGCAGCACGAGCTGACTGGAAGTCACAGAAACAGCACAGAGAAGCCGGTGGACTTTCAAAATAAAACACCTCTGCCAATCATGAAAACAGACAAAGGGGAAACAATTACATAAACCAGAAATGGTCGACAGTCGCGTTGACAAACACCAAAACGTGACAGACAGGATCAGTTGACACAGCAGCAGTCAGCTTCAACTTTTCCTGCTGCTACTAAAGATGCTTCCCCGCTCTTAATCCCACTTATTAAACTCTTATCTTAACTTAACGACACCAGATCTGCTCCAATCAGAGATGAGAGCAGCAATCAGGCCTCAGAGTTAAACTGGTATCTATCAGAATAATCTCCTCCTTGCTTAAAGCTCTTTGGCAGGCGTTTATCTGTGCTGCTCCTCTGCTCGCTCACAGAAAGCTCTTCTAAAGAAGTAATCGATCTTTCTCTAACATCTGGACGGACATCCAGCTGCAGGAAAAGTCTCGGAGGTTTAAAGACTTCCCGTATTTCATAATAATGAATTCCACAGAGCTCCTGGGAATGTTTTCTCACGTCCTTATCTGGAAGCTCAACACTATTCTGCAACAGAGGGACGTCATTGGCCCGGTTCATGCCCCGACAACCGCTGTGAGTTACGAGACCTACGAGGCCGAGAAATATGCAGGGCTGGATGATCGACCTGGGCTCGTCAGAGAAGGTTCTGGATGTAGGGGTGAACGGTGTCAGTACCTGAGTCGGGCCTCCCGTCGCTGCTCATGAACTCCTGCATGCGTTTCTCCAGCTTCTGCTGGCGTCTTCTCTTCATCACCACCTCCGGGTTGGAGATCGTCCTGGTGAAGCTGTTCTCCGGCATGTCCTTGTAAACCTCTGCCGCCAGGCGACTGTTCTCCCTAAAAAAAAAAAAAAGAAAGACGGAGACGAATGATGGAGGAGAAGACAGACGGAGGAACACAAAGGTCAAAGTTTAAATCACTATTCTTTCCTCTTCTGGAAAAACAAGCCCGTCTCCGAGGACTGAGAGGACGTGAGGGCAGGACAGGAAGATGGATGACTGTGAGTGTGTGTTGTGTTGTGTGTGTGTTACCCGTCTTCTCGGCTGAGCGCCTGCTCGTCTCCGTCGGGGATCCGGGCGAACTCCTTCTCCCTCTTCTTCTCCTTCTTCTTCTCCTTCTTGGACAAAGTCCTCTTGAAGTTCTGGATCACTCCGTCCTTCTCCTTCTCCGGGCCGTTACTCTGACTCTTCTGGTAGAGAGGGGAAGAGGAGTCAGCGAGGGCGACGCCTGACGCGATGACGTGACAAACATCTGAATCGTATTTAATTCTAACTGAACAAATCTACAGTGGAGTTTTACTCTATCTATCTTTGGGTGTTCTTTGGCCTGTCAGTCTACACCTGTTCTCAAGGTGTAGTGTTGCACAATGTTTCCAGGTAACAGATGAATGAATGAACCGATGAGTCAGCTCCAAACTGAACCGACAGGTTAACGGACGACATCAGACAGAGCGGCTGACCTTGGGGAGGATGTCGTTCTCGTTCTTCAGGACGAAGCGGCCTTCTCTGTCGTCTTTGTTCCAGTTCAGCTGAACCACCAGAGGCTTCTCGTCCAGATCCAGCTGACGCTCTTCTAACACACAGACGCAGACACAGCCATTCACCTGACAGTCCAGAAGTATTATCATTAAATATTCAAACATCACGGGACTCACCGCCACTGACGTGGACCTCGTACAGAGAGTATTTTGGCGAGGAGAGCATCCTCATGTCTGGCCTGAACTTCTCGGCTAACGTCTCGATGACGTCCTGCGTTGTCGCCGTGCTCGACACTCTGATGCATTTGGTGGCAAAGTTACCGGCGACCCGGTCCTGGAAGTAGAACCGCATCACGCCATGGAACTCCAGGTCCTGTTGAAGAGACGGAGACAGACGGAGAGTTCATGATCGGTTTCTTTGTACAAACTCAGACTCGGCAGTCTTCACTGTCGTGAGAGAAGCTCCTCTGGCTGAGAGCCAGCGAGCGGAGTGTGCCAGCAGGTCGCTCATTCACTCACTGACCGAGCTGTCGGGCCACATACCAACTCTTTTATGTGCTGCAACCGACTTCAGTCACAACATCTGTTTGTAGAAAGCAACTTAAAATATTTTCAAGATCAAATTAATTATGTCATTTTCTCTATGAATGGCCGTTTGGGGCTTCCGTATGTTCATATATCTAGTCTTTATTGTCACTGTATGTTTTCTTTATGAGAGTTATAACAGATGATATATTGTAACTGTAACTTTTTCCAAAGGATTCACTCCTTTCCAGCAAACTTCCGTCCTTCCTGACACATAAAATAAAGCAGTACCATTTGTTGTGTTGAAGCTCCATCTCATCTCACAACACACACACGCGCACACACAAACAATACCGGCTGAAACACACAGTGTGTAGTTACACATTCATTAGCTACATATTGACGTGTCCCTCTGCAGAGTCGACCACAGGACCAGAATGCCTTAAAGGAACCCGTGGTTTGTTAGCTGCCGTTAGCTCAGATTGTTAGCTGCCGTTAGCTCAGATTGTTAGCTGTCGTTAGCTGCTGTTAGCTCAGTTTGTTAGCTGCTGTTGGCTCAGATTGTTAGCTGCCGTTAGCTCAGATTGTTGGCTGCTGTTAGCTCAGTTTGTTAGCTGCCGTTAGCTCAGATTGTTAGCTGTCGTTAGCTGCTGTTAGCTCAGTTTGTTAGCTGCTGTTGGCTCAGATTGTTAGCTGCTGTTGGCTCAGTTTGTTAGCTGCTGTTAGCTCAGTTTGTTAGCTGCCGTTAGCTCAGATTGTTAGCTGTCGTTAGCTGCTGTTAGCTCAGATTGTTAGCTGCTGTTGGCTCAGTTTGTTAGCTGCCGTTAGCACAGATTGTTAGCTGCTATTAGTGGCTGTTAGCTCAGTTTGTTAGCTACTATTAGCTCAGTTTGTTAAATGCTGTTAGCTGTTAGTTTTCAGGTTGTATTTGATAAAACAGCTCTTCTTCCTCATGGTGTGTGGCTCTTCTACAAACATTGGTATCTTTCCTGTCATGATGCCAACAAAACAATTTTGAATTTTTATAGAGACGCTGCCAAGAAGGGAAGACAACCGACCCGACGGCTTTCTGAGGCGACAGATCGAGAGTGAGTAACCGACGACTGAGAAGCAAAGATTCAAACTGGTCTATAACAGCCTCTAACTGCACCGTTAGAGAAAGTCAAAAAAAGATGGAGACTGCCGATTCTTCTCCACCCATATGAAAGACAAAACTGTCCTCTCTCTGTCCACCGCTCTCACCCGTTATCTCCCCCTCTCTCCCCTCTGACAGAGACACAGAGTGGAAACACTGAGCATAGTTTCGATAGGCAAGGGTGGAGCCGGGAATGTGTGTGTGTGTGTGTGTTTGTGTGTGTGTGTGTGTGTGTGTGTTGTGATTTACTGCTGGAATGTGGGTCATTGAGGGTTGCCGTTGTCAAGCTTGCGTAACCGTTGGTAACTGTTACCGTGGAGACACTAGTCCACTTGGATTCAAACAAAAGCCCAGCTAAGAGACAGCAGCGGATAATTAACACACACACTGTCCAGTACAACCACAGAAACTCCACCACATGTCGTCCACGCCCCTCATTGCAGGACATGGTACCTTCCAGGTTACGGTCCACACACACACACGCTCATGGCAATGGTCCAGTCCACTCCTGAAGCTCCACACCGGTCCGACACTCCCGTCCGTCTACAGAGTGGTACAGTCCAACTTTTCCTACATTTCTAGGCGTCTTATATCTCAGTGACGTAGTGCACTCCTCTTCACCTCCAAACCTCTGCCCAGGCCTGGATCTCCTTAATTCAAGGCCGTGGACGCGGCCCAACACTTCTAAATCTGAGCCTGCGATCCTGACGTGATTTGTTTGTAACGGTCTTCAGCGTGCAGCTGCACCGCAGAGTGAAAGTTAAAGTTCCACCTTAAGTGCGTTTTGAAAAGGTCGAGCTAATTAACGTGAAACACTGAAACATGCACACACACACACACAAACAGTCGTCGGAGTCGTCGTACTTGCAGGAGTCTTGCATGAATTTTGAGGTTGTTTGCATCATTTAAAACACTTTTTTTGAATAAACTGATTGACTCAGATTTATCCTACGTGAAGAGCTACATGAGATTATATTTAACTGTTATTATTTCATCTTTAAACTACATACAGGCGACACAGAGGGAGTCAAACCTCACAGGCTGCACAGCTGAACCACAGGAAGTCTTTTGTATTTTTTTTAGTATCAAGGAGAGTTTATGGATTAACAATTAACCAGCAGCAGCAGGAGCAGGAGGTCAGGACGCCTCCACAGCATGAACACAATCATATCTAATGTGACTTTAGAGTACAGATGCAGCCACCTTGACTTTAAGGCTGCATTTCATTGATGCTCGCTTTAATACACAAATATAAAATATAAATATAAAGTTCATTTGGACTTCAGGGACACAAGCTCGAGGGCAAAACAAGAACAAAGCGTTCAGTTTATCCCCTGTGCATCTCTCATTCTGATTTTTATTTTATATATTTCACAAACGGCACGCGCTAACACAGCAGTGTGCCACAACAGGCCGGACGAGGCCCGCTACACGCCAGCTACACGCCAGCTACACGACGCTGCACACCGCTGCACAGATCACATAAATCCAGTCCGGGTCTGAGCTGAAGGCTTTGAAGCCGGACTACTCGGTTCAGTGCAGGAATGTGTTTATATATCGAGGCTGAGGGGGAAAGAGAGCAAAGATATGTGAGCGATACCTGTGACTAAACCTGTGAGACAGGATTATTTATGACACACACACAAAGTAGGCCAGCGCTGCAGATAACTGTTATCAGTGAGATAAAACCTGACGGAGAGCAGCGAGGGAGAAAGTGTTTGTTTCTCTGAGCGCGTGCAGTCGAGCTGGTGGCCAACAAACTGCAGATATTAGCACTAATTACCCGTGTAACGATGTCTGATTGGCTGCTAATTACAGTTACAGAGATTTACACTCTGGATACGTTCACACTGCAGCTGAAAGTGGAAAGTTTGTTAGCTGTTTATGGCTAATGTTAGCTCCGTTTGTTAGCTGCTGTTAGCTCCGTTTGTTAGCTGCTGTTAGCTCCGTTTGTTAGCTGCTGCTAGCTCCGTTTGTTAGCTGCTGCTAGCTCCGTTTGTAGCTTCTTTCATCAACAATCGTTCAGGAATGTCAGATGTAAATTCATTTAATAAGTAACACGACACACAAGCAGCTCGTCCATGAAAGTACATTTCAGTGTGTGTGTGTGTGTGAGAGTCGTGCAGTGAAAGCCTGCTGTGATGGAGATAACCCCGACCCATCATGCTCTCTGACTAACACCTCAGAGTCAGAGGTCGGTGCAGAGAGAGGTCAAAGGTCACGCCTGTGCTCGTTCTCTTCAGATCACACCTGGCGTCCGTCGCTCAAGACAGATTCACGGAGAGCAGACGGTAAATTAATTCCAGACGTTCAGATAACGGCAGGTTAACCGTCACTTTAAACTCTTCCTGACTTCCTGATGGACAGTGAATGGACGTGATGGCAGAGGAGAAGAGAGTGAAGAGGACGAGCATAGCGGCTGTCGGTCGGCAGCTGTTATTATTGATCTGTGTCATGAAGAAGCTGCTTGCTTGCAGAAAACAGAGAACATTGAATAAATCTCGAGGCGTGCAGACGCACACTCATCAGCATGTTACGTTAACGTAACCCTCTCCTGCTCCGTGTGCAGCTTCGGGACCGTCATCCAAACTGTCCTAACCCGTCTGAAGGAGCACGTCATCGTGTGTGTGTCATCATGTGTGTGTGTCTGTGAAGGAGCACGTCATCGCTTCACGTCTGCGGCACTCTTATCGTCTCCCCACATCTCTCTCCGTCTTATGAGGAACAGCAGCGAGCCTCTAAATCCGTCTTTAAATTCATGCTGCACACACACACACACACACACAGGGTGTATTTAGAGAAAGTGTGTGTGTGTGTGTGTGGTGTGTAGGGGGGTTATCAGGTGCTCAGGAAACTAACCAGAGCTCCATTTCCGAACACGTAAAACCACTTTGGGCCTCCGGTGTGACGCTTCTGTGCCGAGACCGAAGAAAGCTGCACGTCTGGGTTTAAGGATGACATGTACACTGTTGTACACACAACCGGGCAGGACAGCAACCATGACACACACACACACACACACACACACACACACACACACACACACACACACAGTCTGATGACGTACCGGAGACAAACACTGCTTCGTTACTCTCATTTCTAGCCAGAGTTTTGTTTGACACCAAACCTCGGCTCTGTGTCTCTGTGTTCAATTAAAAGACCGACGCTGGAAATCCAAATAAAAAAAGGTGATCCTTGTTTCCATGGAGACACTCAACACTCGAATTCGAATTTTTTTTTGTGCCGCTGAAAAGACGATTTTAAAAAGAGGAGAGGAGCTCTGTGGATGACGGCTGTCTGAAAAAACAAGAATAGATTCCAGCTGCTGTGCGTCACCCTCACACACACACACACACACGAACATGAGCCTAATAAAATGAACTGAGTTCCTGAGTCAATATTGTTGCAGCCCCACCTGCAGCAGTAACGCGGGGGGATTCATGTCTAAGGTCAGCTGTAGCTGCGAGGTGGAGGAGGTGGAGGAGGGAGGGAAACTCGTCCCACATCGGATCCCAGCTGAGACGTTTCAAAGACATCAGACAAAGAAAAGGAGACAAAGAAATCCGTCGCATGAAGGAGGAGAGTCACTTTCCTCCGTCTTTAAATAGACCGAGCATGCCAAGTATGAAACGTGAGCAGCTGCACACGTATGACCAGAAGGTCCACTTCCTGTCTCCGTTAATCAGCCACCGCAACTGTCTGCATGTCCAAACTTCAGATTTACCAACATGAACTCTGAGCACATGAAATGACATGAATGAACTCAGAGATGCAGCGGTCCGCTTTGTCAGGTCTGTGAATCTGGTGGAGACAGATCAAATATCAGAGCGCTGGCATCGACATCCACAAATCATCTCTGTGAACGCTGCAGATGTCTGCATGGCACGGCTTCATCTGCCCGGGGATTGAACCGCCGGTCAGGTGATTAGTGGATGACCCGGCCCACTTCTTATGCAGACGTGTGTTTATACAGATTAGCATAAAGGAGTGTCTCTCATCAGACTGCAGAGGGAGTTTTGATGGTGTCCATCTTCTAACCATCTGCATAGACTGAATATTATAAACCGAGCAGCGCTGCGATATCACGTGACCCGACGTGTCGATCTGTTGATGTGTGTGACTCAGTGGATTTCCTGAGCGGGCAGCAGAAACAAAGCGAGGCAGCGAGTGAAAGAAAAGACTGAACGCACACATTTCCTCTGTGGCTGCAAAGAAAAGACTCTTTGTTTCAGGTGAGTTTCTGTGCCGGTATCGAGCCGTCCAGCCTCCACCTCCTCCCCCCTGCAACCAGCTCCCCCTGTCACCCTGACAGAGTGAGGCATTGTGGGTATAAATCCTGTGGACCCGGTGCTGACGCTCCGGGCCGCAAATCAGGAGCTGATGACGGCCTCGACGCCTCCGCGAGCGATCCGCCAGGATCAAGGCTGGACGGATATCAGTGTGTGTGTGTGCGAGGTAATTGCCCACCACAAGGCCGGGATGGGCTGATGAGTTTGTCTATGGTCACACACACACACACACACACACACACACACACACACACATATACACATACACACAGACAACATGAGGTGTGATTTATACCTGACACTGCTGTCAACCGGACTTCAGGTGTCTTTTAAGACGACACACACCGAACCCAACACATCGTTTATGCCACAAACTGTCCACACACACACACACACACACACACACACACACACACACACACAGTGCTAATAAGCAGAGGCCCGGCCTGCTGACCACCACAGAGCAGCCATTGTTCTGCAAAGATCATCTGTGGTTCAAAGTTAAGACACAGGAACAACACGGGCCGGCTCTCTCTTTGAGTGGGCCGTGATGTGTTCGGGTCTTTGTTGCCAGAATCTGGACTTCATTTAAAAACATGTTGGAGTTATTGCGGATCATCGGACACGGGACAAAGAAAACGACAAAGTCATGACAGAGCAAGACGACGTGGAGGAAGTTTAGTCTGAATCACCAGGTCACAAAAGACGACGCTGATAAAACATGAATAAATCGACGTGTTTATTTCAGCGCTGACAGATGTGCTATTGTTAGAGTCTTAAATGACTTCACTGGTCTCATGTTCTTCTTTAAAAAGTGTGATATGAGGTTACACTCAGAATCGGGCGCCGTGCTGAGGTGTGTCCATTTGTGTCGAACGTAAACGAAATAACTGACGGCGCTCGCTCGCTCTCATTCACTGTGTCGCTCAACCACTGTTCGCTCAGACACAAGTTAAACTTCTTCACGTTTCTGTTTCGCAGCGTAAATTTCAGTCAGACTCAGATTCAGAAACTGCATTTAGCATTAGCAGCGTTAGCACGCTCTCTGTGGAAAGACTGGAGATCCGTGCTGCAGTGAGGAAGGAGGCGAGGATACAGAGCTGGATCTAAAGACGGTGCAAACCATGAGCATCGTCAGAGGGGGGTGGAGAGACTGAGTGAACTCTCTTCTTAAATGTTTTTACTGTATTATTTACGTCCAAGGCTGCGTCCCAACTCTTTTGGTATGAGGGTTGTGCTTGCATCAGTCCAGTGAGACAGAAACTAACAGCACAGAGGAAGCGTTCACTTCTGCTCCATTTACCGATGTTCTCGCTCTCATTCTCACCAACTAAGAGAAGACAGAGACTTCAGAAAGGTCACACATGCTTCTGGGCGTGTGTGAGTGTGTATAAGAAAGATCGATAACAGTCTGCGGGCGGGGCAGCTGGTTAAACACGCCACCGTGTGATCGGGGCTATGGAGTTACACACAAACATGCGTGCACACACACCGACGTGACCTTACTCGGCGCTTTTGAAGGTCCCAACGTGCAGAGAATAAGAATGCATCACACACACACACACACAGACACACACACTCAGGGATGAGGCGTTGAATTATGCAGGTCCGCCCACATCGCGCTCTCAGCACTGACTTTGGTGCAAACACAGAGGAGGGAGGGTGTGCCGACAAACGACTGACCAACAACCAGCAGACCAGAAGAGTCAGTCAGTCTGTAAACGTCTTCACGTCTCTGACAGCTGATGCACCTTTAAAGCTCCATAACCACAGGGTCTCACATGTCGGATCGAGCTTTCCTCTTTGAGATTATTCAGAGTGGTCGAGGCTCACAACATCTCCAGCGCCTCTGTGATGTTCTTTGTCATGTTCCAGGAGTGTTCGAACACATCGTCGTCAGGAGAGGCTGCTGCCCTCCTCTTGAACTGTGTTGTCGCCGAGCGTCGCGATATGACACCATTACAGCAAACCATTAATTAAAGCTGCAGTGAAACTCGTTAATGAGAGCTTTCACGACGTGAAGATCTCAGATTAGTAATCTGAGCTCACTTCCGCCTCGCATTTTATAGATTTCATCAGACTTTTGCATCAGCGTCTACCTCACGGGAACAGAACCACCAGTCTAACAGCGACTACAGCAGCCTACCGAGCTGGTTTGGCTCCTGGCATGAGTCAGCAGTTCACTGCTTATCAATGTTTCCATCGATCTGTAAATCACCTCAGTAATGTGACGTTACTCCCTGTTGGTGTAGAACCAGGTCCGGTTCCGTCAGCAGGCCATGAATGAAGTTGTGCTTTGGTACAGTAACCACTGAGGCGCTGTAACCCAACACCGCACCAAGCTACCGAACGCCGCCATGGCAACCCTTTTACAGCTGGGTGTCATGTTGCCATGGCGCCGGTATGCGGGCCGTGCCCGCCTCTCAGGTGTCAGGAGCGCCAACAAAGAAAGGAGAGGAGAGAAATATGCAGCGACATCATATGAACAGAGTTCATCATGGAGACGGAGACGGCAGCCTTCCTCCTCCTCCTCCGTCTTCCGGCTCATCGCTGACCTGAATCTCACTAAACGAGGATCTGTGAGCCTCGACTGTGATTGGCTCAGTGGTTACACCCTCACTACTTCATTCATGAACTGTTTCCTCCTCGTGTCACGATGTAGAGCTGTCACTATCAGCCTCACCGAGGACTTACAGGACAGCGTATCGCCCATGAACGGTCTTCAAATCGCTTATTCTGTTCGACCAAACATCCAAAATGTTTTAATTTGCATTGATATTAAACAGAGAAAATCTGCAAAAACTCACATTTAACGAGCTGGAACCACCAAATCTTTCCTTGATAAATGTATGAAACGTTATTTTCTGTCACTGATTACTTGACTAAACGTTTTAGCTTTTGCCTAGAAGAAACTTTGTATTACGGCACGACAAACGTAGCTCTACTCTGGATCTCTCGCTGGGTCTGACCTGATTCAGTACAGAAATCTGCATGGCACAGACGAGGCAGATTTCTGCACTGAACCGTCCTGATGAAAGTTGCAGATATCCTGAAAACTGATGCAACTGATGCCACAAGTATCCAAATTAGCGGCTGACATCATCACAGCCTTCACCAAAAAAAACCCAGTTCAAAGCCGGAGCGCTGCTCTGAGCTTCATTTCCACATGTGCAGGATTTACTGCAGCCGTCTGTCACAGGACGGCTCCAATACTTTCCTCTGGTTGGATAAATTATCCCGTAACGACGGCGTTACGTGGCGGACTGCCGCTCACAGCGCTGATGGATGATGTAGTTCATTTACATCAGGCGCTGACTCCTTGGACAAACAACTCACCGGGAACAGTAGCTTGGACTGCAGCCTTCGACACACACACACACATTCTAGAGGACTGATAGACCTGCAGGCCTCTCACACACACACACACACACACACACACACACACACACACACACACACACACACACACACACACACACACACACACACACACACACACACACACACACACCAGAAGCGAGTTACAGACATTATTTTTCTTCCTTCCTCTTCCATGAGAAAGATTTACACACTGGGCTTGCGTCAGCGATGTCAGCCCCGGTCACACGTCACCGCTGTATAAATGTGTGTGTGTGTGTCTATGCGTCGAAGACGTTCTTATAAAATGGGGGCGGACAGCTAACATCAACAAATATGAGCGGGTGGAGCAGCGTGGAGGGAAGTCCCTGGCCCGCTGAGGTCAGCCTCAGACTGTGTTATTGTACTTTTTTTATGTTTGAATTCTCCACCAGGCCCCACCAGGCGGGTGGGGCTGAGCTGGGTGAGGCGAGGCGAGGACAGGGTGCAGCACCGTCTAACAAGCAGCAGATGAGAGGAGTGGAGTCAGGACAAACAGCACACACACGCGGGCCTCTGTGATGGAGCTGATGCACAGCACCTGCTGGCTGCTGAACGCCTGCTGAGAGGTGACGTAGCAAACAGTGAATAAAAGGCACGAGAGCCACCAGACGGTACAGACCGTGAGGACCGTCTGTTATCACGAGGAACGGAGGATCTCTCC
This sequence comes from Nibea coibor, assembly GCA_023373845.1. Taxonomy (NCBI): domain Eukaryota; kingdom Metazoa; phylum Chordata; class Actinopteri; family Sciaenidae; genus Nibea; species Nibea coibor. The sequence continues at coordinate 20,266,515 of CM041730.1, forward strand.
ACAATAAGATGGAGGCGCTAACGCAGCATCAGAGAGGGCGGGCTGGATGAACTCACTGAGGACTCTCTGGACGGCTGAAGACGGACAGGAGAGCAGGGAGACAGAGGGGGACGAGGCCGGAGTCAGGCCGGGGAAACTTCAGCTCCATCACACTCTTCTTTCAGAGTCCGGTCGAGTCATCTGCAGGACTGCTGTCACACGTTTGGTATGCTGATACTTTTCACAGACCAACAACACCAAACCAGCAAACACTGCAACACACAGATGCAGCGCCAAAAAATGTGTGGTCCCCATCCTAAAAGTCGAGGAATGTCACTCTGTGCTGTGTGTTTGTGGACGGGCTGCTATGTTGGTAATCAAGCTTAACCAATCAGAAATACAGAAACACATCACGCCCCGCAGCCGTTTGTCCGGTCTGATATCACGATGGAGCCTGTATCCACCCTGGCCTCGACTGCTCGAACACTCGGTGTCACGCCAGTTTAACGCTCACGGTAAAGTGTTCTTCTCACGGCGGACTCCGTGGAAGAGGACCCGCTCTTCATTTTACGCCTCCTGCTAATAAATACTGATAAATCTTACAGACTGGACCTTTAACCCTCAAAGACAGACAATGTCAGAGATGCTTCTGGTTTAAAAAATGCTGATTGTTTTGGTCAGAAAAGGCTGAAAATAAACTTTATTTTCTATCACAAAGTTCTGTTGTTCGTATGAGATGTTATGAAGTTACAAATCTTTTTTCTGCAGAGCGTCCTCAGACGAGAACAGAAACTTTTTACTTCCACTTTGCTGACATATGAACGACTGCAGCTTCCAATTCTGAAGCTTTCTATGTGATAAACTTTATCGACAAAAGCTGCACATGAACACTGACGTCCTGCCACCTCCCTCTGACCAGCATGTGGTAAACAATACGACACACACACACGCACGCACGCACACGCACACACACACACACACACACACACACACACACACACACACACACACACACAGGTCCCTCCTTGTTTTCCCTCCTTGCGGTGGCCTACAACTTAGACATTGATCTGCCGCAAAGCATCATGGGAGCTGACAGCGAGCGTTGCTAAACACTCCTTGACGTTGGCGTCTGATCCCTGTGAGGTCAACGAGGGGGGGTTACCTGGCCGCATGATTGGCCAGCGTGCTCGTGACTGACAGGCTAGGAGAGCCAATCAGGACGCCTGAGAAGACAAAACAAACCCAATGGAGGCCCGGAGGAGGTGGAGGAGGAGGAGGTGAGCCGGGCCTCTGAGGGATTAACACGGTCTGACAGGCTGGCTGGGACAAACACACACACACACTCACACACACACACTCACACAGCTTTTAGGGCGGGCTGCTCTGCTGAGCACACACAATACACTGCTTGTTTTAGAACAAGAGGAAAGAGAGAAAAGAGAGAAAAGAGATAAGAGAGAGGCCAAATCACAGAGGAGGAATGTGTGTGTGACAGATCATCGACTACAGGTGCTTCCAGGGAGGGAGGACAAGCTCTCGCTGTGGCCTTAAATGTGAATTCCATGACCGCTTTTCCAAAAAAGAAAGAAAGAAATAAAACGTCTGGACTCCACCCAACTTTCCCTGAGAGCTGTCTGCAGTAACACGCTGTTCGAAATGAAACTTTCCCCCCAACATTCCCACAATTTTCCACGCAGACTCTATCAGGTTACCTGACCTTCTCTGTCTGGAATCCACCTCTCAAGACTCCATTTGCATTCCAGGAATTCCAGGAGCGGTAGGAACCCTTAAAACTATGACACATTACCCTCAAACACCCACACCCACGCAGAGACAGTGCAGCTGATGAGGACTGCTTAGGGAGCCTTCTTCTTCTTCAGCGAGCCTCATCAGGAAGAATCAATTATCTGATCAGCTTTGCAACCCTAAACGAACAGAAATACAAACTGTGCATCCAACTGGGACCGCAAGACGGTTTTCAAGGTTTTCCAGGAGCCTTAAAGTTTGTGTTTGGGATGTGCTTGAGTTGCTGTTTGGCATTAGCCTGCCTCTGATGTGTGTGATGTCTAAATACACAGTAACCGAGCGGGCTGACGTCGGGCTTGATGGCACATGCTAAAAAATGGAAACTACCTGCAATTAGTCGTATGTTTACCTCGCTAGAAGACACACCTCTGGAGGCTCACACTCACATACAGCCTGAACGTCTGTCCAGGAGATAAAGGGTGGTGATAAATATCCCGGCTGTCCGGCGTGACCCCATCCTTCTTTTCTAACAGGCAGCAGCCAATCGAGCGAGGCCGGCCGCATCGATTCCAGCCTGCACGCCGAGCGATGTGGCTGAGCGACAATTAGATACTGAACTGGAGAGTTCACACCAAGAACCTCCAACCAGCTTCCTTCATGACTGAGCTGTCTGCGTGTATTTTTGTGTGTGTGGCAGAGATGGTCTTAACTCTGCAGGACAGGTTGTAAGACTCGTGGTCCTGATCTTTTGCCCTGCTTTGTTAATGAACCACAAAAACCCCAATCAACAGCTGACAGTGGCTGATTTTACAGGAAACGTGTCAAAATGGGGAAGCAATCAGCGTCCTGCTTCCTGTTTCACATCGACTGAAACGAGCAAATTTAAAGTGAGCCGTCAAATCATGGTCAGGAATTCAAAGCTGAAGGACTTTCCACAGGAGAGTGAAAGAACTGAAGGATGAAAGAGGGAAACGTTCACTGAAACTGGAAAACGTGATATTGCTGATGCTGATACGAGCTTTCACCTCAGCCACAGAGTGTGTTTACATTTCTGCAGATAAGACTCAGCACTCAAACTAACATGCTAATACACACCGAGTTATTCATGCACTCACAGATTGTCGTCATGTGAACCAACTGTAGCAGACAACCAGGAAACATGTCCGGCGTCTGCAGAAAAACACATTTCAGGAGCTGCTGCTGTTGCACCTCAGGACGAGGTTTGAGCTACTACATGAGTAACGATGTGGTGACAGCCGCTCACACGGTCTGTCCTGAAAAGTGACTGAAATTAGACATCCATCTGCAACAAACAAACAACGACACAGGACGCTCACGGGGAACTTTTTCTGATCCCTGACCAGGTTCAAGCAAAACTGTAAAACTGCTTCTTCAGCACGTTTGGCAAAGATAAATAAATCACCTGTAAACCAATGCGGCCAAGCTTCCATTAAAGCGAGTGGCATGTGGTTTGTACCTGGATACGAGACACTTGCCTCGACAGGTGTGAACGTGGCCTCGGCTTTAGAGGGAACCTCCACACACCTGCAGAGTAACCACAGCACCTCGACGAAGACGCTTCATTCAGCCTGAGCAGATGACTGAGTGTGATCCAGGTCCAGAGCTGTGTTAAAGGGATAGTTCTGGTTTCAGCTCGATCCGCTCAGTGCTGCATCCATCAACAATAAACCAGCCGTGACGTGTCACATCCTCGCCCAGTCAGATTTAACGGTTACTCGCTGATCGCACCTCACTGCAAAACACCCGTACTGTCCCTTTAAGAATACCCGTCTACAACCACAACTATCATTACTGCAGACTAACAATCACACACACACTTCTTTTACAAGCCTGTCAACTACCGTGTGTGTGTGTGTGTGTGTGTGAGAGAGAGAGAGAGGCCTCTTTTGCTGTAGTCACTGCTCATCACAGCTATGGCGTTACCATGGTGATGCTGGCAGCTCGTGGCCACATGACACGAAGAGAGAGAGAGAGAGAGAGAGAGAGAGAGAGGGAGGCGACGAACACACAGAGGGACAATGCAAACAGAGATAAATGCAGTGTGTGTGTGTGTGTGTGTGTGTGTGTGTGTGTGTGTGTGTGTGTGTTGTAGTTGTGGCTGAGGACAGCAGATCTGTTAACCAGCTGAAAACAGGTCCACACACAGACAGACACACACACACAGACAGACACACACGCAGGCGTGTAGGAGGACAGCTGAAACAGATATCAAAGTAACTGATTACTTCACATTCAAACATCAAACTGGATCTTTGTGTCTCGTACTGTCGCGCAGACAAAGCAAGATCTTTACGGACGCCATCTGATGTCTCATTTTGTCCAAAGGAATCGATGACATCACCGCTGACTGGACAAAGAGTGGACGATGTGTCTGTGACGTCACACACAGGTGACGGAGACGGCGCCGCGTGAAGCTCGACTAAAACTCAACGTGTCCGTCACGGCACGGTGACAATAATCCTGCTGCAATCTGGAATAAGAAGAAAAATCTGATCACACGCCGCTCTGAGAACAACGCAGTCATTACACCTCACACCACAGGAAGCCCACTATCGCCGCGCAGCACACACTTCCTGTCGGGCTCCTGCTTCCCGTGCTGCGGGGGGAAAAGGAGGGAGTGGTCGCTGATGTCACGGCCAGAAGGTGGCGATGAGCTTCCTGCTCGTAAATAGCAGGAAAAAAAGACAAATAATGGCTCTCCTCGTCTGTTTGTCCTCAGCAGCGTGGCGCTGCAGCATGCTGGGAAGTGAAGTTTTCATTCGAGCTGTGAGGAAACCGACCAGACCTGTGCACCACCAGGGTTAGACTTTCTGCATCAACGAGACATCCATGTGTCCCTCAAAGAGGACCACCTGACCACAGTAAGGACTGGAAACACTTCTTTAGAAACCAGGTGTCATTCAGCCCGCCGCAGATTCACCACTGACCGTTCTTAGATTAGCCGGGGGGAGGAAGAAGCAGCGCATCCAACATGGCGACCTGTCGGTGACCTCACGCGTGCTCTGTCCAATCTTAATGCTGTCACTGAGTCTGATTAGCAACTTCATATCTGAGTTAGACGACAGCTGACAGCTTCTTCTGCACGCTCAAACTTGACGGGTTAAGACTGCTCAGACGACAAAATGCCAGAATCTTACAGGATCCTGCACATCTCTGCATACAGAGTAAAACAGGAAGCCACATTACGACATTGTATTTGCAGTCTGCCACCTTCTGCAGCTACATCCTGTGAGAGCAGCATTCCTGAATTTCCCGTTCAGTTCAGCCTTCCCTCTGCAGGGATAGCACATTAAACTCAGGCCAGAGGTGTGCCACATCCTCCTCCTCCACCTCCACGCCTCCTTCAGTCTGCTGTGTGTGCACGGTAACGTGCATGGAGCTGTTACACTCCCACCTGTGACTCGTTTTGTCGACCTCGTGTGAAGCTGACAGTCACCCGCAGGTTTCAGGCTGACGAATTCGAGACGTTTGAGAGTGAAAAACCAGAAAAACCAGAAAAACGAAGAGGAAACAGAAAGACGGCTCGCAATCGAAGGCTGCGAGTCTGTAAATAAACACACGAGGTGCATTTAAAGATTGTTTGGATCTGTTCAGCTGAGCAGAATGTCTGTCAAACCTGTTCTCAGCACCATGCTGAACTGGAAGTGAAAATACGTAACAGGATGTGATGTTTACTTTGTTTTTAAGGCTGTTTGTCCCTTTAACTCCCTTCATACTTCTGCAGATGTGAGTGAATGTTAGCCAGGTTAATACTTTAACGTATAACCTGACGTGCTGGTCGGCTGACTCGAGCCTCTTCCTAATATGTGACAAAACAGCATCATGATAAAACACTGAGTGCTGCAGAGACGCTCTGGTCCACAAATCTTGTCCAGATGTGAGAAACCATTTGGTACACACCCCGAAAATCATTCCTGCTAATCATGAATCACAACGGCTGTCAAAGTGATCTCTATATATGCATTTTTTTCCACACTGTTCAGCCTTAAATCCCTCTCATATCAGAGATGACCTCAACATAACATCCGTCAGATCAAGCCGACTCAGGCCGATGTTACGTGGAATTAAACAGTCGGACCTGCTAATTACAACAATGTCACAGCCGCTTCCTTTTTCCTGAATGTGTCACTGCATAATGCCTGAGTGATGTGACTAATCCATCATTTATCTGAACATACCAGCTCTGTTTGTTCTGTACGTGTGTCAGTGTGTGCGGTTAATGCCGGCACACCAGAGCTGATAACATTTGGCCCTCATCCTCTTCGTTGGGTGTCCAAAGATTCAGAGACGTTTCAGCCCGTCTGTTTGGATGTACACCGCTCTGCATCGCAGGTTATATTCAGGAGGATCTTCTCCTTCGTGCTCAGCATTCCTGGATATCAGCTGTCAACATTCAGAGTGTTAAACACGTGAAACCTTGTCGTGTTTTGGAGGAGGAGGATCTCCACAGTGCTCCTCTCCAAACAGGACTGACATCATCGTTTCTTTCAACATAAATGATCTAATCTACTGGTCGCTCTGCTCTTTTTTGTACAACCTAAACACAAACGTGAAGCAAACTAAACTTTCCCACCATCTTTTTATCCAAATAAAACAAACTCTGTGTGCGCCTGAGTCTGAATTCCTGTCCATCTATTGTGTTTCGTCTTTCAAGCCTCTTGTTTATTGAATTCTGTAAAATAATAAGCCCCACGTCTCTGCCTCCCCACCCCCGCCACGAGACTCGAGTACCTGTTATGTTATAACGAGGCCTGCCTACCATAAGTCCCGCAGCACAGCAGGACTTATTCAGTTTAGGGTCTGCGAGATTAAAAAGTTTGAGAACCTTTGCTCCAGACTAATCAGCCGTCCACGGCTAATCTAATCACACGAGTGATCTCACACCGCTCTGGGCGCCGGTTTGGGCTGAAAATTCAGAAATTAAAAAAACTAATCTAATAAAAACAATCAGTCCGATCACAGATCACACCATCACAGCTTCACGGAGACGTCTAGAGACACTGTGACGGACACTCCTGCAGCTTTCTTCCCAGCTGATGTGTGGAGGGTGTGGCGTGCATCTGCTTACATTTAAATCATGCTGCACTGAACTAAAACTCTCAGATGAAGCAATACTTGTTGTACTTCAGCAAGCTGGACGGGGTTAATCATTCCTCACCGTGTGTGTGTGTGTTTGTGTGTGTGTCCAACGGCTGGCCAGCTTCAATCCTGATAAATTAATCGGCTCAAGACGAGGAGGGGGGACCCAACGCCACCCCCTTAAGGAGAAGGTGGGGGTGGGCTACCCGCCTAAAAACACTGCAAGCCGGGGGCTATAAATCAGAACTACTTATCCGTGAGATGCACCAGTTACAGTGGTAAGGTTATTGACTAACTCCTTCAGGACTAGACACTTCACCAAGCCCCCTAAATCCTGCAGGGAGGAGTTCCTTATCCTGTCATGTTGTTAGTAAACAAGCAGCACCACCAGCAGAAGAAGAAGGTGGAGAAGAAGAAGTCCAGCAGACAGCACAGCTCCTCAGTCTGTTGCAGGGTCAAATTATTGCTGGTCAAACAAGCAGCTCGGCATCGAGCTAAGCTAAAATGTGAGGACAATGCAAGGAGACGTGACATGCACACACGTCTGGGTGGCTGTGTTCGAGCTCCATACATGCCCAGCTTTACGCTTTTATCCATTTCACACCCTCATCGGTGCTACACGGGGCTCGTCAGCCATTGCAGGGCACCGACTGCCTGCCTGCTGCCTGCCTGCTGCAAGCCGCCTCTTCCCGGGCCAGCACACCGAGCTAACATCGGCCTACCTGGATATGTTATATATATTATATTATATCACGACAAAGGTGCCACCTGCTTGGTTTAAAACAACACTAGCTTCTCCTGTTTTTGCTCTACAGGTAATGTGGCTAACAGTTAGCTCGTCCGCCACCAAACTCCATTTAAAAACCTGGTAATTCTGCGTTAGCTCTCTTAGCACACACGTACACGTTAAAGCTCAATAAAATTAATAAATCACAGATATTAACTCATAATTTGGCGCGTGTGTTAAACACAAATAATAATCTGTCTTTGTAAAATATTAAGTTTGGTAGTTATCCCCTCTAAATAGCTAGCTACTTCCCAAATACACAGTTGTGGGCGGTAGCTGCTAGCTCAATTAGCCGACGTTGCGTTTGTGTTAATGTTTTTCTTTTTTAAATAAAAACGTGTTTAAATATTTAATATTTGTATTACTGTATTAATTTATAAGCGTTAAAGTGTTTGTGTTTGACGTGAGAGGCCTCCCGCCGTGTGGTGTGTATGCTACGACACAGTAAGTCGCCGGTTTTTCAATGGAGTCTGGCGTTCAGTCTCCCTCCAGGCACCGAGTAAACCGACCAAACCACGCTGCCCACAACAGCGCATATCTCGGCCAAAAGTGTCAAAGAGGGGCGCTCCCCGGTCCCCCCTTCACACACACACACACACAGACAGAGAGGGCCCGTGTGGGTCCGCGGCCTCTCCTGCTCCTCTTAGCCGGGTGGTCTCATACCTCTGTGGGCCGGCTGATTTCGAACAGGTCGAGCCGGTTGGCGTTCCAGTGGTTGATGATGTCGGCCAGTTTCCTCCTCTCCTCCTCCCTGCTCCCCGACATGGTGACCGGCCCGGTTCGTGTCTGACCCGCTCTCCGTCCCTCCGTCGGTGCCGCTGAGTAAAAAGTTCCCGGTAACGGTTAGTCCACAGAAACGTTCAGGTCTGCGTGTTAGTTCGCGGTGTGGTCCGTGTCTCTCTCTCTCCGCTCACCGACCGACCGACCGACCTGCTGTCTGGTCTGTTTCTGCTCCGCGTTCCCGGTGCCCCAGCGGCGCGCGCTCCCGATGCACTCTTTGGATGGGGATGCGCGCGCGCGTGTGTGTGTGTGTGTGTGTGCACGCGCAGAGCTGTTAACCGTTTGAGGTCCGGTAAACGTTCCGCTGATTCATGATGCTGCCTCCTGTAACGCGTCTGTAACGTGTCTGTGCTGTGAGCGGCATTACGTCAGTCTGTGTTAATTAAACCCGCATTTTAATTAATTAAAATTAAATGTTTAATATTTACAGCACACTGATACAACTTCTTCATTTATGCATGTAAACAGTTATTATAAAACGTGCGTGCAGAAATACATTCACATGTATGATTATGAATAAATATATGATTCAATAAATATAAAAATATATTCATTCATCTATAAATCTGTTTTTTTAATTTCTATATTTTATTTGTCTGTTTGCACATAAAAATATATTCACATTAAACAAACACACCTTTACTATTTAAAGTGAGCAAAACTCTGCAGGAGAGACTGGAAATTAATAAATAAAACAAATATAACAGATATAAATGAAAATATAATATTTAAATATATTTTATATTTTATTCATTTATTTGTGTACTTCTACCTATATATGTATATATTTTATATGTATTTATTTATATATATTACATCAATGTATTTATATATTTATACACTTATTTACTTAAATATTTTACATGTATTTATTTATATATTCCGACATGTATATATTTCTGTGTGTATGCTAATTGAGGGGGCAGGATTGGTCAGCTTGGCCACACTGAATCAACAAGAAGCAGATGACATGCACATGCACAGCATGCACACAAGTTTGAACAGAGGAATAAATAAACATAGACATTTATAAATACATAGAAATACATTTATTTATACTCTTGTCATTTTTTGCTGTTCACGTGAAGAAAACTGAACTTCTCTCAGTCATCAGAAGTTTCTTGTCAAACACACTTTGTGTTTGTCAGTCTTAACAAACAGGCGATGAATGCCACACAGCACTGCCAAGTGGAGGGTGAGGGGAGGAGTATTCAGTCGGCTGCATCTGCAACTTCACCACTAGATGCCACAGAATCCTGCACACTGCTGTCTAACACATGTTTACACATTTACATGAAGACGTTTCATTATTTTGATTTTATTGTCGACTCAGAATAAAATCTGTCAGGAGCATCAGGAAGTTTCTGACCTGGAGAGACAGGATTTATTTTATTTTATGAAAAGAAAGACAAAATCTAAGAAATTAATGACGGTGGTATTTTCTCCCAACCTCAGCACACACACACACACACACACACACACACACACATCCTCTCCAATGTGTGTGTATGGATGGATGAGCCATTGTCTGATAACATGTCTCCTTCCTGTCGTCACTCTAAAACACCATCAGCAAATGCTGCTTTCCTTTGTGTGTGTGTGTGTGTGTGTGTGTGTGTAAACACCACCTCTCTCTTTATTAACACAGAGCTGTGAGTGACTCTGAGAGGTCATCAAATATCAGGCAGGTACGTGTGACATGTCAGGAATATGACGCTGATCACATGACACAGCCGGCTGATCCATCGCTGTCACATTTGGCCTCCTCCTCTCCTCCTCTCCTCCTCTCCTCCTCCTCTGTGTGAGTGTTGAACAGGAGCTCTCACTTCTTATAAACACATGAGTCACTGTTAATGAATTTGTGGGTGTGAACGCAGCGTTGACATCATGTGTGAAAATAAAACAGCTGATCAAACTTTTTTGTTATTTTTATCTTTTATTTTATTCAGATTAGAAATTTATACATTTTAATGTTTTATTGATGTCGTATTATTTTTTCTATTGATACTTTTATACTCGTGTATCACATGTAGCACATACATGGTCAATAAAAGTGATTCTGATTATTTTATTTTTCACTATCAGTTTATATATTTTAATCTGTTTTATTACCTGGTATGTTTCTTTTCTTATCTTTGTGTTGGTCAGTCAGTCAGTTCTGGTCATTTGTTCACTACACACCCAGCAGCTGTTGTTGTTATCATGTCCTCTCTGTCTGTAGTTCATCTTTGTCTCATTGTGTATTATATCCACCTTATCACACACTGATTATCATTACTGTTGTTGTTGCGTCACATTTTGTTTAAAGATACAAACTCAGGATTAGACAAAGACAGATCAGGTAACATCTCTGTAAACTCAACAGGTCTCTGCAGGTGTTCGTCCACCGTGATGTCGCCAACTGTTTGTCCAAGGTGGGAACTGTTGGCCTCTGTAAATAATATTATAAACATTACAGTCCAGACCTGATCTACATGGAAAGAGTCTGAAACTTGGGTTGAATCTTGGATGCAGGTTTTTTTATAGGTTATTTTCCCGTTGTTGGATTCATGTTTGAATACAGAAACTCCTCTCTGAGAGTCTGTGTGAGCTCTGAACTCTTCTGAAATCAGCAGCAGAAGTGAGAAACCACAACAGGAAACCAGCCTCACCAGATCGCCTCGCCACTTCCTGTATCTGTGATACTATCAGCGGTCGAGTCACCGCACACACTCAGAGGTCACAGACAGAAGTCACACAGATAAAAAGTGTCTCAGTTTGGACTTTTCTTTAGATTTACTGCTTGTTTCGGGGTAACGGGAGGAGGAGTCGACTCCTCTGTCGTCTTCCGACAAACAGCCGCTGAGCTCATCGGCTGTCATCAGTCACTTCTTCGCATCTCACACAGTCAGAGATGAGAATCACCCTCTGCTCTGATGTCCTCATACGCCTATCAACTATTATGTCTCCCACTCTGACCGCAGCTTCTCTCTTTATCTGCTAGTTTGTCAAATAAAAGATGATGACATGAACGTGTTTCACTCCTTATCTCACTCACAGTAACAGTTTCAAGATTACTGAATGTTTCTGCTCATGAACGAAAAGCACAAAAGTTTGACTGAAATGACGCAAAGACAAAACAAAGAGAGCTACAAACGCTTAAATCACAGAGACGGCGAACAATCTGGACGTGAGCTTCAGATTTAGTGCGAGCAAACCCACAAAGAGGAAGTCTGCCGTGGACTGCAGTCATCAGAACGAGGAAATGTGGGGCTGCAAAATAAATTAATAACGATCACAGCTCTGACCTGTTTAACATTAGAGGACTGCGTTGAATTTGATAGATTATATAATGTATTTGATATATGATTGTACCTGTGTTTTATTCATTGAGATTAGAGATCTTAGTGCTTGTACCACAGGGAGAAGAAGAGGTTTACAGCCGAGAAAACACAAGGGAGCGCTAAAGGGGAGCAGAGCTAGTGTCGTGCCAGAACAGGAGCCGGACAAGCTGATCAAGAGACCAAAACTGTTTTTTGTACCAGGCTGTAAACATGTTTATTTCTGCTGTGAAGTTGGACATTTGAACATGGGGACTTATGGAGACTGACTCACTGCTGGAGCTGGCCTCAAGTGGACGTTTGAGGAACTGCAGCCAGAGTTTTTGGCATCCACTTCACAGATACGTTTCCTAGCTTCTGATCATCTCCTGCTTCAGTATTTCATAGAGTATTTGACCTCATATCACATTCTTTGTGACGATGGACTGTATTTCTGACTTGCAGCCCGAGGTCGGCACCTGCTCTCCTGACTGTTAATCTCAAACACAAAAGCACAGATTACACTTCCCAATTTCAGACTCACCTTATCAGACCTTCCCGTTAACATCCTGCATAGCCCTGACATAATCTTTTTCCCGCTGATTTCTGAAGGCAGAATATCGAGCAGAGGAAGATTTAAGTAGCTCAGAATCTCATCAGTTCTTAGAGAGTTACATCATGTTGCTTTAGAGACCTTCCAGAGCAACATCTCACAGCCCAAATCATTAATGGTGACACTTTTTGTTCTGACTTTATCCAGAGTTTGAAGCTCTGCTACGTTTGTGGGTATGAGCATGCTCTGTGGCGTCTCACGTCAGAGTGATAGTAACAAAAACATGTGATCAGACGGGCCGCCTCCCCCTCCCTCTCTGCATGGCCTGTTATCTATCAACACACCTTTCTTTTTTCCCCTTCTGCTCTCACCATCTGTTGCTCATATTCCAAGAAAAACATGCATTTCTCCCAAGCAGAGTGCAACAGGAAACATCTGCGGTGGTGGTGAAATGTGACCATACAGGATAGAGGTGGAGAGAGTATTGTATGATTTTAAAAGGTGTGAACAAAGCTGCTTTAACAGGAAGAGTCTTGGCGTGTTGAATCATCTTTCTCTGCTACAAACATTTCTATAAGACGTGTCACAGAGGTCGGACGTCATGAGAGCTTCATTCATCGCATATCTGACTGATTGCATGTGTCATGGACCTGCACAGATGAACCACAGTGGATAATTTCCATGCAGCAGGATTAAAATGAGGTTTCAGTGGGTGTTTTATAAGTAGGTTCAGGAACGAGGACCCTTGAACTCATCCCATTTCCTTTTCACATACTTAAACACACATTATCCGTTCACTCCCTCTTCGATGCTATTTTCACATCCCTCCCTCCCAAAGCCCTCCTTTCTTTTGTCATCTCTCTCTTCTCTCTTTCATTCAAACACAGGAACCGCGGGGCTCTAAGACAGAGAGCTACAGAGAGACGGTTCCCCCACCAGAGTCTCAACTCCCAGATTCCATCCAGCCTTCCCGATACTGGTCAACCTCCATCCACGACCCTGTTCTCTCCTCCCTCTGACTTTCATCCACTCATCCCTTCATACCTTCAACCCTCCGCACTTCATACCTTCGACCCTCATCCCCTCTTCTCTCCTCCAATAAACCTGTCTAAACTTAAATCTCTATTGGTGTGGTTCTTGTAAACTCGTATGCAGACGACACAGTTAAATTCAATCAAAAACAACATCGGTGTAAAATCACTGATCAGCTCTTCTGTCGTTCTTCTGACTCAGCAGTCCTGGTGGTGCTCCTTCCCTCTACATGAAAACAAATCAATAAATGAACTCCACCAACATGTTTGTCCTGTTCCTCCATCCGTGACGAATATCCTGCAACGCTAAATGACTGTGACACATTTCTTTTGTTCATCTCACAAACCAGCTATTGTCGCTCGGAGTAATTTCATCATGTGTCGTTAGGGAAAATGAATTGCTGCTTTTATGATTGCGTGGAGCTGCTTCCTGTCTGTGCTATCAACGAACACAGCAGTTCAGTGTTACCCCCCCCCTGCAGGCCAGAGCATGACGAGCTGCGTTTAATTGATTGTTTAAGGTGAAATTCATCCACTGTTTCTCAACATGTGTCCTTAATGTGACGCTCGTCTTCTTCTTCTATTAAAGTTCTAACAACAGCACAACGGCAGACACTGACAGGTTGGTGCCGTTACAGGCGTCATTCAGCCCGCCTCAGGTCCACCGATGATCCAGATATTAGATTAGCAGCAGCAGTAGTGGATGATTCACATGAACAGGAAGTTCCTGAAAGGTTCAGAAGAAGCCAGCAGATTAAAACAAAGTAAGGAGATGAAGATCTTGGAGGCTTCATGTGAAGATGTCAGCTATATAATTATATACTGTATAATACGGAGCGCTGCGGCACCTTTTCAGCCATTCATACGCGTGTAATGCACGGGTAGCAGAGCTGCATGTATGTTTGCTGTATGTGCTACAGGGGCTTTGCAGCATCTGCTGATCTGTCCTGTCGACTGAGCGTCTATTAGTCATGAAACACTGTGGAGGTCACTCCACCCACACACAGCTGACATGGATTTCCCCTGTTCATACAGTTCATACACCGGCTTATTGCCAGGACGTTTTATTTTTCCATATTTACATTCAAACGTTTGGACTTGTGGAGTCATTTTATATGTTTCTGTGCCGCCAAATGTAACCAGGCTCCAAGAAGAACACACTCAGATGGAAATAAATCAACCCTGCAGCCACCGTGAGGGTGAGGCGAGGTGGTTGTAATCAGCAACTACACTCTGTTCACTGGTCTTTAATACTGCAACTGTGACAACGAGGTGATGCTTGCATTCTTTTAAAGTACATTTCATGTTCATGTAGTACTCTGTGTGTACATTTCAGCAGGTTAGTGCCAATCCAAGTACGACTGCAGCATTTTACTGCTTCTTCTTCTTCTTCTTCTTCGCTGAACTGAGCGCCAAAACATCAAAATAAAACTCACATACAGCTTAAATCTTTTCCTTCCTCTGGCGACCATTGACGCCCAACTTTTTGACTCACTTTGGTGCACCATCCTCGTCCAGCGTCCTCGATGTGGGAGTGTGGTATAGTGGTGCAGTGTAACAAACAGACCCGCTAACTTTCACATCGTTGAACAACCAATTAAAAGAGCTGCAGAGTGAAAGTGGAACATCTTTGTTCTGTCTCACTGCTCTGACCATCTGCAACCCGCCGAGACTTATTAAGTTTCTGTTGCGTGTCTCCGTACATTGATGCAAAGCAGCGAGCGAGAAACGTGGAGGAGATAAAAACATGGACAGAGGAGGAGGAGGAGGAGGAAGGGAGGAGGTGAGAAACCCACCGAGAGGAGCTGCAGATGTTTGGGCAGAGCAGCCATCGACAGGCATCTGGTAAAGGCATCAGTGTCTGCGGTCGGACGATGGAGGATTCTTTTCTGAACGTGGTTTCTTAAAACAGCTGCAGGGCTGCTTTGGGTTTTGACGCATGTTAGCATTATAACTGGGCTGGAATAATCTGGTAAGCACATACTCGGATTATGAAAAACAAACATGGTGAAAATGGCAGGTTACTATAGCATGAGAACATCTTGTAGCCTCTCACGTTGGTTTTTTAATAGAAACATAGTTCACATGCCTCCTGCGGCCGAGAGATTACTGCTGCTGCAAACCTCCAAGAACCCAACAAATTTACCCGCTTCAAGGTTTAAAATGTTTTGCATGAATTCACGAGTGAAAAATCTTTTCTGGATCCGTGGCGTCACCTGCAGGTTTTTGAAGAAGCTCAAAAAAGCATCTTGGTAGTCCTCCATCTAACACTCATGGGTCGGGTGACGCCTCGTTGATCTAAAAACCTTGAACAGAAATCAGATTTTTAAAGAACGAGGCGAGCCGGTCGCTGTCAGTCCGTTAACTGTGAGTCCTCTCTGTGTGTGCTGACTCCAGGATGGTTTAACAGATCTGCTCTTTGTGTTTGTGTCAGTCTGCTCGTGATGAACGCTGACTTAATGGAGTGATGCCGACACACTGATGTCAGCTGACGTATTCGATCTCGTGAATTTTAGGCGTGTGTCTGGTGTGTGTTTCCTTCATCCTGTTAACTCCTCCTGTCGGCCGTGGTATAACTGCTGGTCCAGCTGAGTCAAACTCTGTGTTTGTGTATTCGAGGTGACATAAGACGGAAACAGGGGGGCTGCACAGCCGGTCAGACCTGTTGGAAATATTCAAACCAGCATCAGGCCTCACAGTATAAATGCTGCTGTACCTGTCTGTGTGGAATCTGCTCACTGAGAGAGAGAGAGAGAGAGAGAGAGAGAGAGACGGGTGAGAAACCAGCAGAGAACCAGTTCATGCAGAATCAGCTGGGCACCTCGTTCCTGAGAACAATGGGACTGTTTTGCATCCCGTCCATCGAGCTAATTAATAATCAGTTCAGCTCAGGTGAGTTAATCCAACGTGAGTGAGCCGATCATTTTCCAGTGTATCTATTATCTATTAATATTACATTACTGTCCCAGTCACATGACTCACCTCATGTCAATAAAATCAAGATATTTGTGTTTTTGTCTCTTCTTACTTGGTTTTGTTAAATTCTGTTATCTCACACACTCACTCTGTTTCCTCCTGATTCTCTGTCTGCATTAACATCACTAAAGAAAAAAAAAGTAATTAATCAGCGACCAAAGTTACAATGAGCTTTGAATCCAGCAGCTCTCCTGGTACTTTGCCATCCCCGCAATAAAGGAAACACTTAAAGCTGCCTACGTTTCCCACAGTCCTCAGCTGCAGCAGGCAAAAAAAGAAAAGGGGGCTATAATTTGCCTGTCTAATTAGCGAGCTATTTAAGGTGGTGTGAGTGTGTGTGTACGTGGTGGAAGGGGGTGGAGTGCACTCTTATACAGCACTTACACTGAGCTCCACATGAAGCTACAATGAAGCTGTCAGAGTCTGCAGCGTGTCGGGAAGAGACGAGCGCACAAAGAGAGAGAGAGCTGAATAATTCATGGAAGTTTTCCTTTGTCACCGTCTCTCCGCGAGCCTGGAGGAGATGTTCTTCTAGAACCGAGCCCTGATCACAGCGACAGCTTCTGTCGACCTCAACAAGCTGTGTGTGTATCGCGTGGTCGGCATTTCTTTAAATAGATTTGTTAAAGCGTCAGATAATGTGCATCAGATCAACCAAAAATCACGCTAACTCTAATCTGTGTACGCCCACCAATGTCCACTTGAGGCTGGTTCCAGAAGTGAGTCAGTCTCCATAAGTCCCCATGTTAGACAGCAGAAATAAACATGTTTACAGCCTGGTACAAAAAACAGTTTTGGTCTCTGTAGTTAATTTCCCCGTTCGTGACAACTGTACTGAGGCTAACGACAAGCTAAAACAAGCTAACAATGAGCTAGAACAAGGAGGAAGTTGACCGGCTTGCTCGCCTGTGATTGGAGAACTGAGCGAAAAGGGGGCGTGGCTTAATAAAGATTTATTTATTCTGGTGAAAAATGTGGAATAACCCAAATATCTGACACTTATTGTTGTTGCTTCCTCCACCAGGCGTTAATCTTGTGGGAGTTTGTGAGTGTCAGTCTGAAGCTGCTAACTGCATATTTACAGCTCTGACTGGATTTTTCTGCATTTTTCTGAGTCATAATTTAGTTTTACTTCCTTCAAACTGAACTAAATCTTATCTTTCAAGCACCAAAAAACACCAGAAAGCAGATGTGGAACAATGATCCTTTCATAATTCATGCACATTTCTCGACTCGTTTTCTAAATCTGGCGTTTAAATGACGCCGTGCTGCCGTTAGTGCTGGAAACGAAACAACCAACACCTCCAGAGACCATTTATATCAAAATACATCAGACTTTTTAGTCATGGCTGAACTGAACTGAACTCTCGTCCTCTCACTCCTTTTGAGATGCCAGCACACACACATTTCACTCTGCTGTGTGTGTGTGTGTGTGTGTGTGTCATTCAGCTAAATAAAGGCGTGGAGTGTTGTGCTCAGCATCTCTGCATGGAGTGTTCATTGTGCTGCTGGGAAAGCAACAGTAACAGCCCCCCGCGGATGATGCACCATGTCAGCAAACACATAACAATAGATCGTCTGCTGTCACAATGGATGTTTGGGGAGTGACTCCAGGCTGTCACTGCTGTAACACACTGAGCCTGTTTGTACACACACACACACACACACGGCTAAAAAATGAACTACATACTGCAAACTGGCTTTACACACGCAGCTTGGAAATGAAGCCAATGCTGAACTCAAAAGCTGCAGTTCCTCTAACGTCCACTTGAGGCTGGCTCCAGAAGTGAGTCAGTCTCCATAAGTCCCCATGTTCAAACGTCCAACTTCACAGCAGGAGTGATGATTAAATATGAGCCGATGTGTCCGACTAACTGTCTGCGTTAGCTTATCATGTTGGAAAGTGCATTCCTGAAGAGAGACCTGAGGTCAGAGGTCAGAGGTCAGAGAGGAGGAAAAAGGAAACCAGCGGACAGACGTCAGTGATTTCCTTCCTACTCAAACAATGCAGCACCATAAAATGAAGTATTATTCACACTGTGGACTCGCTGCTGATAAAACTCAGATGTAATCTCAGAGTTTATTTTGGTCGTGTTGACTCTGACTGGACTTTTCTGGAGCGCTCCGGTGTTTCAGGGTTCAGATGCTGCAGTGTGTTCTCCCTGGAGAATGAGAAGGTTTGCTTAATGTGAGTGTTTGCTGCAGAGAGGAGTGTGTGTGTGTGTGTGTTTGTGTGAACAGGAGGCTGGATTTACTCTGAACTACTCTTACTACTGAGCATACGTGTTACAGACTTGCTCGCTCTCTCCTCCTGTATTTTCTGCAGATGAGCCTCTTCGTGTTCTCTTCACCATCGTAGTCACGTCTCACTATGAAGCTTCATGCATGTAACGTGGAGTACGTGGACGTATGTGAGTCCACCGAGCCCAGAACAGACAGAGCTGCAGTTTTTACAGGCCTGATGGACGTCACTGCATCCTGTGGTGAACCTCAGCTCATTTATATTTTTATTATTATTGAAGTTTAAGAGAAAAATAATAAATCATAAAATGTTTTTGACTCCACAGTCCAATAATAAAAAAATAAATAATAATTACTGAGCACAAACAGTGTTCCTTATTTACGACTTCATGCGATTAATATTGAGTTTATTAAAGTCAGATGTGTGTGTGTGACGTGGTTCGTTCGATGAGTTGACCTCAGCTGATTAGTTCACTGATGATACATGTGAGTGTGTCTGTCTGTTATTTGAAGCTTTTCTTCTCTGACTGCAGGGAACGCATTCATCTCAGCTGGATTTAGAGATCGGGAAGACGTCGGCGTCTTCAGTCCAAGCGGATCAGTATCTGCAGTCTGGTTCACACACAGGTCTGAGATTCCTCGAGGGATTTAGGGTGAGAGAGTCGGAGGGCTGGGTGAGAAAAGAGAGGAAGAGAGGTTTTCCCATGACTCTGTAGCCGGCGGACAGGTCGGGGTCTGCTGGGATTACAGAGTGTGACCCGGCTCCACGTGGAGGGAGGACTGATGCAGAGAGCATCAGAGGGAAGACAGACGTCTTCTCCTTATTCTACAAATGAGATGCCAAAGTTTGAATTTTGTTTCTACAGCAGCCCGGTAGGGACAAACCAAACGCTGACTCTGCACAGAACCTTTCACGTGACGTCTGCCACTGTAGCTTCTCCTTTATGCTCTAACCGAGAGAGGTTTCAGTTTAAAGGAAGGCTTAACTGTTATAGTATCAACTGAGGCACAGTTAATGATTAAAACTGACACACCTCTCTTTGACATGCACACACACACACACACACACACACACACACACACACACACACAGGTGTATTATTAAAGCGCCCTAAGCCCGCGGAGCTCACAGAGCTTTCAGCTCATATGTGAAGCAGAGCAGACATACCTGTCTGTCTGCCACTCTAATACCTGTAATTCTCCACCTCGGGGTCCGACAGTGTGTTTGTGTGCAGGAGGGTTAACTCTTCCTTCCCATTGGTCCGTTTATTTGGCCAATAAGACGTGAGTAAACTTTAGTCAAAGTCAGACCAAGCAATGAAGCACCTGCTTCACTGTATGACTTAATGAGTGCAGTCAGCTGTCTGCTGTTGTTGTTTGACTCCAGTCATTTAAAAGGAATGTGCATGTGTGTGTGTGTGTCTCTGCACGATGTGTCAGTTTGTAAATGTTTGTACAGTGACGCATCATTAATTTCAGCTGATGAATAACTCAGATCTGACTTCAGACTTTACTCATGATCATCTCTTGAGTATTAAAGTGTAACTAAACCTTTAAACCACTTGATGAAATCCATGTATGTATATGTGTGTGTGTGTATGTGGGTATTTAGTAGTACTGTTGATTGATTCAGGTCCAGTGTTGACAGTTTAAGTCTTTGAATTCTACATGTTGTGCTGTAAATATGTACAGGGAGCGCCCTCTATTGGCTGAAATTGGTGTAATACAATTGAATTTCGCTATTGGCTGATTTTGGAGGCAGGTGATGTGTATGGTGGCAGCTTTCATCTGCTTCTTCTTGTTAGCTTGTTGTTAGCTTGTTGTTAGCTTGTTTTATTTTTTTATTTTAGCTTCTTGTTAGCCTCAGTACAGTTGTCATGAACGGGGAAATTAGCTACAGAGACCAAAACTGTTTTTGTACCAGGCTGTAAACATGTTTATTTCTGCTGTCTAACATGGGGACTTATGGAGACTGACTCACTTCTGGAACCAGCCTCAAGTGGACGTTAGAGGAACTGCAGCCAATGATGTTGCTTCTTGGGTTTCCCCATCAGTCAGCTGTGAAGAAGCCTGTTGTCAATTCAGTGTCACCTGACTTGTGTTTACATGAACCCATCAAACCGGACGTACGGCTTCATGTGAGCTGAATTAGTTTGACGTGACACAACATGACACGGTGGACGGGGTGGGAGAGGGTAAATAATACATACACGAGGAGAAGATTTATAAAAGCTGGAAAAGAGGTAAGAAGTGTGTGTGTGTGTGTGTGTGTGTGTGTGTGTGTGTGTACAGTTGAATTACTCCTCCTCTGCTGTGTGCACTGACAAAGAATACTGATATGGATTCTTGCAGGATGACGTCTGGAAAAGCTGCAACACGTCAAGAGAATTACACCAAGTGTGTTATCTGAAGGTTTGGCTTCATCTGTGTTTAAGTTGTTATCTAACTCCTGTTATTTATATTATTTTACATCTGGCAGGGCGAGGTCAAGTCTTCACACCCTTTTCTTGAGTAAAAGAAGCAATAAAAAAGTCTCCACAAAGTTTCCACTTTAAACTTAAGCAAGTGCAGAATGTGAGACGTGATGTAGCTGGTTGAAATGGAGCTAATTTGAACAACTTTATACACTCTTAAATCATTAAATCTTTAACAATGCATCACATATATTTGTGGTAAAATATAAATCTGTCAAACAGCTACTCGTGCAACACATTTAATGGAGTAGAACGTCAGATGTGTCCTTCTAAAATGCAGCAGAGTCGAAGTTTATAGTATAGAAATACCCCTGTGTACTGTACATAACTTATTCTAGATATTTAAGGCCAACTTGCCGTTTGTCTGAAACATGTTTCATGTTTTTGCAGAAAATCCTCAGAGTTATTGGATCTGTCCAAGTTTTCAGGCTTTATTTGTGGAGTCTGACTCCATCTACAGGTCAAACAAATACTTACAATTAATAGTAGAACATCAGAGTCTATTTATATCATTAAATTAGAAGAGGGATGTCTACATGTCAACCATTAACCCCTATAATGTCATGTGTGTTCCCTTTTATTGAACAGTCGAATACCTTTACTTCAATGTCTTGTCTTGCCTGGTTGCACAGTGAGAATGCAGTTTGTTCCCATCACCTACGAACCTAGACTAACTTTGTATGATCTAACCAAGATTTCCTGTTGAAGTGGACAAACTGGACACACCCTGACCTTTCAAGGCAACGACCAACATCCTGAATGTCAGCAAGAATTAGATGACAGTGCATATGTGCTGGTATGCCTTACCACAGGACTGGTTTCAAGTAGTTCAACTCAGTGGTTTCTTCATCATAGAGGAAGTGTGAACTTTGAGTTCAGCTCTGTATGACTAAGAAAGGGTGTTGGAAAACTCCTGCGTTAGTTTCATATGTTTCTTTATAAATCATAAATCTAGGAATTCAGGATACACCAGGCCAGTAACAGTAATGTATCAGTACGACTCCATGTAACCTTAAACATTAAGCCTAACCTTAAACTTAAAGATGGAGGATGGCGTCATCTGCATATATCATAAAATAGATAAACACATGGACCAGCCTAACCAATCTGTATCTTAACAACAGGGCGGAGAAGTCTATAAGAAGTCTATAAAATATAGAAAGATGATAAAACCGCACGCCAACACTGCTTTCAAACTGG
This sequence comes from Nibea coibor, assembly GCA_023373845.1. NCBI lineage: Eukaryota > Metazoa > Chordata > Actinopteri > Sciaenidae > Nibea > Nibea coibor. Next base: position 20,288,681 of record CM041730.1, read on the forward strand.
CCTTAGACAGTTAAATAAGTCAAATAAGAGTTTCTGTATGTACGAAAGCCTAAAATCACGTCTGGTCTACTCAGTGGACGTGAGGACTTTGATTTCAGTCCTCGACCAAATGGACTGTTTATTCTACATAATCCGTATAAATTATCATTATCTTCTATTGTAAACTGATCCACAGTCAAAGACGTTGTCAGGGTGAAACACGTCATCGTCATAGCTGCTATCATTTTATGATAACTGCAGATTATGGCCCTCAATCACAGCAAGTATGTTTCTTTATAAATCATCAATCTTTGATTGCTCAAGTCTGTCACCATGTTTTAGCTTGACGTCCAATGTAACAAACCTAAGTCTCAAATAAACCTGTATCCATTCTGTCATGTTCACCATGATTTATTGTTTTGTTGATTATGAGTCAGTGTCTTGATGGCTTGTTTCCACACATGTCCAGGGGCACAGTGTCACCAGGAGGTACAAAGACCATTATACTCCCAGTCCAACGTCCACAGTAACCTGATTGGACCTGATGCCAAGAGTTCTCTAGTATCAGGAGGTCGAACATATTGAGTGAGTTCAGGGTAACAAATGACTTCCTGCTCTCTGTAAACTTAGAAATACTGACGTTTGGACGACCTCGACCTGATGATTACTAAATCTCATGTTTGAAAAGAATGACTTGTCCGACCATGTTGGAGATCAAAAGTGTTTCTTTCAGCCTTTTATTTCACCAAGCTCTCACCAACCACTACAAGTCAGTCCCAGATTTACTCTTGTCCAACATCAGCGTCCTCTTCACCCTCTTCTCCTCTGCCATTATGTCCATAGAGGCTACTGAGCCCAGTTTGCATTCCCCGCTTGACACCAGCTCCCTGGGCCTCAGAACCTTTCCTTCTTCTTCTTCTTCTTCTTCTTCTTCTTCTTCTTCTTCTTCTTCTAAACTCTTCATTAACACTCCCTGCAGGCTAACAAACTGATCTATCATGAGCTAACAGCAACTAACAAACTGAACAACAGTTAACTTATATTTTCACATGTAGTCTAGCTGAGACTGTCACCGACATAAAAGCACGTACAGCTCTGTCCTTGATACGTTTAGAACGGGAAACCACCGATCAATAATTTATCTGGAACTATATGACTTTCTGCACTGATATGGACAGCTCCACATAGTAGTCTGAGGTGATACCATTATTTTTTTCATCTGTTGTAACATACTTGTTATCTTATCTGACTATCCATTCAAAGAGCTTTAAAGAAACATTAAAAATACAAGACTGACATCTTTCAGGTCGACATTAAACACTTCAGTCTGGAGTTATTTGGCTTCATTCTGAGCGCAGCTGGGACAGCACTGTGTGTGGGCTGCTGTGTCTTTGTGCTTTTCCCATATTCTTTAAATAACAACAAGCAATCACGCTGCAAAAAATGACGGGGCATCGCCGTAACAGTGAAGACTCAGAAATAACATGTAATAAACCTTTGCTCAGTGCCACTGCTCCTGACTGTATGTAAACATGGGATTATAGCTGCTAACTAAATGGAGGTTAAGTGAAAGGTTGTAGAGATAAACGCTGAGGAGGAAGGAGGAAGCAGATGGACTGAAGAAGAAGTGTTGAAACATGTTTGTTCCTTGTTTATTGTGAAAAAGAAGGGCGTTGTCCTCATGTATGACCCAATTATGTTGGGATTTTATTATTTCATGAGGGAGGCAACTTACTGACCCAATCATAAGAGATCCTGCAAAAACTGTGTATGAGGGCTGGACTTTGCTCCCAACCATTTCCAGTCCATAAGTTTATCACTTCCAGCAGACAGAAACTCGTCTGACTTCACTCTGGAGCTGCACAGCTGCTGCATGAAGCCGTTCATCCTGAGATAAAGTTGTTGTTTTCTTTTTTTATTTTAAGGTAGAGAACCCGTGCAGGTTTTCTTCTTCTTCTTGAGAAGCAGCCATGATCAGCCACAACTTCAAGAATGTTTTGGTGGTTTCTATCGGGTTTCTGTCTCTGTTCACGGCTTATGGAGGCCTGCAGAGTTTACAGGTAGGTTTATTATTTATTATATAGAAGAAGTATTGTTTAGTGTTCAATGTAAATATTAAAATGTAGGACTTAGTATCATGGGGAGGTTTCACGGGATTCATACATGGGTTGGTTCAGAAACTATTCAAATATCTCAGTGTTCAGCTCATTATGCCGTGTATTTTACTAATTCATACTTTTTAAAATGTTCAAGTATTTCCACACTTCTCCCTTCAAATCTTTCTACAAACCTTCTTACAAGTTTCAAAAGTAGATGCTTAAGAGTGTTTTTCTTTCCTTAATCATAAATTTGGGCAATTGATTCATTTGGGGTTCAGTATCTTGCTCAGGGACACTTTGATATGACTGGAGGATTAATGGATGACCTGCTCTACCTACTGAGCCTCAGCCAAGTGGCCAAGAAGCTTCTTGGTTCGGACTTTCTTGACATGGCCAAGAAAGACCAAACCAAGAACCTTCTTGGCCGTGGCCTTGGACTTTCTATATCTTTATGTGTTTGTTCAGCCGGATGCATGTGTGACACAGATATACTAATTCTATTAGACATGGTGCTGACCATACTGTATATTACCCTTGTGCTTAAAACAATGACTTACTAACTTTAAAGATGGAGCGTTTACTCGTTCCACCATATTCCCAGAGCTTACTTTTCAATCTTGCCCATGACGTCAGTGTCACTGTTGTTGTTGGTGTTGCAAAGGTGCAAAAACCATTAAATGCAGCTGCTTCTTGATTTTGATGTCCACGTGGACTTTAAAACTCTGTTACAAAGACTATAAAATCAGTTTTGGTTATGATGATAACGTATTGTTTTGTACGCTCTTGTCTGTTGTGGTGTACCCAAAGGTTTTTCTAGGCCCTATTTTATTCTCACTACATATGCTTCTACTTGGGTCTGTTTCTTATAATTGGGTGTGACACACGGTCTTCAGTGTCTTCTAAATTGTCTCAAAGATGTTAAATACTAAAAAATGTCTTGGTTATTTTGGTCCATAACCTCTTTAGTGTTAATGTTACTAGTTCAACAGCAAGAGTACTGCTGAGTTCAAATATTCATTTTAAAGATAACTCGCTATGTCTGTATTTCATTGCAAATCAACTTGTTCCACCACATTTCCATAGACTTCCATGAATAACTGCAACTCACAGAAGAAAGAGCTCTTTTTCAAAGTAGTTCTGGCAGCAGCTCAAACTAACTTAACTTCTCTTTGCTAACACTGGATTTCATGCTAAAACCACCTTAAATACCTGTAACAGGTAGGAAACTGTTCTTGCATGAAGCCTGTCTGTCCTGTCCCTGTTTGTACAGAGCAGTCTGAATGCAGAGGAGGGGATGGGCGTAGCGTCTCTGAGTGTCATCTATGCCTCCATCATCATCTCCTCTATGTTCCTGCCTCCAATCATGATCAAAAATCTGGGCTGTAAATGGACCATCGTCGCTGGCATGGCCTGCTACGTGTCCTACTCCTTTGGAAACCTGTACCCTGGATGGTAATCAATCAATTAGGCTAATGGTGGCTATTAATGTGTTATTGCTTATTATTTTATTATACCTCTGCATTCCTAAGAAATTCCTGTTTGTTTGAATATCATTACCAAGATACAAGAGATGCATGACACATGCTGGAGATATAACTTCATTGCGAGACAAATTAATAAAATAAATATTGGTGAAGTGTGTTATGGTTGATTTGGGAATATCTAGGACTAGATACCACAGGTGTCATTTGTCATTTTGGTAAATTGACCCTTTAAACACTGACTGGTGTCATGAGGCAAAATGCTCTTTGCTCTCTCACACAGGTACACCCTCATGCCCACTTCGGTGATTCTGGGTTTGGGTGGTTCTCCTCTGTGGTCGGCTAAATGCGCCTACCTGACCATCGCCGGAAACGCTCAGGCTGCCAAGGATGGAAAGAAGGGCTCTGACGTCATCAACCAATATTTTGGCATCTTCTTTTTCATCTTTCAGTCGTCTGCTGTGTGGGGGAACCTCATGTCGTCACTCATCTTTGGGCAGGACGCCAACATAGGTAGGAACTGGAACTGAATTGTGTAGAGGTTTTATTTTAGTGGTTTGTTTTCAGTCTGCTATGTAGAGAAACACCGTTATTTACAGTGTTCCTCGAATTATTACGATCAAATACCTTAAATAAAGTGACAATACTAGTACTAGTACTACTGCAGAGAAACTCTTTACTTCTTTATTTATATGTAGATTGTATTTAAGTTCAATATATCACAACATTATCAATTATTTCTATTTGAATTGAGTAACCTGAACTCTGGTTTACTGGCTTGATCTACTTTATTCTTGAATCTTTCCTCCACCCTGATGCCGTGTGTTAATGTGCAAGGTCTAACTGGCTTTGTACGGCTTTTTATGGGTCAAACTCAGAAGACAATAAGAAAAGGTGTGTGCTAAGGTGTGGATGATGTTGCTAAGTATATCATTTTATTGGTGTTAATGCACTTCAGGTTATCAGCATAGAAGATGATAGGTGCGCATTTCTCCGAAGGACAATATGACGATTTATTACCTTTAGATTCCCGTACTGGTCATTTAGATGGAAATCATGTTTAGTTGTTTTATTGTAGACTTGTTTTATTTGAACTGAGGAATGTCTCTCCAGTGTCTGTGAAATGTCTATCAATGTTTTCTCCTTTAACTTGGCCTCTTGAAACAAAGCACTACACTGCAGCAACATTTACAATATTTAACAATAACAATGTTCATTAAAATTCATGGGAATCTAAACAAAATGATCACTTAATAATCATATCCAGAGGAATATTTTCATTTTGAATTGCACTTAAGTACAGTGCTTTATTAAATGGATGTTCCACATTTGAAAGTGATGTTAATCAAAGTGAAACGTATTGTTGATGTTCTTCTGGCAGTGGACATCCCAGAGGAGCAGCTGCAGACCTGTGGAACGGCCGACTGTGGCCTCAGTGTCAACAGCAGCAGCAACAGCACCACCTCAAGGCCTGAGCAGAAGCTGGTGTGGACGCTCGTCGGATGCTACATCGGTAACACCAAGCGTTCACTTTGGTATCACAGCGAAGTCTGAAAGACTTACTGAGGGTGTTCTTCCACAACAGTGATGCAAAGATGAACACGTTTCTGCAAACAAGATGCAAGCGAGTTCTACCAAAGCTACCAAAGTAACTGCTCTGTTTTCTAACTGTCAGTTATCTGTCCTGTGTTGTGTGGTAGGCGTGGGTTTGCTGGCCATGCTCATCGTGGCGGTGTTTCTAGACAACATCGACCGTAATACGACGAATGAGTTTCGTGAGAACCGGGACCCGTTCTGGCACACGTTCCTGGCCACGTTTAGACTGCTGAAGGACTGGAGGCTGGTCACCCTCATCCCTCTCACCATGTACAGTGGTTTTGAACAGAGCTTCCTCTCTGGGGAGTACACCAAGGTAAGGTATTCAATCATAACCATGCCCCTAGCTCACAACATAGCTGCCAGGGTGGTTCTCGTGATTGCGTCCTTGTAATCCTGAAGGTCCACCTGCAGGGACAGTAGTCCTCACAAGACCTGTAAACATACTTTAATGTGTAGAATCTGTGCAGCTCCCCTTTAAATAAGCTATCGAATAATCTTATCCCGGGTCGGGTCGCGGTGGCAGCAGGTTTAGCAGGGCGTTCCTGGAAGATCCTGAGGCGTTCCCAGGCTAGATGGGCTATATAGTTCATCCAGCGGGTTCTGGGGGGTCTCCTCCCAGATACTCCCAGATGCCCAAACCACCTCTGCTGGCACCTTTGGACGTGAAGGAAGCTCTACTCTGAGTTCCCCCCTCAGCGTTCCCTGAGAAAGGGTCTTCCCTTCTCAGGAAGCTCATTTTGGTTGCTTGATCTCATCCCAAAGCTCATGAGCATAGGTGGAGGTTTGTACGTAGATGGACTGGAAATCGAGAGCTTCACCTTCCAGCTCAGCTCCGTCTTCCCCACAACGGCTTCCGGTAAAAGCGTTGTACCGGAAACAGAAGCTGTTTGGATTATGCTCCAGCGATACGACCAGACAAACTTTCAGATGACTTTGCGCTCTTGTTGGCCAACTCCTGAGATCTTTCACAAACTAGATATCTCTGAGATATTTATATTTGCGTGTGTAATATTTGATATATAACAAATTTGCTCTGTTGTCGTTGTCTTTGCAGAACTATGTGACTTGTGCCTTGGGGATCCATTTCGTCGGCTACGTGATGATGTGTTTCGGAGCCACCAATTCTCTCTGCTCGTTTCTCTTCGGGAGACTCGCTCGGTACACGGGCAGAGCCGCACTCTTCTTTCTGGGTAAAACACTCAGGATACTGCTCGTGTTGTGACTTCCTCTCTTCATCCCTCGAGTCAGATGATTTGGCTGTTTTGGGGGATTTGATTTGCACATCTGTTTATTTTCAGCTGGTCTGACCAACCTTGCGTGTATCATCGCTCTCTTGTTCTGGAGGCCTCATCCCAACCAGCTCGCCATCTTCTTCGTCTTTCCCGCTCTGTGGGGTATGGCGGACGCTATCTGGCAAACTCAGACCAACGGTGAGCTTCATCTCTTAGCTGACGTTAAACACAGAGTACTGACTGGAAATGACTGCGGTTGAACTGAGTCGGTCCTTTGTCTGCTTTCTGTCCTGCAGCTCTTTACGGCGTCCTTTTCGCCCGGGACAAAGAGGCGGCGTTCGCCAACTACCGCATGTGGGAGTCGCTCGGTTTCGTCATCGCCTTCGCCTACAGCACTTTCTTATGCCTGGAATACAAACTGTACATCCTGCTGGCCGTCCTGGTGCTGACACTTATCACTTACCCCATCGTGGAGTACCACGAACACAAGAACCCCACGCTGCCCGTGAAGGACAGGGACTATGACAAATCCGATAAAGCCTACGAAAAATACGACAACAAGATCGTTAGTGAGACACACATGTAGAGACTTTTTTAGAGAAGTTTTTCTGTTGGATTTTTTCGCATCCTGATCCACCGCCGAGATGAAAAATCTGCTGAATTGTTTAAATAACTTAAAAAATGCAACACAGAATGATGTAAAATGAAAAAAAACAATCAGGTGATGACGATGGTGGAGATGTTTGGGGATCATTTTGCACACAGACTGTCATTTAGCTGAAAAGTTCTAACTGAGATTACGTACACGTATCTGGATGCGGTCATCAAACCGGCAGATGTTCTACAGCTACAAAGCAGCGTTCTTTCATGTCTGTACTGTAAATTACAGTCTTTTTTTCTAACTGGAATTATTTTGCTTTAAATTTTAAGAGCTGAAAACTGTAAAGTGCAAAATAAATGTGTTAATATTCTAAAGTTCTGTGTCAAAATACTGCATGTACTGCATGTATATATGTAATCCGATACTACACCACAATGACCCTGTAGCTGAATTGCACTTTGGGTAATGTAGTGTTTCCGTCACAAGATGGCGCCAAAGATTTATCATGGCAGGAGCGGACAGGGATCGTCTACAGTCTGAAAGATGACTCACTGTCACAGCAAAAACAGAAAATCAGAAAACTCAGCAGTTTGTTTCAGCTTAAGTTAGCTTAGCATTAGTCTGTGTTAGCCTAGTGTTAGTTAATGTTAGCTGTGCGGTAGTTTGTGTTAGCTGAATGTTAGCTAACGTTAGCTGAGCGGTAGTTTGTGTTAGCTGAATGTTAGCTAACGTTAGCTGAGCGGTAGTTTGTGTTAGCTGAATGTTAGCTAACGTTAGCTGGGCGGTAGTTTGTGTTAGCTGAATGTTAGCTAACGTTAGCTGGGCGGTAGTTTGTGTTAGCTGAATGTTAGCTAACGTTAGCTGGGCGGTAGTTTGTGTTAGCTGAATGTTAGCTAATGTTAGCTGAGCAGTTGTTTGTGTTAGCTGAATGTTAGCTAACGTTAGCTGAGCGGTAGTTTGTGTTAGCTGAATGTTAGCTAATGTTAGCTGAGCGGTAGTTTGTGTTAGCTGAATGTTAGCTAACGTTAGCTGGGCGGTAGTTTGTGTTAGCTGAATGTTAGCTAACGTTAACTGGGCGGTAGTTTGTGTTAGCTGAATGTTAGCTAACGTTAGCTGAGCGGTAGTTTGTGTTAGCTGAATGTTAGCTAATGTTAGCTGGCCATTAGCCTGTGTTAGCTGAGGTTAGCTGTGGTTTGAGCACTGATAGCTAGCTCTTTTTATATTATATTATTTATGAATAAAACTGAATTTATTTATTATTTATTATTTTGACAGCAGCCAAACACAAGTTATTCACATTTAGTTAATTTCTGATATTTATTATTCTACATTGTTCTTCTTCTGTGGTTATCCGGTGTGTAGAAAGGCGGTCAGAGTGAGGCCTCTCCCCGTCGCTCCTCCTCCTCGGTGTGTGTGTGTGTGTGTGTGTGTGTGTGTGTGTGAGCGGCACTTTGTTTCTGCGTGTTCGTCTCGGTGTTAATCAGATCCGCATGAAGCTCGAGCTGCTCGGTTGAAGCTCCGCACAGAAGAAGTTTGTTCCCGCTTCTCCCTCCAACACACCGAGGAACCGAGCACACGGCAGCCGACCGACGGGGGACTGAGCTCGGATAAATTCAGCCCGTTGAGCCGGTCCGAGCTGCCGCCGCTGGAGGCGAAGTTTAACGGGGAGTTTTCTGCTGGTTTGTCCGCCGATGGAAGCGGAAAAGCCGCCCTGCTCTCAGAGGTAACGGTGCCTGCAAGTTCCCCTTACATCTGCGGAGGACTAACTTCACCCAGTCCAGATATAAACATTTATTTATTTATTTAATTACATATGATCAGATGAGGTAGTTATTATTATTATTATACATGTTTATGTTGTATGTGCTCTGTCAGCTGAGTAACATGGACAAATATGATTAACAGTGTAAATACGAACACATATAAATGTAAATATTCAACATAAAGCCATTTCTGTTCATCATAATGACTAAAATACATTTTAATGTGTGTTATTGAACTAAAACTGATCAAACTAAATGATCCAGGTGAGCTAATTTCATTCATCTTTAAGGCAAGATTATATTTATATATTTAATTTATATAATGTTACACATCCACCAAAATATCTGCATATATGAAGGTTTATATATCTTTTATTTCTCTAATTTGTCTCTAATTTAACTGCTGCTGCTCATAAAGTCTACTTTAACTTATTTAGTATTAATATTTATGATATTAAATGTCAGTCTTTCTGGATTTTATTGTTTTGAAGGTGTAATTCACACAAATTTGCCTAGGAAATGCCATAAAACCTGTTTGTTTGTCTGTGTAAGCACTTTATGTTTCAGTATTTATTTATTTGAATGTTAAATTTATCCTGGATGCACGTGGAGAGATGTGGAGAGGCGTTCACTGACTCTAAACAGAAGAATAGTCACTGAAACGTCCAGCACGGCGTTAAAGTTTGTAGATTGAAATCTCAGAAATGAAGCAAAACAGACGGCGTCAGGCCTGAGTAATGTTTAGATGTTTATCTTTTTAATATTCATGCAGCATTCCTGAGATTACTACGAGTGTTTGAAGACCTTACAGCCCTCCACAGGTCAAAGTCAGTCAGTTGTTAGCTTGGTGTTAGCTCAGTACAGTTGTCATGAACGGGGAAATTAGCTACAGAGACCAAAACTGTTTTTTGTACCAGGCTGTAAACATGTTTATTTCTGCTGTCTAACATGGGAACTTATGGAGACTGACTCACTTCTGGAGCCAGCCTCAAGTGGACGTTAGAGGAACTGCAGTTTGTGGGACTTCACAGCCATGGAAGTTGGTGCTTTGTGCCAAACTAATCGGCGTCAAAGTAAAGTGTGTTGTGTTTGTTTCTCAGCAGATGCAGTCGGTGAACGTTGAGGAGAAAGCAGAGATCCAGCAGGCGGCCTGAGGACTGAACCTGTGGAGGTGTTCGTGGTTTGTTTCTACCTCAGAGATGCTCGGTGTTGACAGTAAACGTTTCTTGCTTGGTGATAAATGTGAGTCGAGACAAACGAGTGGACACGAATCGCTCTGCTGACCATCAAACCGGACCATCTTCTTCTTCTTTGTTTTTTTGGATGTCGTTCACCCACGACGCCTTTCTCCCGCCCGGACCACGTCACAGATAACAGCCAATGTCGGCCGACAACAGCCCGCCGCCTCCGCCGGCGTCCCCGCGGTCTTTCTCTGCCCTCCCTCATCACACGGCGCCTCCCACCCCATCGCCGTCCCCGAGCCCGCCCGCCACGCTCTGCAGCCGGCTGTCCAATGGCAGCCAGACGATCTCCAGCCGCACGAACTCGCGAGGCTCCATCCATGGCGTGTCCTTCCTGCTGCAGATCGGACTCACCAGGGAGACCGTCACCCTCGACCACGGAGACCACTCGCTGTCGGCCGTCAGGGAGCTCGTCTGCTCCATCGTGGATCAGAAGGTATGTTGACCTCTCTTTGAGCTGTATGTTGGCCACGCTTTGAGAAAAAGAGATCAACATAATGAGATATTTGTTACATAATTATCTAAGACACATCAGAAAGTGACAGGAGTTAGCAAGGACAATGCAACCGACCACACTAACGCTCTGTGAGGTTGGAGCTAAATGCTAACATGATGCTAACATGCTGTTCAATACGTTAGAGTCTGTTAAAGCTGCGGGTTATTTTTGGCATGAACGGCCCTCCATACACACTGAATGTGACACTATGAACCTCCCATACTGAGATTCACATGGACCAAATCTTTACAGTTCAGTCGTTGCTGTCATTATCGCAGTTGTTGTCGTTGTTTCTCTTGCAGTTGTTGTTGCTGCTGTCGTTGTCATCGTTGTTGCTGTCATACTTCAGACTTCGGATGTAGTTCAGGCATCTGTTCTCAGTTTATCTCTCACCATCTACTGGTTTTTACCGCTCGCACTGAACGCACCACCTGTCTGTACTGAAATGAGTTTCCCAGCCCACCACACACACGTACACACACTCTCTCACACACACACACACGTACACACACGTGCACACACTCTCTCTCACACACACACACACACGTGCACACACTCTCTCACACACACACACACGTGCACACTCTCACACACACACACACACACACACACTTTGCAGCAAACCAAAGAGGTTCACCTGTTTTGCAGAGCATGATGGTGGAGAGAGGAAACCCTGAAGATGCTCTCATTTCCAGTAACTCAGACTGTACTTTCTACTTTTCCCGCCTCGATTCATTGATTGATTGATTGATGGATTGATTGATTGGTTGATTTATTGTTAGGACAGGTCGTTGTGTCACTGTGCTGTTGATCGTGTTGCTCAGTCATAGTCAGACTTTCACTTGTTGCATCTCGTCACCGGCGGAGGAAAAAGTCTTTTCACATGGAATGTCACTTCCTGTTTGGTGTTGCTGTGTCAGCGCTCTTCACTTCCTGTTTCACAGCTGTGTGCAGCATGGTGGTCAGTGTGTGTGTGTGTGTGTGTGTGTGTGTGTAAAACTCACACAAAGACAAGCTTCAGAAGAAATCGTTTCACCTCCAGATGGTTGAACTTTGTTTCCCGTTCACTTCAATGTGTCTGATTTCTAGTGGTCATCAGAGGAACTGCAGCTCAGGTGTGACTGAGCAGGTATCTCCTCCTCCAGGACTCCTTAAAAGTTTTTTATTCTCATAAAGTTTAAAAAAGATTATTATTATTATTATTAACACACAGATTACCGGCCATGATGTTCCTCCCTAACGTGACGTTATAAAAGCATTTTAAAGCCTTAATCATCATTGATTAATCTGAAGGATAAATATATATTTCTAACACTCCTAACACCAACGCTTTTGTCTGTAAATGTCCAACAAACCTTCCAAACAAAGAAAAAATAAATAATAAATATAAAATTATCAGGATTTAAAAGATGTCCTGATGTTTGTTCAGACTCGGGCTGAATAGTTGTAAAAACATATTAATACACCTTATAAAGATTACTTAAATACTCAGTTACAAGCTAAATGTTCTTGAAGTTTCAGAGTAAAAGTACTTCTGCACCATTAACTGTACCTCAAAGTACATTTTTTGAGTGCTTGAGTCAAAGTACTCCATTACTTTGTTTGTCTGGAAATATCACGGCTACTCGCTGCTTTTCGTAACTGACCTGAAACTTCCCAGAGTTCCCAGCAGTCGGACAGTTCGGCCTACAAAATGACATCATCACTGGAACTTTTTTTTCCTGCTTTTGTGTGTGTGCTGTCTGTGGGTGGATGGAAGCTTCTGATTTACAGCTGTGTGTGTGTGTGTGTGTGTGTGTGTGTGTGTGTGTGTGTTGTAGGGAGGTTGTAAGGAAGCAGGGAAGTTCCCCTCCCCTGTAGGTCACACACTGACCACCCCCACTGTACAAACACACACACACACACACACAATCTGTCTCATCCTGGATTGTGTAATGAAACTTTTCACTCACTGTTGACTCAGACCTGTAATGTGAAAGTGGAACTGATGAAGCAGCTCAGCTCTGCACAGCCTTTCAGCCTCTTTTAGCTCGTTTTGGTTCACATGTGCACACACACATAAAGTTTCATGTGTTAAATATGAGCAGCAAACACACTCCGCGTATGAAACCTGGACGTAGTCTTTGTTTCTGAAGAATCGTTGGGTAACTGACGTGCTGTGAAGCGCTGACACTCGAGTGTCATGCTATTCCTGGAGGTTAAGCCGACGTTGTGTAGAAAGACGTGTCGATATATTAATGTTTTTTTTCCACCCTGACGTGATACGTGAACATTTATCAGCTCTGCTCTTCATGAAGAGAAGCCATGGCTCCATCTTGTTGCAAGTTTTCAGCTTCGTTTGACGTCAACTGTCATAAAAACATCTATAAAATGAAGCGATCAGCTCTGAGTTCCTTGATTCTGACGGATCAGGCAATTTCCTCCTGAAATAACAGAGATCACTGAATGTCTGTGTGATCAACTGACTTTTAAAAAATATGTTTAATAATACAATAATATAGAGATTACATTAAACATGAAGATCACCAAAATGAAACAATGGAAATAACAAGCGTTTACACCGAACCATAAAAACAGCTTCTCTCTCTCCGTCGTCCCCGGCGATGATGATGATGAAGATGAAGATGATGCGAGGCACCTGAATCCTCCACTCCAATGGTTTCCACGGTTACCAAGGCCAGGTGACGATTCAGGTGGAGAAAGTGAATGATGGAGAGAGAGTGTGTTGTTGTTGGATGGACACTCCACCCGCCTACAGAAGTTTTAAAGGCTCTGCGAATGTTTCATGTAAATGTAACTCCAGCTGTGAGGACGTTTCAAACTGGATTATATTAATGACAGAAATATGAATTACAGAGGACTGCTGAGCTCGTCCAAAATGAATAAAAGTAGTTAAGACGTGCACGTTAAGTGAGGTTTGATCCAGTCTGTTATCTTATGCTCAATTATCATCCATCAAAATTCTCAAAATCCCGGCTTAACTTTTCAGACTCCATTTGTCGTCTCGTCAGACAAAAAAACACACAGCTGCTGTCTGAAACTAAATCCTGCCGTAGCAGGTGAATTTGGGTGAAAAATTTGGGTGAAAACCAGTCTTAACCAGTCTTAACCAGTCTTAACCAGTCTTAAAGAATAACATGCGGTTCCTTTATCGGCCACTGGATGAAGAAAACTTTAGGTAGAAAGTCAAAGACAACACAGTCTGTTTATTCCTGCTAAGGTCGTCGTCCTTGCGGGTTTTGGTTGAATACATTAGATTTTCTTTCTACAGGAATTTGAATACAAGCTAAAACTGGCAAATCGGGAACTGTCTCCGTGACTCGAAATTCAACTCCAGCTCTCTGAACCGGACAGATTTTAGAATCACGTGCTACGAACAGATTTCATTTCAGAACCTGTTCAGGTTCAAAAACAGCCCTGTTCATTTCATTTAACAAAAAACTTGTTCAAGATGAAAGTCAGACGATGACGAGCTACAAACTGATCACTGATCATAAAAACTGTTTCTGTTTCTGTTGACGAGGCAAGACTTTAAATTAAAGGTAAAGGTACAGGTGTGTCAGAGATCAAATATGTCAGAGAAAATATACATTTTGAATAAAACTGTGAAGGATAAAATGGTTATAAAGTGACTAAAACTGAAGACTGAATCACTCTTTTTTTGTGTGTGTGTGTTAGGAAAATTTCAACTTTGTCCAAAATTCAAATCAACTTTTTTCAAGAAGTTTCTCAAACCTGGTTTCATTCATGATTTTGTATCCGAGTTCAGGGTTCAGTTCATAAAAGTCGGCACCTTTTTGACCTGCAGCGGTGACAGAGTGACATTTAAAAGCTGACATGCAGCCTGTGAATATCATCATTTAAATGACCTCTGGCCTCCCTCCTTCCTTCACCTGCTCCCGCTCTGCTCGTGGTTCTGATAAGAACCAGGAAGCAGGTTTTTTTTTTTTCCGTTTCACTGATGTCATCTCATCGAAACAGGAAATAAGTTGGGGTTTAATATTTACTTTGCTCGCCTGACGGGTCAAATCTAATCAGGATCTGAGGCTCATTTACATCCAAATTGTCAAGTGGAGACGGGTCACCGGGTCTGTCTGATGTGGGTTAGGCAGCTCTCTTCTTGTGGTCGACCATGTGGGCGTGAGAGGTCGTCACTTCCTTCATTAACAGTTTAATCAGAGTTCACACAGAAGTTCTTTATTCTTTTATCCCGAGTGTTTTATGATGATAAAACAATTAAGAAAATTATTAAATTTAAGAATCACCTTTCAAGGCTTTTCCACTGAAGTTCAAAAATGTCTTTAATTATATAAATAATATTAATATAATTATAAATTAATAAAGTTTAATTAATTTAAAATCATTTTAAAATGTCATACAGATTTTGAGGGTCAGTTTCTGCTGATGGAAGCTTTTGATAGAGATAAATCAGGTAATTAAATGAGTGAAAATGATTAAAATCCATGTAGAATAAAACAATATCACACTGGAGGTCCTGCTGTTATACTGAATATCAGCACGGCTGTGTTCTGGTCATAGATTATTACAGCCGTGCTGATATTCAGAATAACAGCACGGCCTCGGGTTTGATATATCTTTTATACAACAGTTCTACAAGCTCCAGTGGAAAAAAGAGTCTATTGACGTCACTTTGGTAGAAATGTCAGTCACTTTCTCGTCTCCACGTTCTGATAAAATCAAACATGTTTAATATCATCAGACAGTCGGTGCGCTCTCTTCAGTACCAAACAGGAAGCTGGCAACCAGGTAGTTTCTTTTACTGTAACGGCTGAAAAAACGGGTAAAATCCCGTCACACACGACAGACAGTGAATTAACAGTGTTGGCTCATGGTGATGAATGGTTCAAATACATCGATCACTGACGCTGGTTGAGCACGTTTATTATCAGCTAATCGTATCAGTCATAAACTACTTGTAGAAATCTGTTCATGTGTGTTTAAGATGGACGACGACCGTTAACGTAACGATAATGGAACGGTTGTTGGCACAGCGGAGCGATACGTGCAGTTAAAGCACTCAGTGCCGTTATTCTCTGTATCAGCACTCATGGAACGACTCGTCCAATCAGATTACTCAGTCAGAGCTAACAGTCGTTTACTGACTAATAACTTCAGTAGGATGCTAATACAACATGATAACAGGATTCTGTCGGGAGGTTTGGTTTCCCGTTTGCATGAATCAGTTAGTGTCACACCTGTCAGGAGTCTCTAACGTCTCCGTAAACTGGTAAACGAAGAGACAGTGTAGCTGAGGTGTGGTCGAACAGGGTGGATGCGTCTTCCCTTCAGCTGGAGTTTGCAGAGCAGTTTGTTTTCTTCCTCTGTGGTTTCTCGTGCAGCGGATGTGCTGTTAGTTTTGGTTCCCTGTTTTTGCCCCCGCCAGCTCCGGTTCAACCGACACAGTTGCAGTAGTTTTAGTTTAATTATGATAATGTATGATAAATTCACTAGTTACATAACCTGTAAGTGTCGTCCATTAAATGTTTGTTTTTGGATTAAAACCGCTCAGACAGTTAGAAAATCAGTGTTGGTTCTGAATGAATCCAGAGGAAACACTGAGGTCACTTTAACACACACACACACACACACTGAGGTAGGTCTGTACATTGTTGTGGTCACAGTAACAGATGTAGAAATAAAGCTGTGTGTGTGTGTGTGTAGTCAGTGATTTATTCAGTGTGTGTTATTCTGATACTGATGTTGTAACACAGGTGTTTCCTCTCAGCAGGTAGCTGAAGTGTCTCAGCCGTCATCGGATGGTTTCAAACTGTACGGCCGTGTTCCCCTCAAGATGAATTATAATAACTTTGGTGATCCTCTGACTTTTTGTTCATTTCATTGACTAATAATTTTCATTTTTTTCCGCTTTACTGTACTTTGATTTCTGACCAAACACCTGCAGAACTAAATGTCACTAAGTGCTCACGTTTAGCTTCAGGTGTGTGTGGTTTCTCATTCGCAGTGTGCAGCAGTGATTTCAGCCTTTTAAACGAGTGGATGAATGAAACTCCCACACACTCACACTCCGACAACCTTGACCCACTCAGCGCCGCTTCCTGTTGTTCCCTGAGCGAGGTGGCAGAGCGAGCGGATGCACTGAAAACAGGCGCGCTGCTGTTTGCTTCCACATTTCCCCGTCAGTCCCTTTTAGCGCTCGTCCCTTCGGGCTAATTGCACGCGTACGACGAAACAGTTGAAGAGTTTTATTGCAGCTGAAAGCCTCTTAGCTTTCTGTGGCAGGAAGAGAGCGTCTGTTTCATCTGTTCGGACTCTCCTCGTCGCTGCCGGCTCGAGTGTTTTTATAAACTGCTCTCAGATGTGTGGGGAACAAATGAAATGATAAGCTGCTGTTTGTTCGACTCTATTCAAAGAAATGAAATGAAGAACTGTAAACTGGCATTATACCATGATAAATAAGGTATAACTTCTTTACGGTTCTATTACGGTACGAGGATGTTAGTGCTGTTGATTTCATGTTTAAGTGAAATATCTGTTGATTTACGGGGTAAAACTGCCAAACCATGACAGTAAAAGGCTGTAAAATATACCATTAAATATTACAGTCTCTAATAGGAAATACAAATTTGTTCTTTATTATAAATAAAGGTTTTAGCATCGACCTGCTCTGGCAGCCATTGAAGGAACGTGCACGTGCTTTAACCGAAACTTGGGAGGCAGTTGATGTGTTTGCGTCCCCCCTCTTCAAACCAGGATTATTTGGCTCCATGAACACTTAGCCTCCCTGATAATAGCACGAGTGCTGCACAGATTAAGACGTGACAGAAATCCTTCCGGCTCGGTGAAAACGTGGCCTGAGGTTAGAGACGGAGACATCTCTCTCCAGGCCCTGCATCGGGGGGCAAAGGTCACGACAGAGCCTGGAGGTTTTGACCTCTTTGACCCCGAAGAGCAGAAGTAGACGGCGGAGTCATCGGAAATGTGGATTCAGTTTGGTGAGGCGGGCCAGAGAATGCGGAGGGATTGTGTGTGTGTATGTGTGTGTGTGTGGAGGTTAAGCCTGGTTAATGGAGGATTAACCATAAAGAGGGGATCAGTGTGTATTAAACACACACTCTTGTTGTCCATTAACAGAACTCTTAGCATGTTTCTCTGTTCACCTCACAGCGGCCCGTGACTCCCTCTAACGTGATTGGACGGAGCCCAAATTTGCGTCATGGCAGCTGAACAGAAGTGTTTTCACTTCTGGTTCAGACCTCAGCCGGTCCTGACATGTGTCTTTTTTTTGGCTTCCTGCTTTGTCATGGTTTCATAGCTGCTGCAGAATGAGACGACAGACTCAGGACTGTTTGTACCTGTGCACTTCTTATTTACTTACTTCTAAATTTGTCCTTTAATCAGGCAGTGGTGGTTGATGATTAATACTGAAGCAGAAATGACTCCTTTGGATGTGTCAAACAGGATAAATGATAAGATGATAAATGGTAAAAGTTTGCTGGAGGAATGACCATAAAAAGACACAAATCCACCACAGAGCGATGCAAAATGAGTAACGATGCAGAACGACCGCAAAGATGACTAAAAATGACCACAGACGTAAAATTACTAGAAAGAGAAACAAAATAATAAAGAAACTAAAACAACAAACGACTGAAGAGACACAAAACAACCACAAAGAGACACATATCTACAGAAAGGCCTATCGTCTGTTACAAACACGGCCATGTCGTCGTCTGTCGTCGTCTCTTTCGGTCTGGGTGTCTTGGTGCTCGTGTGTTGGACATGCGTCATGCGTCCTCACAGTCCATTCCCGTGCTGTAGTTTGACGCAGGATGCAGTCACACAGTCCTGCTCCCGCTCTGCTCCTGATGGTCACACTGTTCCCCGTGTTTCCGTCTGTCATTGTCTATTTGTTTGAGCGGTGGTGTGTAGCCACATGGCTAATGACTGCTGGTGTCAGTGACAGGACCTCAGCCATAATTCATGACGGACATTTTGTGTGTGTGGTATGTCAGCTTCTGCCCTGTCACCTGGTTTCCTGCCGTCGGCGTGCGCTGCAGGATCCATGCTGCACGCTACCTGCACGCTGCTACCACCCTGCTAACATCCTGCTAACACGGAGAGCGGCTCGGGGCAGGAAGCTGCTTCGCCTGCCTGCATGCCCGCCTGCCTGCCTGTGTGCAGGCTGCAGACGCTGCTGAACCCCAAATCCAGCTCACACACTTTACCATAACAACACACTCCGCTCAGCATGCCAGAAAAATACAGTTCAGCAGAGTTCATGTTGACGTTAGAATTCATTTAGAACATTTGATCTGAACCAACGATCCTGAATGTTTTAATACAAACCCTATATTCACTTTACATCAGTGCTAACCATTCTGCACGCCAGGCTTTAGTGTTTCATACATTAAACAGTGACTGAAGTGAAGAAACCGTGCAGACTCACTTACATACAGCTGCTCAGTGACTTCTCTGAAATATCTGAAATATTTTCAGCAGTACGGATGTTAAAGTTCCTTTAAAGCTTCTGGATTAAAACAGTAGAATGTGTGATATCGCATTAAGCTGTTAACTAAACCAGAATATTTTCACACCTAACTCTCTGAATTGAGGATTTCTGTTGACCAAAGCAGAGCTGGAACAGTGGTGAGTTTCATTTAGTTTGCAGTGGTTAAATAAATCGTGTGAGTTAACGAGGTAATAAAGCTGATCTTGGTTGGTTGGTCGTAAGAGTATTGTTGTTTTTATTTTATTAAGAATGAAAACACGCTCACTCACATGAGGCAGAAAACATCAGACTAACTCAGTGAAGCTCTCTGAGCGTCTTGGTTGGATCTTTTTATTGCTGGGTGGCAGATAATAAACGCAAAGACGTGACGTGTTACGCTGCTTGTTTGATAGTTTATGAGTTTATTTATTAGACTGAATATAGTAAAGTCAGTTTCTCTGGCTCTGGCTTGGTTTGGTTTGTGGAGGTTTTTCCTGATTGGTTCGCAGAATTAATTGCACAATGAATGTCTGAACGCAACCACGATGATTCAAATCAAATATCAGGAAGGCATGCGCTTTGCTAGTACAAGTTCTCCTTATCGTTATTTACAGGTCAAAATACACCAAGGATGTGAAACGTTACAGAGCTGCTAGAAGAAAAGTCAGGATCACTAAAGTCCAACATAAAACCAGATTTCACGATAATTCATGAATATTTCAGCCTGTAAGTTATCTTCCATGTTAAGGTGTGTCTTAACAGTAAAATACTTTATTCTTCACCGTCTGACTTCAGATTGAGGTGTTAGTTCTCTGCACAGTCGACTGTGGGCTGAACCGTCTCGACCCAGACGTGAACCTCCGCGGCGTTTAAGATCCAGCTGCTGGGAAACCGTCACGTTTTGGAAACTCGTGTCGTTGCGGCCGGTTCCTGCAGTGGAAACTGATTCAGCAGCAAAAAAAAAAAGTATTCTGTGTGCGTGCAGTTTCCCAGCTCAGCGCGGTGTTTCATCACACATCATGTGTTCCTCATGTGAAAAGGTTAGGTAATGCTAACTCTGGGAACACGCTGCAGTCATGAAGAGGCGGCGGTGTTCTGACAGCGGACGTTTGGAGGGAGCAGTGCCTGACACGGATGGACATGTTTCATATTTTGGCTTGTTGTTTATGTAAATTGGGTCTAAAGCTGCAACGATTAGTCGATCAATCGATCAGTTGTCAACTGTTAAATAAATATTAAATATGAATATTTTCTTGCTTCTTTCGTCCTCTATGATAGAAATCTGAATTTAATCAAATTGTCGACGCCACTTTGGGCCAAACAACTGAAAGATTCATCCAGAAAATGATTCATAAAGAAAGTAATCATTAGTTGCAGCTCTAGTTGAAGTTTTGTTGTGATTTTTGTGCTACATAAATATAAAACTGACTTTATTTGACAACTTTATTAAATGTGCAGAGAGAAGAGAGAACAGGCCGGAGCTGAATCATTTTCATGTTTAATTTCAGTCTGAACTGATCAGAGTTTTGCATCTGAAGACTGAACATGAAGCCACATTTTGTTTTTACAGTGTTTATTGCCCCATTTCATCCTGGGTATCACATGCTTTTAATATCAATGAATTTAATAAAACTTTGTGGACAAAGCTGCCAGTTAAAGATGAAGAATGAGTCTCTGACCTCCTCCTCCTCCTCCTCCTCCTCCTCAGTTCCCTGAATGTGGATTTTTTGGGATGTACGATAAGATCCTCCTCTTTCGCCATGACCTGAACTCGGACAACATCCTGCAGCGTCTGACCTCAGCAGAGGAGATCCACGAAGGCGACCTGGTCGAGGTGGTGCTGTCCGGTAAGTTTTCAGTGAGTTTGAGTTTTTCATGAACCAGAACCTCTCCTCTCCTCTCCTCTCCTCTCCTCCTCTTGTTATTGATATTGTGTACAGCTCTGTTGTTTCCGGCGTCGTGTCGACAGGTTGGTTTGTACAAACTGAAGCTGACACCTTAAACAGCTGAGCGCCCGGACGCTGAGCGGCAGCGGCAGGTTTAAATTACGCGAGAGGAAGAAAACAGAGTCGCAGCCTGAACCGCATCGGGCTCAAACCCACGACCACTTCCTCCTCCTCCTCCTCCTCCTCCTCCTCCTCCTCCTCCTCCTCCTCCTGCTGCTGCTCCTCCTGCTGCTGCTGCAAAGTGCTGCACAGCTCAGCTAGTTTATTTCTGTTATTAGAACAACTTAAACCTGAAACCAGCTCCAGAAATGATCCCTGTCATGTTTAACTTCTCTGATGTAAATACAGTGAAACGTATGGACGTCATTCTGTGCTCAGCAGGCTTGAACTGGATCTGGATGTTCAGGTTATCTCCCTCTCAGAAGGGTCAACAGGTTAGATAACTAACCTCGAAGACCTGTCTGAGCTGGACTGTTACTCGTATCTGTAGCTGAGGGCTGGTGTGGCTGTACGGACGGATCCACAAATATCTCAGCTGTTAGATTTGTGTTCAGTTTGGCGTTCACATTCCCCAGATGATGAACCCTGACAACAGTGACGATCCTCTGACAGTGTGAGTCAGCGCAGCATCAACAGGATTTAACAGATGTTAAACAGTTTTGGTCTCTGTAGCTAATTTCCCCGTTCATGACAACTGTACTGAGGGTGAATTTATATACAACTCACCTGTTCACATTATATTAAGGCTTAAAGTTATGCAGGATTAAAAGTGTGGACGCTCTGACAGACAAGACAAAGTCTCACCACAGTCGAGGACAGTTCAGAAACTGTTCTGGAGCTTTCAAACAATCACATTTTGTATTTTCGTTCATCCTGAGGACAAATGGAGGCGTTCAAACTGCTGACCAAACCTCAACAGATTTAGACAAACAGATCATAATAAATCTTTGGAATGAAGGAAAAGCTGGCACAGAGGTTACTTCTTATTCCAGGACTCTGCTGGATTGGCTTGTAACTCATTTTATCGTCTTTTTTTAGAAGAAGCGTGTCCCAGATCAAAGTCAGTATCAGCTGATGCTGGAGATTAAAGACTCTGAAATGAAGTCTGACTGATTCGCAGGATTGGAATCACGTCTTAAGTTGATCAAGGCGCTTTTAAATGAATCAGCGGCAACGAAACTTGATCGGTATTTCCAGAATGAGCTCTGACTTTCTCCGTCCACAGTCGCTGTGTGACACTAAAAAAAGGTTCTTTTTCTTTCAGCTCTCGCCACAGCCGAGGACTTCCAGATCCGACCGCACACCCTGTACGTCCACTCCTACAAGGCGCCGGCGTTCTGCGATGACTGCGGGGAGATGCTGTGGGGGCTCGTCAGGCAGGGCCTCAAGTGCGAAGGTACGAATGTGGTAACGAGGTCGACGGGTGTGTGTTGTTTTCACTCCTGCCAGGTTATTTAAGTTCACGATGACTCCGTGCTGCTGTGGTTTACACCTGCAGTCACTCTGCCTGAGTGAACAGACTTTATTCACACTCAAATTAAAGATGTGGAATCGATTTGAGATGCTTCTGGTTACGTGAGCGGAAAGAGATGGCAGAGTTTTATAGTTTTTATCAAGCTGTAAATCAGGTTGTTGCGGTCGACGCTGTGATGCTCATTAAACAGCTACTAAAGTTTTTAGATCTTCACCACAAGTCGAGTTTGTTCTTGAAGAAAGGTCACGCTGAGGAGCTGACAAGGACACGCTGAGCAGGCCGTAAATATTCAGACAGAATCAGATTCAAAATCAGTGTGAATCATAAAAACTCTGGAGATCAATCACAGTAATTAGATACTGAATAAAATGCTCTCAGACTTAACCTCCAACGAGGCAGCTCACCGAGACGTGATGATTAAAATCTGTAGTTCTTAATCGCTGAATGTAGTCCTGATGTTATAATGTTAACCAACTTTAAAACTACAGGTCCCAGAGTTCTTGTCACAGCACAACAAACTATCAAACTATTGTTTTTTATTAAAGAAGTCTTTTTTCCATCATCGGCTGTAATCTGACGTCATGAACGATGAAGGTCGTCACCTCGCTGTTCAGCTGCTCCTCGTCGTTTCATCGCTCACAGATCTGCCGTCGAGAAATGAGTCTTATTTTGACAAACTACTACTTCAAAATAAAAGTCAGCTTGTGAGTTAAATATTAAAATACTTTCATCAGTCTTATCAGCACTGATTCAGCGTCTGCTGCATCGCGGCGTTTGCATATAAAGACGGTTAAAAAAGCCACGTCAGAGGAAAAAGAGGCGGAAACTGGAGGAAATGACAGGAGGAACTGGAGTTCCTGGTGAGTTTGGTAAACACACAGCGGCCAGTGTGAACACACACTGTGTAAACACTCAAAGGGTTAAATCAGCTGAAATCTCTGCAGCAGCGACGAGGACAGAAATCCAGAAACACACCCGCAGGTGTCGGGCTGATCCGATAGTGATCTGTAAACTGGGACTGTCAGGATATCTGGCTGTTTGAAACAATTCAGACGAGCTTCCTCTCAATTAAACTTTATGAGAGGAAGTGATGTGCGCTGCCAGTGTTTCTGCGGTGATGTAAGACGAATCAAATGTTAACGAGTATAACAGAGACGAATAGGAAGCCGCACAATGACGAGGGCCCGAAAACTGATCTTCAAACACATAAAACTCGACTGTTCTCCGACAGATTTGACGGTTTTATTACGTTTAATCAGGTTTTAATTTCACGACCTCGGCTTCGGCTTCCCGCCACGTCCGAGCTGACCGAGTCATCACCTCCAAACTCGAGGCTCAGGCTCACGTCCAACACACACACAGATTTTCACACACTTTGGTGTTTCAAGCCTCAAAAGCTGCAGCGACTGTACGGCAGGATGTCTTCATTGACTCTGCGACTTCCTGACGCTATTTTTCACATCTTTCAAGTCCTCGATCTCGGCGTTTGGAAACCTCAAATCTTAACTGTAGTGATGCCAAGCAGAGAAAAGAGGACGTTTGATGTCGTGAGCAGAAATACAGCAGCTTCCTACAGGTTATATAACCTGCTTGGAGGTTGAAATGGTTAAAAAGCAGGAGTTTTAATAATGACAGAAGAATCTTCCGGCTCACTCTGACCGAGAAGACTTTTGTCGTCAGTGTAAATCAGAGTTTTGTAAGATTTAATCGTGTAAACAACCTGAGGCCACATCCTGAGCTCACGTACTTTACCTACATGTTCAGTTACTGCTGCGGTTTCCTCGTAGATAAAACGTCCGGGGTTCAGAGCTCGGTCTTCATCTGCTGCACGAAAAAAAACACTTTATTTATCTTCATATCTTAAAGATGAACGTCCCTACTGGGACACGTTAATCTGCTGTTGATTAACTGTTGTTCTTCCAGTTAAAATCAGTTTCTCCTCCTCAGGATGTGGACTGAACTACCACAAACGTTGTGCGTTCAAGATCCCCAACAACTGCACCGGCGTCAGGAAGAGACGGCTGTCCAACGTCTCCCTGCCGGGCGCCACCATGTCCATCGCTCGCCCACCTTCCACCGAGTTTACGCCGACGCCGCAGGAGGAGGTATGTTCACGACCAATGACAGCAGACCCAGCAGCAGCTAATATCACTGACTAGTCCAGCAGCAGTCAGCCCAGCTCGGCGTCTGTCTTTCAGCCTTTTATTTCACCAAGCTCTCACCAACCACTAAAAGTCAGTCCCAGATTTACTCTTGCTCGCTCACTCTCTGCTTTTCTCTTCTTAGCTTCCTCCGTCAGCGTCCTCTTCACTCTCTTCTCCTCTGCCATTATGCCCGGTTGCATTGCCCAGCTCCTGTTCTGGCACAACACTGGGCCTGTAAACCTCTTCTTCTTCTTGGTGGTCGAAAACGGCTGTGGTACAAACACTAACACTCCCCCAGTGATCTGAGCTCACAGCCCAGCTAACAATGTTCCTTTAATATGACCTGCGCACAGACAAAACCCTTTAATAACTGAGTCTTCTAATTCAGTGTTTTTAAGACCTGCAGATTCTCAGATTTATTTGTTTTCTCATGTAAAGTTCCCCTCCGACTTTAAAGCGGCTGACGGGAAGCGGAGGAAACAATCAGGGTTCAGGAGGTTCAGCTGAGACATCAGATTTGCAGAATTGTTCGCTGGTCGTGAAAGTGGAGCACAGATGAAATCTTTTCTATCCACTGGAACAATGGCTGTCCTTGTACAGCATGCGGCTAATAGACCGCAGTCCTGGCAGGAGCAGGAAGCATGTGACACAATGGGCCTGAATAAAGCACAAAGCAGTTTGATAATCCACCTCCTCACATCGCAGGCTGATTTATCGCGTTTGCACCGACCTCGTGACGCCTAATCAAAAGCCCAGATGATGAAGGCAGGTCTGACAGTACAGATGTAACAGAAACGACCTGAGCACGCGCGCTGTTTATTTACAGGCATGAAATGTCAGCGGGGACAACGATGCGACTGAACGTTGATTGTGTGCAAGCTTGTAGCACCTGCTTCTTCCGCCTCTTGGCCAATCTAAAAATCAGTGGATCACAGGTGGAGCTGAGGCTCTAAGAAGCCACCTGTAATGACACCCACCTGTCAATCAAAGCGTCCACGCTCTCAATCCTGCATCCTGATTCTCGATTGTCAACATACCGGGAACTTACCGTAATTTTACTGGAATATTTCAACAAGATGTGATTAATGGTGTTTATAAGAGTGTGTGTGTGTGTGTGTGTGTGTGTGTGTGTGTGTGTGGATAACAGCGTGATGGAGCTGATAAAAGTCTGTTTGTTCCAGTTAGTGTGAAGCAGCTCTGACTGTGACTCATTCTGTTAGACGCTTTGAACAGAATGGAAAATCCAGTGGTTCGCCTCAAGGCATCAGAGAGTGTGTGTTTGTGTGTGTGTGTGTGTGTGTGTGTGTGAGACAGAGAGAGAGAGAGAAACTGCTGGAAATGTGTCGCTTGTTGCACAGTGTAGACAGTGCAAGCGTGGAAAGTGTTTTCATCCACGTCACTCATCGTCTGTCAGAAATAAATCAAACCAACCTCTGAGCGTCGGTTCACTGTCGCTAACAGCTCGTCTGTTATTGTCTGAAAACCACAAAGTTCCAACAAACTCTTACGAGCTCCCCAGAAGTTATTCGATATGATGTGAAATGTTCTTGCAGCTGCTGAACCTGCGTTTGCATGTCCAGTGTATCCGAGCGGCGGGTTCATCCTGACACAATCACAGCTATCGTTTCCAGGTCACCTGACCGGCTCGTGTTTGGACGTGTTTGTTGCAGCGCGGCAATGTTCGACCTCTGTTCTAACTCTTTGCCCTCCTCTCCTCTTTGCAGCGCCCCCTCCTGGGCGCCGGGAAGCGCAACTCCCTCCTGAGCGGCCGTCCCATCTGGATGGAGAAGATGGTCCTGGGTCGGGTCAAAGTCCCTCACACCTTCTCCGTCCACACCTACACCCGTCCCACCATCTGCCAGTACTGCAAACGTCTGCTGAAGGGCCTCTTCCGTCAGGGGATGCAGTGCAAAGGTGACCGCAAAAAAAAAACAGTCAGCGAGTCGCTCTCTGACTCAACACACAAACGTTTGGTGACATTTTTTTCTTTTAATTCTTCAGACTGTAAATTTAACTGCCATAAGAGATGTGCGGCCAAAGTACCTCGAGACTGCCTCGGTGAGGTCGACTTTAACGGAGGTGAGTTTGTTCGACACACCTGTACACCTGATATGTACATATAAGGAGCCGTAAATGTAGTGAACAGTGTTAACTCGTGATTTTGTGTCCGTCCCTGCAGAACCAGCCAGTCCGAGCCTGGACTCGGAGGCGACGATGGAGGTCGACAACTGTGACATCAACAGCGACGGCGGTCACAGCATGGACGAGCAGGACGAGCTGTCCACGCCCGAGGACAAACTCTTCTACATCGAGGGTCCCTGCACGGACGGCGACAAGGACGACGAGACGCTCAGAGCCATCAGGTGAGCTTGAACTGATGGATTTCCCATGATCCTCGGGGAGCATGGACACACTTGTGTGTGTGTTAACGTTCTCTCTTTGTTCACGTGCAGCCCGTGCACCAGCAGTAACATCCCCCTGATGCGAGTGGTTCAGTCCATCAAACACACCAAGAGGAAAAGCTCCACGGTGGTCAAAGAGGGCTGGATGGTCCACTACACGAACCGAGACAACCTGGTGAGGACGCGTAATGAAACCTGCCGTGTAGGCACCTGAATGGCGGACTCTACCACCAACAAACGACCACACAACCTTTAAATGAATGGAACCGGATGGCTACTGCAGAACAAAACATAAATAATATCAATTCAGTCCAAAAACTGGAAAAAGAAGTGACCCAAAGCTGCTAATTTATAGATCATAAATGATCCTTCTTAACTGTAATTAATGTATTCTTATTTACAAATGCATGGAATTCATTCAGGAATAAAAAGTAGAATATTTAAGCAGTATAAATGTAGTATAAGTATCTCAAACTGTGAAAGAAGATGTGTGTATATTGTAATAAGACTTGTTCTGTGTTTGCAGAGGAAGAGGCATTACTGGAGGCTGGACAGCAAAAGTCTGACTCTGTTCCAGAATGAAAGTGGAGCCAAGTTTTACAAGGTAGGAGAGCGAGCGAGGGATCGGATCTGGTTTCAGCCGCTCGGCCAAACAAAGCAGCGACACCGAGGAGAAGAGCGGAGGGGAGGGAGTCAGTAACATTCACAGACATTAACACACATCACTCTCTAACTATGACCCCATTACTCACCGTAATTATTCGTATCAGGTCTGGATGTTTGCAGGAGGATGTAACTGTCCTCTGAGGACAAACATGAAAAACTCTTCTTAGATTTTTAATATTTCACGTGTGACGTTCGTGGCGTGTGCTGCGTGAACCTGACACGGCACAGTTTGAAGCTTCTGTCAAAGTTTTTAGAGATTTTACGACTTTATCTCCCTAAAAACACAAAAAGCTGAATATAATATAAAACTGATGCATAAATGTGTAGATCTATGTGACATTTGAATTTAAACAGTGAGAATACATCATTTACAGGTACACTCTGTTTGTTCCTGATACTGTGTGTCTGCTGTCCATCAGACTGGGCTGAGTGTCACTCACGATGAGCGGGAATGTGAATGTAGTTCAGTAAAGTGATCCGGTAGCTTCCGGCCCGGGTCCTTTCCTCTCGCTCCTGTCCGTCTCTGAAGCTGTCACTCTGTTAAAGAAAAGTGACACTTCAGGAGCTCTGTATAAAAAATGTGCAGATTTCAAATTTGAGCAGCTGAAAACAAAAAACCACAAACTATTTTCTGACTTTCTCAGCAGGAGCTTCGATCCTGTCACTGTATTGAACGCTCATGCTGATCACTGTCTGCATGCAGACATTCAGGTTTTTTCTGCAGCCGTGTCATAACGTGACATCAGGAATCAAGCAGAAGATTTAAACTCCACAAAGGAGAATCAGTTTCCTCGAAAGTATCAAATGATCACATCTGAATTCAGGTCAGCCCGACTGCAGCTCTGTTCACCCTCCATCATTTTCCTCCCTCGTACTCCACCTCCTCCTTTCATGTCGTGTCTGCCAGCGACCTGTTGCCCTTTCACCACAAAGCGCTGCAGAGACCTTCCTTTGAAGGGAAAGCGAGCGGTGGGCGAGGCACGAGGGGGGAGAGAGATTTGTGGAGTTTTTTGGGACCTCAGGTCGCTTCCCTGCCGTCTCTCTGGCTTGCCGCCACGCTGCCTCGTGCCCAAAGCGGCTGAGGCACGTCCTGCCTTTTAATCAGAGCGGCAGGATGAATGGGTGCTGATCGGAGTTTGTGGTCTGGGCCGAGGAGGGAAGGGGAGGGAGAACTTGGCAGAACACAAAACGTTCAGATGACACCGAGGGGGCATGAAGACACCACTGGACCGATCGTTCTCCTTTATATGTTTGATCTGGCAGGGTGCAGGGTTTTTTTGGGGAGGAGGAGGAGGAGGAGGAGGGGGTGTACTAAGGAAGGAAGGGAAGTTTCAAACACTGAAACTAAGAGAGTGTCTCGCAGTTCAGCAGAGAGAGGAGAGGTGCTAGGATGGAGTCCTGTGGATCATTATAAAACCTTCTTACTGGCTGAAATCACTTAAAATGGTGGATTAAAAGTCAAGTTTGAAGCGAGGGGATGTTTTACTTGCACAGATGTTTGGGTTTCTGAGCTGAAAGTGGAGCTACGTCCAACAAGAGGAACTTCTTTTACCACCCGCAGGAGATCCCCCTGTCCGAGATCCTCCAGGTGGAGCCGGCGCAGGACTTCGGCAGCCTCCCCCAGGGCAGCAACCCTCACTGCTTCGAGGTGATCACAGCCAACATGGTGTACTACGTCGGGGAGGATAACGGCGTCCTGTACCACAACCCGACCCTGGCGGCGACCGGCGTAGGACGGGACGTCGGCCAGAGCTGGGAGAAGGCCATCCGACAGGCGATGATGCCCGTCACACCCAAAGCTAGCGTTAGTGCCGGGCCCGGCCAGGGGAAGGACCACAGTGAGTAACCCCGCTAAAAACAACCACTTTAGTCTGCACGTCGTCTTTGGCATGCTGCACGTGATGGTTCAAGACTGAACGATATATCACTGAAGTGTCGAGTTAGAGGTTCAAACTTCAGGGTTTTGAGAGCGGTCCTTGAATTAATCTCAGCTGAGAGTGTTTCAAAGTTAGTCACGTTTCAGTTGGTTCAAAATGGCCACTCGACCACTCCCACGAGTGGGCGTGGCTTCAGCACATTCAGAGGACACGCCCCTCAGTCCTGGAGGTGATAATTAATTTTTACCTGATTTATAAATATATTTATTCATTTTTTTCACATTACGTCGTGTCCCTAAGCATACGGAGAACACGGATGGGCCCAGGATTGATCCCTGAGGAACTCCACCAGTCTGTTAAAGTCTAACATTTATATATGCACATGACAAAAGTCAGACTTTGTTTCCTGCTCTACTTATTAAGCTTTACGAGGAATTGAACCCACGACCCCGTCAGCTTTGTTACACGTCTTCACACTTTGACACAGTAATGGGCTCAAATCAGATTAGACACCGTTGTGTTTTTATGTTTTAATGGATGTGTGGATTTGTCTTTGAAGAGCTTCCAAATATTGTTATACAACCCCACCACCTCCACCCACACACACACACACACACACACACAGGCGGACCGCCTGCTGACATTTTAACATGATTGACGGATTTCAGAGGATTTCCGGCGCTGATTCATCTCAGGTTAAAGTGTCTCTTTGTCTGAGGTTTAAGTTTCATCCCAAAATGAGATCTCCAGCTCTAAGAACCTAAAGTGGATGTTGTGGGTTTAAAAAAGACGCGATTAACTTTTAATGAACGAGCCTCTTTATTACAAAACAGATAAAAATAAGTTAATGGACAGATGACGTAACAAGGCTTTATGTCTTTATCGTGACACAATAAGAGGAAATAAAACCAGACACATTAAACACTGAAGTAAAGTTACTTAGAGTTTATGAGTGGTGATCTAACAGTGATCTGTGACAGTGTAGAGCACGGACAGTGGGTTAGGTTTTCAAAGTAAAAGCCTTAGCTCCTGAAGGCTTTTAATGTGAAACTGACTACAATCTGATTATATATAAAATGTGGAGTAACTTCCTGTTTTAAAATAAAAAGATCAATAAAGTTTTTGCTATTTTTAACCTGATCTGGAGTTTACAGCTCTGTCAGTGCGGTGACATAAACTCTCTGCTGGTGACCTGAATATCAACAGGCTGCCTCCACCACAGCAGACTGCCAGTATTGATCGCAGAGAGGTGACCCGGTCAAACGCTGGCCGGCGATCTGAAATCGATGTCAGCTGATCAGTGGAAACAGAACGCGCCCTCGGCCTTTTAATGTCAGGTTACATGAGCAGCGGTGTGTGGGGGAGTTTCCTCTACATGTACACATCCTCAAACATAAAGGCTTTAATTTGAAATGTGGAAAAAGGTTTGGATGGCGGCGGCGGCGGCGTCCCAGCTGGAAACATCCTCAGCATTCTTTCATCACGTGTTGGACAAACAAATCGGTTTGATCGCAGCTGGAAGTCTCCTCCGTCATCTCTTTAACAAACAAGGAAACGTAGGAAATGAGATTTTAATGATTTGAAGGTTAGAAAAATAAAACCTTGCATGTGTCGCGCTGTAAGCGAGGGGCTTTACGCACACGTGTCTGATAGGGGTGTTTTTTGTCTCCTCAGAGGAACTATCCATCAGCATATCAGTGTCCAACTCCCAGATACAAGAAAATGTGGTAAGTCGTCACTGTTATCTCCTCATGTGATAATTATTCTCATGATCTCAGTCCCATGATGAACCAAACCCAACAGGCTCGGTGCTGAATTTAACCACACTGGAAAAATACTCTGTATGTGTGGTTCCCACCCTGTGTTGTTGCTCTCTTCGCCTCCCTACACTCGTATTTAAGAGACAGCTGTACTATAATCTTTATCGTGGATTCTTCTGTCGTTTACTGGTTAAATTAGTCGTCACGTGACTCCTGCTCTGATCTCTCTGTTGTTCAGGATATCAGCTCGGTGTATCAGATCTTTGCCGACGAGGTCCTCGGCTCCGGACAGTTTGGGA
This sequence comes from Nibea coibor, assembly GCA_023373845.1. Classification (NCBI taxonomy): domain Eukaryota; kingdom Metazoa; phylum Chordata; class Actinopteri; family Sciaenidae; genus Nibea; species Nibea coibor. Next base: position 20,320,210 of record CM041730.1, read on the forward strand.
TCGTCTACGGAGGTGAGTCACATGGCACTGAGATGTCCTGTGGGTGGCTCATCCTCGTGTTTCAGTTCCAGGTTAATAAAAATATCTCTCCGTCTGCAGGTAAACACAGAAAGACGGGCAGAGACGTGGCGATCAAAATCATCGACAAGATGCGGTTTCCCACCAAGCAGGAGAGCCAGCTGAGGAACGAGGTGGCCATCCTGCAGGTACGACACGCCGACTGTAAGCAGATCAACGCAGCACTGAATAAATGATATAAAATCTGAGCTGATGTGCTTCTGACAGAACCTCCACCACCCGGGCATCGTCAACCTGGAGTGCATGTTCGAGACGCCCGAGCAGGTCTTCGTCGTCATGGAGAAGCTTCACGGCGACATGTTGGAGATGATTCTATCGAGCGAGAAGAGCCGACTGCCCGAACGCCTCACCAAGTTCCTCGTCACACAGGTCAGGGTTGGTTACAGCAGTTACTTGTAGATTAGGTTGGAACTTTTCTGAAAGCTTCAGGAGACCAAACAGTGTCACAGATCAGCTGTGTGGATGATTCGTGTTGAAGGTCTTTGCAGCTTGTCGAGTGTTGAATCATCTCGTGCTTGTCGTGTCCATAGATCCTCGTGGCGCTCAGACATCTCCACTTCAAGAACATCGTCCACTGCGATCTGAAGCCTGAGAACGTTCTCCTGGCCTCAGCAGAACCGTTCCCTCAGGTCAGAACTCATCATCAGTTTCTTTCTGTTGCTTTAAAATGTTCGTTGGCTCACAGCCTTTAATGTTCGCTCTTCTCCAGGTGAAACTCTGCGACTTCGGCTTCGCTCGGATCATCGGCGAGAAGTCGTTCCGGCGCTCGGTGGTCGGGACTCCGGCTTATCTGGCGCCCGAGGTGCTTCGCAGCAAAGGCTACAACCGATCTCTGGACATGTGGTCGGTCGGCGTCATCATCTACGTCAGTCTGAGCGGGACGTTTCCCTTCAACGAAGACGAGGACATCAACGACCAGATCCAGAACGCCGCCTTCATGTACCCGCCCAACCCGTGGAAGGAGATCTCAGAGGAGGGTGAGAGGACAGAAAATTAGTTACAAATGAAACAGGAATCTGTAAATTTGTCTGATTCTCATTCATTCATTCATGTTCATGTCTCCTCTTCTTCTTTGGTCACAGCCACAGACCTCATCAACAACCTGCTGCAGGTGAAGATGAGGAAGCGTTACAGCGTGGACAAGTCACTGAGCCACCCCTGGCTGCAGGTGAGCAAACCTGGAAACAATGAAGGACGTCTGCGACACCTGGATTGTTTAAAGTCTGAGATTAAAGATTAAAAATCTGTGCTGAGGTTTAAAAGTGGAGGAACCGGCTCAGTCACTCAGTGCTGGAAGCTGATTAATTCAGACGTCTGGAGCCGCTCCTAATCCTAATCCCTGTTATGGAAACCTGATTTCTCGTTTACACAATGTGAGATCGGTGACTGCAGTAGGCCGATTACAAAATATAACATACATAACTAATAAATCCGTCACGTCAGCTCGCTAAAACAATTCAGACTTGTTGCGTTCATGGTCAAACGTCCGATATAATCTTTGTTCTCGTCCCCGTGCAGGATTACCAGACCTGGCTGGACCTCAGGGAGTTCGAGACCCGCCGCGGCGAGCGCTACATCACCCACGAGAGCGACGACGCCCGCTGGGAGGAGCACGCCGACGAGCGAGGCCTGCACTACCCCAAACACTTCATCATGTCTCCCAACCTGGACGACATGGAGGAGGACCCCTAAGAGGCCGCCTCATCGCGGGGGGTCAACATTTCCTCCAACGGAAAGCGGCGTAATCCCTCGACGGCTGTCCGTGGAAACTGTCACCATGGAGACCGTGAACACGCGTCGCGAGGCGCGGCGGTCAGCCAGGCAGCTGCTTGAGGACATTGTGACACGCTCACTGTGGCGATAATTCAGGTCCAGAACATTTTAAAATTTCAACACATCTTAAACTTTTATTCCTCTTTTTTTCTACGAGCCAGCGAGTCAGCGTCCGCACCGCCAACCGAGCCGCAGAACGGCTAACGGAGAAAATCGACAGCCTTTATACACTTTTTCAGCTCAGAATATTTTTATGACGTCGTCGTTACGTTTTAGACCTCACGGAGCCGCGTAGAGACGTGAACTGGAACTCTTGATTATGTCTGATGATGATGATGTTCTGTCTTTCCCTCGTTCCTCGTTGGGATGTCTTTGCACTATTGGGAACTCTTTGAACTTTCACTGACAACTTTTGGTTTGTTCGTCTGCAAAAGTTCTTCTAATGAGGACCGAGTTCATCACACACAAGAAAACTAAATTACTGGATGGATGAAAACTTTATTTGTCCTGAGGATGGCACCAACATTACAACTCGCCACCTCCTTCTTCAGCGATTTGACTGGAAACACAAACAGACATATCATCCGGTCGAGCAGCAAAACACAGAAAGTAGCCTCCTAGATTAGCCTTTGTTGCTAACTGATCTACATACAGGACTGTTTGAAGTTTTTGAACTCTTCTGAGTGTGAATCAAATCATTCATCTCATCTAAAAATCCAGATGTGAGACTCATAAAACACGAGGCTGCCGCGACGTGAGACTTTTGCAGACAAACAAACTTTCAAGTTATTTTCAGCGATTTTCTGAAACTTCGGATGAAGACGAGCTGAGAATCGAGCTGCTATTGTCTTTCTGTGGAAACCTGCCTGAGAAAAGAAAAAACAAACTTGTTGTTTGATCCTGATCCGACTCCAGCCTGAGAATTTGTTTCACGTTTTATATTTTTGCAAGAAATGTCATGTCGTGATTTTATGATGGAAAATATTAAAACTGAATAAGTTAAAAAAATCTTATTTTACATCCTGGTTATTCAACATAGCAACCTATGGACACATTTTAGACTTGAAACATTCACTCAGTTGTTATTCAGTCACACTTGTTTTATTTATTAACCTGTTGTTAAAATAACTTATATAGTGGTTGATGATTTTATTGAGTTCTCTCAAACGCCTCGTTGCCACCTCAGTGACTAAAATCAGGGACCAAAAGTTCCTCTGTACCCTGAAAAGGTTCCTGTGGTTGGACACAGGCGATAACTTTTGGCCTCATGAAGCAGGACAAACTCTTTAAGTCTCAAACTTCTTCTAGAGAAAGCAGCGTAAAAGTTCCCGTTGACATCCACAAAGTCTGAAAATCTTTCAGCTCCGTTGTGACGCTTCAGTCTTTTGGTGTGGAGTGAATAATTCACCATGTTCAGTGTGTTTAATTGTTAATGTGCTGCTGAGGTACAAACTGAGACAAACTCTGAGAAATCTTTATTAAATCGTGTTTAATCTCAAACTAAAGTCGGACTTTCAAGCAGCGGTTCAGTTAAATCTAATTTCTTCCAAATGTCCGAGTCAGACTGATCAAACCTGATCGACCCTCCTGAATCAGAGGAGAAGCTGATAACGATCCTCGGCAGGATGTTTGGAAACGATCATTTAATTACCAATCCTGAACACGATCGCCTCGCTCCGCCGCTCCTCTGGAGGACGGCTGCTTGTCTTGGCAGCGGCGACCCCCCCACATGTGTAACCGAATCTTTTAATTGCTACCGAGAGCAGCGGCGGGGCCTCGCTGTGAATGGCTGCTGCACAACTAGTGAGCTCAGCTAACTGCTTCAAGATGTGGACGACGGAGGCCGACGGCCGAGCGGCGGCGAGGAAGCAGGGGAGGGGTGGAGAAAGAAGAGATCCTCCTGCTGTGGGATGACCTCCGACCCGGAGCGGTGTCACAGTTTTCACCAGCCGCTCGTATCAGGTGACCGGCGGGCCGGCGGTAGAAAGAAGAATCTGACAGACGCACAAATGTTTCATGTTGGACATAAAAGCACTTCTCGTAGGAAGGCTCACATCGCTGCCCGTCAGGAGAAGCTGAGCTCGGTGAATCCGGCCACAGGCAGCGGCGCCGGGCTGGTCTTCTTCTCCAGCTTCAGCCCGTCTGGTTTCTTGGGTTTGGCCAGCCGGCTGTGGTGCAGCAGGCTGAAGAAGTGGAAGCGCTCGCCCATCTTGGCGGGGTTGGTCAGCATGTCGTAGCTGCCCGTCAGCTGCTTCCTGGTGGTCGGGTCGCTGCAGTTTCTCAGCAGAACCTGCAAAGAACCACAGGGCGGTTTAAAAACCTCTGATGGTTTCTGTTCCTGAACTCCACAACCAGTTTGAGTCATCGGCCGAGGACCTCGTTTGTGTCTCTGGCTTGTAGGACGTCTTTTTGGGTCAAACCCACACGACCAAACCAGTCCTGATCAGCCGAGCCGAGCTGAGCTCACCTGTAGCCGCGAGTCGATGCCCATGTTTTTCAGGAACGTCCTCTGAGTGACGGGTCCCAGACAGGCCACGCCCCCTCCGGCCATCCTCCGCAGGTAGCTGAAGTCCACGTCGGCGGTGAGGTCAGCCGAGCCCGGCGAGGACAGCACGTCGTGGAGCCGGTGACCTTTAAAACCCTGAGGAGGAGGAAAGGAAAGTGAAGCGCAGCCTCAGACGTTTTTATTTTCTCTCTCTCGGCTTGGATCCGAAAAGATTCAACAGTTTCCCGTCAGCTTCGACCGACCGAGCCAAGAAACGCTCAGACGGCGACCCACTGTATGATTAAAGCTCCATCACGCTTTATTTCATATTCACATACTTCACTTTAGATTTACAGCATAATGTTCGAATAATAAGAACTTATTTTTTTAGTAGTACGGATGTGGAAAATTATTCCCGATGTCAAAGAAATTTATACAGATTTAGTCAAATTAATTTAAAATTATGAGGTGAAAACTGAGAAAATGAAAATATCAGAAGCAGAAGAGGAGAACATCGAGCCGAGTTTCCTCTCCGCCTGCTTCCTGCATCTGTTTCCTCCAACTGTAAAAGGCACGACCCACAGACTGTCCAAAGACTGTCCAAAGACTGTCCAAAGACTGTCCAAAACTGCCCAAAGACACTTTAAGACAAAATTACAAGGTGACTTTAGTGTGTACAGTTTTAGTATCCTCCAGCTGTTCTGCCATAAGGTCCTATGTTATGAAGCTTTAATGTTTTTGTTCGTAAAAGTGTCGAGGTGTTTATAATCTTAGGAACGACAACATCTGTCAGTAAAATGTACGACCCGATCAGCTGTTGTCGTACAGGTGAATCTAAAGCGTCCGTCTCACTCTGAACGTGTCCGTCTTCGTCCCGTCGTGGCCGTAGTCGGCGATCAGCGCCGCTCCGCCATCCTCTGCGATCCGCCGGGCCAGCTGCTGGACGATGACTCCGCCCTCCGCACACACCTCCACGTGACCCCGCCTTTCATCTGCCTGACACACACACACATAAACACACACACATAAACACACTTCAATACACAAGTACCTCAGGATTACACACTCGTCTCAACCTTCAATAGTTACCGAGGCGACGGAAGCGTCCCCGTAAATCAGGAACGTCCTCGTAACGCAGAACTGCAGGTACGTCCTCATTACGATGGACACACACACACACACACACACACACTATAACTTGATCAATAATGAATGACTTCACTCTCAGTTCATCTCTGCTGGAGACTCCGACCACAGTCTGACTGTCGCGAACCCCCCGGCCAGGTTTCCACCTTTTTAAGGTGGACTGAATAATTCAACTCACACATTTCAATCACGCTGATTATTTAATCATTATTTATGGAAGCAGAAATGTCAAACTGTCGCTGGTTCAAGAGGATTTTCTGTTTCATCTGAGCTGATTGAACATATTTAGACGATCGTCATCAATAATGAAAATAATTATCAGCCTCGATTCATAATTTATATTCCAGTGAGTGAATCCATCGACTGAAGAGTGATTTGTGACTGTGTTTTATTTTAATATTTATTTAAATGTTTTGGTTTCACAGGAAGTCTGTAGCTGCTCCTCATCTCTGCCCGAGGCTCAAGGCTATATGAACTACTAGCACGGTGCATTGTGGGTAACGTAGGCGCCAGGAGCGTGGGATAAAAGATGACGCAGGTGTGATTTCCTACATGTCCCAGCATGCCTTCCAAACGAGCACCAGAGAGCTTACATTGTGTTAAAATTAGTGATTCGAGGAAATGAGTGAAGGTTTCACCCTCGTTTGACTGAGCGTCGTGTTGAATGAACTCGTTTAAAGTCACCACATCACAAACTAACGACCTCTTTGGATCCAGAACCGACGAGCTCAGTCAGAACCGAATCCGTCTTTTCTTTAAACTCCTCTCTAAAGTTTCATGGCCCGCGTCTGGTTTGATAATACAGAGTCTGTCGGCCGCTCAGGCTGGATTTTAAGAGCAGGTTCTTCATCCAACAGACTGATGATGATGATGATGATGATGATGATGTCAGGCCTCTGGCAGGATGTTCAAAGTGTCTCGAGCCAGCCAGAGAGGCCAAATCAAACAGGCTGTGAACGTATAGATGGTTTAAATGTGGGCAATAAAAAGCAGATGGAGGCTGTAAAACAAACCTCTCAGAGTTTATCAGAGTTCATTTCCACTGTGGGAGATTAAAGCAGAGTCGACTTAAAGCTCCTCTGTCTGTCTGACGCTGCTTTAGTTTTCAAGGACGCTTGTTTGTGTTCGACTGCGATTATTTCTCCACCTGAACTCTGGAAAATAGTTTCAACACGCCGGCACAAAAGGAGAAGTGTTTACTTATTCAACACGGGTCCTTGAAATCCTTGAGACTTCATAAAAATATATTAACACATCATTTTCTGAAAGATTTTAAAGGGACGGTTTGATTTGGTGACACTGACAGTGACAGTTTGTGACTCTGACAGAGTCACACCTCAAACAGAACTACTGAAGACTGAATGAATGAAAATATTATTTTTATATATTTAAACTTTAGACTTTTGGGGTTAAACCTGAAGTGGTGGGAGCGCTTCTGAAGCTGGGGGGATTCGCTCGGCCTGCGTCGTACTCACGGCTGAAAGATCGAAACTTTCTGGGGAAACAAAACATTGATGAACTCGCTCAGCCTTAATGAACACCAGTTTAATTACTAACAGTCATTAACCTCAATCTGTGTCTCAAACAAAGCTGTGCTGGGGCCTGGAATTCCTTGAGGGAATTGAGCCTGGAAAGCTGTTGAAAAAGTCCTTGAATTTCAAGCTGATTTGAAGAGGTACATTTCAAAACATGAGTTCAGTTAGTCCGTTAACAGAAAAGTGATTTTTGATCATTAATCGTTGGAAGAAATGTCAAATATTTTCTGGTTCCAGCTCGTCCAACCTGAGGAGACACATTAAATCATGAAGTTCAGACGCCGAGCTTCGTCCTCGGTGTCATCTGACTGATCATGTATCGATCTGTAAAACTGTTTTATCTGTTTTTAAACTACAAACGCGTGAACTGGACTGACACGCGTTTGTGTCGGGCCACCGGCTGTCCTCATTAATCAGCCCAGCGAGCTCTGATAAAGCTGCTGCTGCTTTTAACGGCCGTTTAACCAGAAATCTGTTACAAAAGTTTGCACTCGACTAATTGGAAATACAGACAGACGGCCTGGATCCTGCCCGTCTGCTGCAGGATCTGTCTCACCTCCCAAATGTTGAGTTACTCCATATTTGGAGACAGAGACAAAATAATATACATACAACATACTTTACTTTTTTACATGGAATTCCAGCTGTGTTGGGTCACATGACCGAGCCGGTCAGGTGCTACTGACCTGTACGAGCGTGGACGAGGCCAGAGTGGGAGACGGCGCCACGACGAACCTCAGCTGGTCCAGTTTCTCCGGGTCGATGTCCACCATCACCTCCCTCCAACCTTTCGGCGTCCGCTGCCCGAAACAAAGAAAATTCATGTCGGGACACAAAACACAGGATCTTTAAAATCGATTCAGATTCTCACTGAAACTTCAAAACGTCTGATCGCTCGGCTTCTTCTTCTTCTTTCCTTTCGCTTCACCGCGGTGCCATCTGGTGGTCGTGTCGTATAACAACAGCTTTAATCACACAGACTTTAAACTGACCTGGAACTTGTGGATCGGCAGAGCGTCGAAGAACTCGTGAGCCAGAAAGACGCTGAATCCTGTAGAAAGTAAAACTCTTTCAGACTCTGGTGCTGTGTGATCCAGGTGTGTGTGAGTCCAAGTGTCCGTACCTGCAGGGACGTCATCTAGGCGGCGGTACCAGGACACCGGCAGCCCGGCTGCAGTCTCCCCGTGACGGTAAACGGGCTCGTCCTCGCTGTCCGCCCCCCGGCTGCTGTTCCCGGTCAGACTCTGGGCCTGAAGACGACTCAGCACCGGACTCACCTCGACCAGGTGGACGGACACCGAAGCCCCGCCGAGGACGGGCCGGAGCTGACTGAAGACCTGAAGAGAGAGAAACAACCACGTCACTACTTTATTCCACAGACAACACGACCACTGAAATAATAACTGCTCGTACTCGGAGGACGTCGCTGGTCAGAGATCCTTTTCCAGGTCCGAGCTCGACCAGCTGCAGCTGTTTGGGTTGACCTGCTCCCATCCACTCACTGATGATCCACACGCCGATCAGCTGAGGACAGCCGGGACACGAGGCACGACAAGGGTTCAAGGATTTTCCAGTGGAATATCAAATTAACTTAAAGTTCTATTTTTTTCTCCTCAAATTCACAAACTTTCAAGGATTTCAAGGAGGCACAGGAGCCGTGTGACTGGTCTGAGCTGCAGGAGTGTGTTCTGGCCTCACCTCTCCGAAAATCTGACTGATTTCAGGCGACGTGATGAAGTCTCCGTCAGGGCCGAGCATGTCGTTCTTCACGTAGTAACCCTGAAATAAAAGACAAACGTTTATTTGTTACATTTTACAGACGACAGCGCCGACGTTCTGACTGATCCCGGACCTGCAGACTCACCGTCACAGGGTTGGTGAGCACCTCTCTCATGTACTCTGCCACGGTGATCGGACCTGTGGCTTTTATTTTGGAGGTCAGGTGTCTCAGCATGGAGGCTCTGGGCTTCTCCTGGTCTGATGATGGACGGCTGCAGAAGAGTCTGGACTGAGCTGCTCGCCATCGCACTGCCAGGGACACGAAGAGGAGACACACAGGTTCAATGATCACACACACACACACACACACACACACATTAGGAGTGTGAGCCACAAAACGTGAAATAAAACTTTAAATTGTGTCAAAATCTGACAGAAAACATCAAAACATCACGTGACATTGAGCTTTCACAGCATGGACTGTGCCTCATGGCACGTGGACAATGTAACGGTTGTTATGACAACCTGAGCTCAGCTGACAGGTTAAAGAGTCTTCAGGTAAGTCTGACATCAGGTGACCTGTGCTGCACTCACCTGCTGCAGGTAGACTGACAGGCCGGGTGAGAGCTCTGCTGAGTGTTTGAGCGCTGAGCCTCATGCTGCGTCTGCCCACACACACACACACACACACACACACACACGGTGTAACACCTGTAGTTTTTAGGAGTGTGTGTTTGTAGCTCGCAGCAGCCACGAACTTCAAAGTCCTCGTGAAGGAGCCGAATGCTAATGCTAACAGCGATAAACGTGAGTGAGGCGAGTTTCCGGCTAACCTTTCACAATAAAATATTTTGTCGACCATATTTGTAATTTTTAGAATTAATACCAAACAAATCAGATTCAGTCTGGAAGTTTTTATATATTTTATAACATGCTCGGAGCAAAAAGAGAAGAAAATATTAACAACAGTTAAAACTACAGATAGTACACACAAATAAAGTGTCGGAACAAAACATATAAAATTAGATGATTATCCAAATATTTAGCTTCATGTGTAAAATTTGTGATGAACTCTTAACAAATTTTCTTCATTTCATTAATCAGATGCATGTAAATATCTGATTATTTATTTTCAGTGAAGCAGCTTCAGTACAGTTTTATCTTATTTTGAAAGACGTTTCGTACATTTCCGGTACCATCAACTCGGAATGATCGCGAGCTACAAACAAACTCTCTGATTGGACGAGCCGTTACGGAAGTCACGTGTTCTGCTCCCTTCTAGTATATATGCTGTACGACATTTAAAAAACGTTAAATAAACATTAAATAAACAGATAATAACAGTACACGTAAATTTAATGTCCACGTTTTATTTTATAATAATAAAAAATTAATAACAAACGTTTCTTTTTTTAACCGGAAACGCAGACGTGACGTCTCCTTCCACATCCGGGTCACGTCTTCCTCATGCTGTAGCATCAAGCATGGCAGCGAAAAAGAAGCAGCGTAAGAAGCTCAGAGCCACAAACAGCGAGACGTGGAGGCCGGAGGAGGACGACATGGAGGCCGGGGAGAGCGGCGGGGAGGCGGAGGAGCAGGAGGAGGAGGCCGGAGGAGGAGGTGACGACAGACCGAAGAAAGGAGACGAGTTCAGCCTGGAGGAGGTGTTACGACTCGGAGGAACTCAGGTGAGGTGAACTAAGCTAAGCTCAGGTAACAAACATGAACATGAGGCTGACACTGGCAAACATCTAATAAACGTTCAGGTAACGTTAAAATAACTCATCTTCAGTGCTGCAAAATGATTTTTAACACAACACAACACGACAACAAACCACAACCTCAACCAACGACTGAATCCATCGACTCTCTGACGTGTTTTCATCAATAATAGATTCATATTTCAACATAAACGTCAGTAATCAGTAAATGTGCAGCTTGTCGATCGTCCTTCGATGAGTTTCAGTGTTTTTCTTCGTCTCTCGTTCGTCCGCAGGCCGACTACGTCATGCTCGCCGGTCTGGACGACTCCAACGAGCTCGTGGACGGAGGGAAGAAAGGCACGATAGACGACCTGGAGGAGGGCGAGCTGGAGAAGTTCATCACCAAGCTGGGCATCCGGGCGTACAGCGGCGTGCAGGTCATCGCAGACGAGCCCGAGGGCGGCGCCGAGGACGGCGGCGAGAAGGAGAGTAAGAAGAAGGAGCGGGCGAAGAAAGAGGAAGAGGCGTCGAGCTCTCAGCAGGAAGTGAAGAAGAAACAGCAGGTGGAGGTGAAGAAGGCGACGGACGACGGGAAGAAGGCGAAGCAGAACGTGAACGTGTTCGAGTTCCAGCAGCGGCAGGTGCTGCTCATCAAACCCGGGGGGAAGTGGTTCGACCTGGAGTACACCGCCGAGGGCTCGTCGGCCCAGCAGGACCCGACGCTGGTCGCCCAGTACAAGACGCTCGCCCAGCGGCTGTTCGAGGCCGAGGTGGCGCTCTACAAGAGCAAGAAGAACCTGCAGAAGGGAGCCAACTCCAACTGGATGAAGACGGTCGTCTCCTCCGGCGTGCTCGCCGACAGGATGGCGGCGATGACGGTTCTGATCCAGGACGCTCCGGTGCACACGCTGGAACACGTGGAGAACCTGGTGGCCATGGTGAAGAAGAAGGGCAGCCGGCGGATGGGACTGATGGCGCTGGACACGCTGCGAGAGCTGCTGCTGTCCGACCTGCTGCCAGAGAACAGGAAGCTCCGCCCCTTCGCCCAGCACCCGTTCGATGAGCTGGAGGAGAAGGCGAGCGGCAACCGCGACACCCGCGACCGCCGCCTCATCCTCTGGTACTTTGAGCACCAGCTGAAGCACCACGTGGCCGAGTTCGTGACGGCTCTGGACACGGTGGCTCACGACACGGTGGCGGCCACCAAAGCGAAGGCGCTGGCCACCGCCCACGAGTTGTTGTGCAGCCGGCCGGAGCAGGAGAGGGCGCTGCTGATCCAGGTGGTCAACAAGCTGGGAGACCCCGAGTACAAGACGGCGGCCAAAGCGTCGTACCTGCTGGAGACGCTGCTGCACAAACACCCCAACATGAAGGTGGTGGTGTGCTGCGAGGTGGAGCGCCTCATGTTCCGGCCCAACATCAGCCCGAAGGCGCAGTACTACGCCATGTGCTTCCTCAGCCAGGTGATGCTGAGCCACGACGAGGCCGAGCTCGCCGCCAAGCTCATCACCATCTACTTCTCGTTCTTCCGCGCCTGCGTCAAGAAGAAGGACGTGGAGTCGAAGATGCTGAGCGTGCTGCTGTCGGGCGTGAACAGGGCGTATCCCTACGCCGGCACCGGGGACGAGAAGGTGAAGGAGCAGCTGGACACGCTGTTCAAGGTGGTGCACCTGGTGAAGTTCAACACGGCCGTGCAGGCGCTCATGCTGCTCTTCCAGGTCATGGACTCCCAGCAGACCTGCTCGGACCGGTACTACGTGGCCCTGTACAGGTGAGACGCCCTCACCTGTCGGATCGTTTGATTCAGTCTCAGAGAGTTTGTCATTTAGTTTTCGTTGTTTATTATATTTGTCTTTATTAATTATATTTATAATATTTATTTATTATTGGTTATGTTTATAATTTTCATAAAAAGCTGCTCAGGAGGGACGAGATGATCAGAAATAACAAACCAGGAAGCGATGACGTATTTATAAACTCATCAATATGTTCACTTCCTCTTCCTCTTCCTGTTCTGTGCAGGAAGCTGCTGGACCCCGGGCTGTCGTCGTCCTCCCGTCACAGCATGTTCCTGAACCTTCTGTATAAATCTCTGAAGGTGGACATCGTGCTGCGGCGGGTCAAAGCCTTCGTGAAGCGTCTGCTGCAGGTCAGCGCCGAGCAGAACGCCAGCTTCGCCTGCGGGGCGCTCTTCCTCGTGTCCGAGCTGATGAAGGCCAAACCGGGCCTGAAGATGCTGCTGCAGGAGGACGGGGTGAGACGGGCGCAGCGGGGCGAGTCACGGCACAGACCAGCTGCCGGAGATCATTTCTAAACATATTTTATGCAAATTAATGTTCACACAGGACGGCGAGGAGGAGGAGTTCAAAGACCTCGCTGAGGACGACGACGATGACGAAGAGGAGCACTTTGTGGACGCTGACAAACAGGAGGAAGGAGCGACGGCAGAGACAGACGGGACGAAGCCCGCGGCATCGTGGGTACATCACCAGAACCTGGAAGGTCCGATGACGGCAGAGTGTTTAAAACATTTTTAAGATTCATATTTTCTGCTGCACGTCGTTGATGAACATTAACTTCCTGTTCACCTTCAGGAGGGAAGAGCGTGCAGAGCTACGACCCGCTGCACAGAAACCCGTTATTCTGCGGCGCCGACCACACGACACTGTGGGAGCTGCAGAGGGTGAGACACACACACACACACACACACACACCTCACGAGAATCAAAAGATCAAATCATGAAATAATGTTTTGTTTCTGCAGCTCGCGCTTCACTTCCACCCGTCTGTGTCACTGTTCGCCAAGACCGTCCTGGAGGTAACGTTACTGCAACATTACTGCAACGTTACTGCAACGTTACTGCACCTCCACGCTGTCCCTTCATCTCTTTTTAATATGAAAGTTATTGTATGTCATATGATGTGTTTGTGTGTTTCCACAGGGAGGGTCCATCTTGTACTCCGGTGACCCTCTGCAGGACTTCACCCTCGTCAGGTTCTTGGACAGATTCGTCTTCAGGAACCCGAAGCAGCAGAAAACCAAACGTAAGAGACAGATTCAAACAGATTCAAACATTTCCTGACTTCGTCATTATTTTCTATTTATTTCACGTTCATGTTTGTTTGCTGTAGAAAACGCAGTGTTGACGCCCAAACAGAGGTTACCTGGCAGCTCTTTAGCAGGTGAGTTCATGTTGAGTTCATATTTCATGGTGACATTAAACATGTTTTTGTTTTTGATGATTTATTGACTTTATGTTTGTGTCTGTCAGTGAACAGCGAAGAGTTTCTGTCTAAGGATGAAAGTCAGATCTCTGTGGACGAAATCTTCTTTTATCGGTGAGAAAAACTTTTTACTTCACTGTTTTCACTCAGAAAAGCACGTTAACACGTTAAAGAGCGACGATTGTGTGACGAGCGTGTTTGTGTTTGTTAGATTCTTTAAGAAGCGACAGCAGGAGAAGCAGCTTCGTCGGCCGCGACGGGACGGAGACGACGAGAGCGTGGAGGACGTGGACGATGACGAGTTCGAGAAAATACTCGGTGAGTCGAGAGGCTTTTATTTTGACGTTTAAGGATCAAGTGAGTCTTTCGTGTCTTTAATTTGTGGATGAATAATAATGATTTTGCTGTTGCAGCAGTTTTTAATGATTAGATCCAGTTTGAGCTCATCATGATAACTTTGTCCTTGGACAGATTCCTGTGAGGGAGACTCGTACTTCACTGAGATGGAAGCTGACGATCTGGACTTTGCAGGGTGAGCAGCTTCAGTTTGAACTGAACAGACAAAGATTTTAATGACATGTATTGATCAGTGATTAATTAGTGTGATTCCCTCGTTGCGTCTTCAGTAATGTGAAGAGTAAAAAAGGGAAGAAAGGCGTCGAGGACTCGGACGACTCGGGCGACTCAGACATGGACGACCTGGATGACGAGGAAGTGTCTCTGGGCAGCATGGACGAGGAAGACTTCGGAGACGAGCTGGAGGAGGAAGGAGGGACGTTCATGGACCCTGACGGAGGTGGAGACGACGATGATGACGACGAAGGTTTGTAGTTTTATTTTGTTAATTATTATTAAAATAACTGCAAACATAAAAACTTTTATTTAAAATGTATTTAATATTTTTCATCTGGTTTCAGTTCCAGAGCTGGAAGACGACTTTGACGGTGAGTTACAGACAAATATGATGCGTCTGTGACCGAATATTGTCCCAGCGTGGACCAATCAAATCAAATATTAAACATTCCACGTTTCTCTCTGCAGGATCAGACGACGACATTCCCGACATCACGCCGCGTACCAAGAAAGGCAAACGGAAGTCATCAGAGGAGCTCGACTTCTCTGGATCTTTGGGTCAGTTTAACTTTTATTCACATTCATTATGTTTCTGTTTTCTGATGTTCCAGCTGATGTTTTAAAGTCGTCTCATTGGTCGCTGCTCCGTCTCTCAGGGTCCAATCAGGGGAAGAAGAAGAAGAAAGGAAAGAAAGATGGAGCCGTGTTTGCTTCAGCTGAAGAGGTGAGACCATGAAAAGTTTCTTAAAACTGAAAATCTGCTCCAACTTCAAAGACTGACCTGCTCATACTTTACACGAGAAATTCATGTCAATTATTTTTTATTCAGAATTTTGTCTGTAAAATTTCAAGTTTAAAGTTTTAAAATGTTTTCAGACAAAAATCTGCTTAATCAGCTGATAGTTTTGTCTCTTCTTTAGTTGATCAAATTTTTAAGATTCATGGTCAAATCAACTAAAATGTGTTTGTTGTTTTTCAGTTTGGCTCTCTGCTCGATGAGAACGCCGGCTCGAAGTTCGACAACATCGGGCTGAACGCCATGGCCAACACCGACAAAGCAGGTCAGTGACCTTTGACACGACACAATCAAACAAACACGTTTTGAAAATTCTGACATTTTGACTTTTTTTCCTTTTAAAAATCCGATTTTTTTATTCCTCAAAATTCTGACTTTTTTCTTCAAAATCTGATTTTTTTTCTCTTCAAAATTCTGACTTTTTTCTTAAAAATCCGATGTTTTTCTTAAAAATCTGATTTTTTTTTCTTAAAAATTAGATTTTTTTTCCCTCAAAATTCTGACTTTTTTCTTAAAAATCCAATTTTTTTTCTTAAAAATGTGATTTTTTTTTTTCTCAAAATTCTGACTTTTCTTAAAAATCAAATTTTTTTCTTAAAAATTTGATTTTTTTTTCAAAATTCAGATTTTTTTAAAAATCCATTTTTTTCCTCAAAATTCTGACTTTTTCTTAATCCGATTTTTTTCTTAAAAATTTGAATTTTTTTCCCTCAAAATTCTGACTTTTTTTTCTTAAAAATCCAATTTTTTTTCTTAAAAATGTGATTTTTTTTTTCTCAAAATTCTGACTTTTTTCTTAAAAATCCGATGTTTTTCTTAAAAAATTGACTTTTTTTTTCAAAAATCTGATTTTTTAAAAAAAATCCAGACTTTTTTCTTAAAAATCCGATGTTTTTCTTAAAAAATTGATTTTTTTTTTCAAAATTCTGATTTTTTTTAAAATCCCTTTTTTCCCTCAAAATTCTGACTTTTTTCTTAATCTATTTTTTGTTCTTAAAAAATTGATTTTTTTTTTTATTCAAATTTTTTTTTTTCAAAAATCTGATTTTTTTTAAAAATCCATTTTTTTCCTCAAAATTCTGACTTTTTTTCTTAAAAATTTGATTTAAAAAAAAAATCCAATTTTTTTTTTTTTTCAAAATTCTGACTTTTTTCCCTTAAAATTCTGACTTTCCTTTACAAAAAAAGACTTTTTGGGCCTTTTCAAGCTCTCTTGTATAGAGACAGCTGAAGAGTGACGGGAATGTGGGGACAGATGGGAATGACATTTGAGAAAGTGCCACAGGTCAGATTTGAATCCTGGGCTGCTGCAGGAAGGACTGAGACTTAATACATGGGGCAGCTGCTCTACCAACTGAGCTAACCGACATGCCTTAGAGATCTTATTTTATAAATATTGATAAGTGTAATATAAATGTTGTGTATGTACGTGTCTGTAAGAAAAGATGAGATGAAGTCAGACATCTTGACATTTTTATTCAGTTTGCTGGATACCAGCTTTGATTAAAAACTTCTCCACAGAGACAAAACTCATTTTTCTGAATAAACATCTTCCAGCTCAGCAGCTTCAGATCTTTGGACATTCTCTGTCTGAAACATGGACGAGCGTCCTTGTCTGTTCTAACACTTCCTGTCTGTCCCGCAGGCCTGAAGCAGTTGAAGTGGGAGGCTCAGCGTGACGACTGGATGCAGGACCGCGACGTGAAGACGCTGCGCAGGAAGAAGGCGATGTTCAACAAGAAGAAGTCGTTCAGCCGAGCGAGGACGGGAGGAAGAGGAGGGAAAACGTTCGGGAAGAGGAAGTAGCAGCTGTCCGTCTGTCGTAGGTTTCTAACCGCCGGCTTCAGTCCTGTTTGGACGCCCAGGCTTCGCGGTCTCTCTCTCGGACGCCGTACACGCCCGCCCACTCGTTGGACTGGTAGTAAACTGGGAGGAAACAGAAGAAGAAGAGCTGCTGTTCAGATAGCTGTTTGACTTGTTAACGATCTGAAGACCAGCCGTGTTTGGACGTTGTCATGGTTACATGTCTGTTTCATGTGTACAGATTATTCATATTCAGACACACCAACAGAAACGTGAATGTTTTGAAGTTTGTTTAAATATGTAAACAGTTTTTTTCAAATCTGATTATTAAACAAAATGTTTTGTCTTCTCTCGTCTTAATTATTCCAAATGTTTAAAGATGAAATCTATGAAACATTAAAAAAAACATTTAGCATAGACTGCTCACCTTCCAGCACTGATGGAAACTTCCTGTTCACGGTGCTCCTGAAATCTGCAGGTCAGGGAGAAGAAACAACATTTAACAAACGTTTAATGACCTTCAGCATGTCGGACATATTATTTTCACCTTGACTGTTGTTCATCATGTGGAACAGGCCGTAAACGCCGAACACGCCCAGCAGCTCCAGAGCGATCACGCCCTTCATCAGAGATTTGGGAGACATCTGAGGAGAGACGAAACAAACACAACTTTATTTATACCCATACAAACAAATACACACAACTTTATTTGCAAACATGAACACTGTTCATTCTAGTAATGTCGTCTACTTTCATCTCAATCCCACTCAACTCCAATTCAACTTTGTCATTTTTCCTCAAAGTACTGACATTTTTTCTTTAAAATTTCTTAAGAGTCTGAATTTTGAGGAAAAAATCGGATTTTTAAGAAAAAAGTCGGAATTTTGAATCAATTTTTTTCCTTAAAAATTTTGAGAATTTTTAAGGAAAAAAATTCTGATTCAAAATTCCGACTTTTTTTTGTAAAAATCCTATTTTTTTAGTCAAAATTCCAACTTTTTTTTAATTAAAAATTCGATTTTTTTTCCTCAAAATTCCCACTTTTTTTTTCGACTTTTTTTTCTTAAAAATTCGATTTTTTTTCCACAAAATTCGGACTTTTTTTTCTTAAAAATCCAATTTTTTCCCCTCAAAATTCGGACTTTTTTTTTGTAAAAATCCTATTTTTTCTTAATCAAAATTCCAACTTTTTTTTTTATTAAAAACCCCATTTTTTTTTCGTAAAAATTCGATTTTTTTTCCACAAAATTCGGATTTTTTTTTCTTAAAAATTTGATTTGATGACTTTTTTTGTAAGAATCCATTTTTTTTTTTACTCAAAATTCCAACTTTTTTTTCTGAAAAACCCGATTTTTTTTTCGTAAAAATCCAATTTTTTTCCCGTAAAAATCCCATTTTTTTCCCGTAAAAATACGTTTTTTTTCCCGTAAAAATACGTTTTTTTTCCCGTAAAAATACGTTTTTTTTCCCCTCAAAATTCCAACTTTTTTTTCTCAAAAATCCGGGGGTTTTTTTCCTCAAAATTTTGACTTTTTTTTCGTAAAAATCCGATTTTTTTATACTCAAAATTCCAACTTTTTTTTTGTAAAAATCCGATTTTTTTTCGTAAAAATTCAATTTTTTTTCGACAAAATTCTGACTTTTTTCTTAAAAATTCGATTTTTTTCCCACAAAATTCTGACTTTTTTTCGTAAAAATTCGATTTTTTTTCGACAAAATTCTGACTTTTTTCTTAAAAATTCGATTTTTTTCCCACAAAATTCTGACTTTTTTTCGTAAAAATTCGATTTTTTTTCGACAAAATTCTGACTTTTTTCTTAAAAATTCGATTTTTTTCCCACAAAATTCTGACTTTTTTTCGTAAAAATTCGTTTTTTTTTCCACAAAATTCTGACTTTTTTCTTAAAAATTCGATTTTTTTTCATAAAAATTTGATTTTTTTTTCGTAAAAATTCGAGTTTTTTCCACAAAATTCTGACTTTTTTCTTAAAAATTCGATTTTTTTTCCCACAAAATTCCGACTTTTTTTTGTAAAAATCTGATTTATTTTTTTAAAAAATTCGATTTTTTTTCCCACAAAATTCCGACTTTTTTTTTTGTAAAAATCTGATTTTTTTTTCGTAAAAATCCAATTTTTTATCGTAAAAATTCGATTTTTTTCCGTAAAAATCTGATTTTTTTAAACTCAAAATTCCAACTTTTTTTTCGTAAAAATCTGATTTTTTTTCGTAAAAATCTGTTTTTTTCCCCTCAAAATTCCGACCTTTTTTTGTAAATATCCTACTTTTTTAATCAAAATTCCAACTTTTTTTTAATTAAAAATTCGATTTTTTTCCTCAAAATTCCCACTTTTTTTTTTCTACTTTTTTTTCTTAAAAATTCGATTTTTTTTTCCACAAAATTCTGACTTTTTTCTTAAAAATTCGATTTTTTTTCCCACAAAATTCTGACTTTTTTTCGTAAAAATTCGATTTTTTTTCCACAAAATTCGGATTTTTTTTTTCTTAAAAATTTGATTTGATGACTTTTTTTGTAAAAATCCATTTTTTTTTTTACTCAAAATTCCAACTTTTTTTTCTGAAAAACCCAATTTTTTTTTTGTAAAAATCCAAATTTTTTCCCGTAAAAATCTGATTTTTTTTTCGTAAAAATAAGTTTTTTTTCCCCTCAAAATTCCGACTTTTTTTTCTTAAAAATCCGGGGTTTTTTTTCCTCAAAATTTTGACTTTTTTTTCGTAAATATCCGATTTTTTATACTCAACATTCCAACTTTTTTTTTGTAAAAATCCGATTTTTTTTCGTAAAAATTCGATTTTTTTTCGACAAAATTCTGACTTTTTTCTTAAAAATTCGATTTTTTTTCCCACAAAATTCTGACTTTTTTTCGTAAAAATTCGATTTTTTTTTTCACAAAATTCTGACTTTTTTCTTAAAAATTCGATTTTTTTTCATAAAAATTCGATTTTTTTTTCGTAAAAATTCGAGTTTTTTCCACAAAATTCTGACTTTTTTCTTAAAAATTTGATTTTTTTTCCCACAAAATTCTGACTTTTTTTTGTAAAAATTCGATTTTTTTTCCACAAAATTCGGATTTTTTTTCTTAAAAATTTGATTTTTTTCCTCAAAATTACGACTTTTTTTGTAAAAATCCTTTTTTTTTTTCGTAAAAATCAGATTTTTTTTCGTAAAAATAAGTTTTTTTTCCCCTCAAAATTCCAACTTTTTTTTCTTAAAAATCCGTTTTTTTTTTCCTCAAAATTTTGACTTTTTTTCGTAAAAATCCGATTTTTTATACTCAAAATTCCAACTTTTTTTTTGTAAAAATTCGATTTTTTTTCGTAAAAATTCGATTTTTTTCCACAAAATTCAGACTTTTTTTTCGTAAAAATACGATTCTTTGTCCACAAAATTCAGATTTTTTTTCTTAAAAATTTGATTTTTTTCCTCAAAATTACGTCTTTTTTTGTAAAAATCCTTTTTTTTTAAACTCAAAATTCCAACTTTTTTTTCTGAAAAACCCGATTTTTTTTTCGTAAAAATCCAATTTTTTTTTTCGTAAAAATCCAATTTTTTTTTTCGTAAAAATACGTTTTTTTCCCCTCAAAATTCCAACTTTTTTTTTCTTAAAATCCGTTTTTTTTTTCCTCAAAATTTTGACTTTTTTTCGTAAAAATCCGATTTTTTATACTCAAAATTCCAACTTTTTTTTTCGTAAAAATAAGATTTTTTTTTCCTCAAAATTCCAACTTTTTTTTTGTAAAAATCTGATTTATTTTTTTAAAAAATTCGATTTTTTTTTTCCACAAAATTCTGACTTTTTTTTCGTAAAAATTCGATTTTTTTTTCACAAAATTCTGACTTTTTTCTTAAAAATTCGATTTTTTTTCATAAAAATTCGATTTTTTTTTCGTAAAAATTCGAGTTTTTTCCACAAAATTCTGACTTTTTTCTTAAAAATTTGATTTTTTTTCCCACAAAATTCTGACTTTTTTTCGTAAAAATTCGATTTTTTTTCCACAAAATTCGGATTTTTTTTCTTAAAAATTTGATTTTTTTCCTCAAAATTACGACTTTTTTTGTAAAAATCCTTTTTTTTTTTCGTAAAAATCAGATTTTTTTTTCGTAAAAATAAGTTTTTTTTCCCCTCAAAATTCCAACTTTTTTTTCTTAAAAATCCGTTTTTTTTTTCCTCAAAATTTTGACTTTTTTTCGTAAAAATCCGATTTTTTATACTCAAAATTCCAACTTTTTTTTTTGTAAAAATTCGATTTTTTTTCGTAAAAATTCGATTTTTTTCCACAAAATTCTGACTTTTTTTTTCGTAAAAATACGATTCTTTGTCCACAAAATTCGGATTTTTTTTTCTTAAAAATTTGATTTTTTTCCTCAAAATTACGTCTTTTTTTGTAAAAATCCTTTTTTTTTAAACTCAAAATTCCAACTTTTTTTTCTGAAAAACCCGATTTTTTTTTCGTAAAAATCCGATTTTTTTTTTCGTAAAAATACGTTTTTTTCCCCTCAAAATTCCAACTTTTTTTTTCTTAAAATCCGTTTTTTTTTCCTCAAAATTTTGACTTTTTTTCGTAAAAATCCGATTTTTTATACTCAAAATTCCAACTTTTTTTTTCGTAAAAATAAGATTTTTTTTTCCTCAAAATTCCAACTTTTTTTTTGTAAAAATCTGATTTATTTTTTTTAAAAATTCGATTTTTTTTCCCACAAAATTCTGACTTTTTTTCGTAAAAATCCGATTTTTTTTTTTACTCAAAATTCCAACTTTTTTTTTGTAAAAATCTGATTTTTTTTTTTTTTAATTTGATTTTTTTTCCACAAAATTGTGACTTTTTTCTTAAAAATCCGATTTTTTTTCCCCTCAAAATTACGACCTTTTTTTTTGTAAAAGTCCGATTTTTTTAAACTCAAAATTCCAACTTTTTTTTCTTAAAAATTATATTTTTTTTCCTCAAAAATCCATTTTTTTTTCCTCAAAATTTTGACTTTTTTTTCTTAAAAATCCATTTTTTTTCTCAAAATTCAGATTTCTAAAGAAAAAAATCGGATTTTTAAGTAAAAAAAGTCAGAATTTTGAGAGAAAAGAAGTCAAGATTTTGAGGGGAAAAAATCTGATTTTAAAGAAAAAAAAGTCAGAATTAAAAAAAAAAAAAGTCAATTTTTTTTAAGAAAAGAAATATGATTTTTGAGGGGAAAGTTTTTTTTCAGAATTTTCCTTGTCTCATCCTGTGTGTTATTATTATTTTTTTTTCTACCTCAGTATTTTATTTTTTGTATTTTTATTGTATTGAATTATATCAGACTACTATGATGACCTAATTTCCCTTCAGGGATTAATAAAGCATGTATTCATTTATCTGCCTGTCTGTCCTGCACAGTGAACATGAAGTAGAAGTAGGACCTCAGAGAAAGTTCATTAACTGAGACAATAATGAGATGAAGACATTTAAAGTGTCATCATTTGAAACTAAAGACTCGTTTTATTCTTTAATCTCATTGTATTATAATTCATTTGATGTCCTTTGGAGCGCTGAAAGGTTAATAATTGTTTTAATGATTAAAGTCTTTAAATCGTGCACAGACTGTGACTGAATGTTTAAAATATGAACAGTCTGACGTTAGCGCTGCGAGCTAACAGTTAGCAGCTCAGTGTTCGTGTCTCTAGCTTCACTTTTATCTATTTAAACTTGAACAGACTCACCTTCAGTGTGTCCGATCACAGAGCAGCTCGGTGACTCTTTAAAAATTCATTTAAACACTGATAATTATTAAAACATCCACAGAGAAGCTGCGCGTGTCCTTTAGCAGCGAGCCGAGCTAGCAGCAGGCTAACGGCTACTTCCTGAGTACGGCAGCTCGGTACGGACAAAAACATCGACAACAAGCAGCGACATGAAAAGGCGAATCAGCCTCACAGCACTGTAATTTATTATGTGTTTATGCATTCATTAGTTTTTATCTTTATTTAATTAACACATGAAATAAGAGAATAAGCGGCCGTACATGACATATACACATTCAGGCAGACAGACAGGCACACTGTCTGTCTGCAGCAAAGAGGCAGAACATGAACAAAGACACGAGGCTTTGAAATGAGTCCAATCAGACGTGTTTGACTGAGGTTAGTGGCTGCACAGATTTTTCTTCTTTGTCTTTGTTCAGGTGTGTCTGTGGCTGGAGGCGGAGCTGCAGTTACAGCAGATCACCAGCAGGTGTCAGCGCGGTCACAAACAGCTGGGTTCAGAGCTTTACCTGCGAAAACAAAGAAAAAGATTCACCTGAGAAAAACCGTCAGATCATAAAAATGTTCCTGACTGATCAGACTCTTCTCTCAGCGGAGTGAACAGCTGCTGCAGGCTGATCATTCAGATCACACAGAGACGTTTACACTGAAAGACGTTTGTTCAAAACATGTCAGAAAATATTAAAATAACACCGTTAAATACTACAGTACCCAGGAGCCTCAGCAGCTCGGAGAGGAAGTAAAGTCAACTGTCCCTGGTTTAGATTTTAGTTTTGTCGATTCATCAGTTAAATGATTTAAAACATTTAAAGTTCAGATTAATCCACTAATTCAAATCCAGTAACGTCAGAATCAGCTGAGCTGAAATGTTTGACTTTTTACAGCTCATCCTGTTGAATCTGAATATTTATGATAAACTGAAGGATTAAGATAAAAATTCTCCTTCTTTATTAATAAATATATAATAAAAATCTTCTTTTTCTCAATCAAACATAATTATTATGTGTGCGTGTCACATTCTTAGCCCGGCCTCATCTTTTACTAACCTGTTTATATACTGTGTTATTATGTATTATATATATAATTATGTAGATGAGCTTGTGATTGATGAAAACGTTCAGGCAGCTCATTGTTGTGTATTAATATTTTCAGTTTACTGATTGTCTAATTCCCACAAATGATTTTGTTGAAAATCATCAGTTATTATGACAACAGCTGGCCGACCCCCTGCAGTACCTCTGCGGACCCCCTCAGGGTCACGGACCCCTGGTTGAAGACCGCTGTGAACCTGCCACATTAATGCAGGAATATGAGTGAAAACATCAGATACAGCATGAAGTCCACTGCACGCTGAGGACGTTCACCTCTCACATGAAGTTCAGGATTTTTTTGACTTTCAGGTGAAATTGATGGAAAATGTAAAACGTTGATGCTGCAGTGATTTCATGTCATCAATGTTGGATGTTTGATTAGAAGCATGGTGGTCATTGGTCCCTGTGAGGACTTCCTGTTTGTAGCCTCACTCTGACTGTGTGGATGGACGTCTGAAGTCCAGAGAAGTTGAACTGTCTCCAAACGTGCAGAAACGTGTCTGCTGTGGAAGCTCGCAGTGTCTTAAGAAGAGAGCTCCACATCTTCATCTTCTAAAAACAGTTTGCATCTTTACTTTGGTCACCTTTGCAGCAGTGGATGGTCTCGCACACACTCCTCCTGCTCCTCCTCCTCTGTGACTCTGTGACCCACCAAAGAAGAAAAATATGTCGGGCTGTTTGACGTCCAAACACGGAGGACGAGCCGTGTGTGTGTGCAGAGAGCACGGTGGTCCTGACGCCTCTTGTTCCTTCACCTCGGCTGTGTGTACCGTCTGTCCTGTCGTCTTTTCACATTCATCACCAGGTAAATACACTCGGCCAGACCACAAACAGTCCAACAGGACGAGGAGGAGGAGGAGGAGGATCCCACACTGTCTCCTGTCTCTGCTGCAGAACAGAAGACCAACACAAAAACTGTGGTGAGGTTCAATTCATCACACTGATGATTTAATGGATCTGTGAGAGTTTCAAAAATCGACTTTAAAGTTAAAACTCGTTGAATCTGTGTCTCGAAGAAAAAGTCTAAATGTTCTTAAGTATTAAAATTCTGATCAGGTTCTCTTCGATCATTTGATCCTTCAAAGTGAGAGAGTTTGTCTAAAAATGATTCAAATATTTAACAACTGATCAGCTGAGCGACGGCCTCAGCTGTAAATATATGAAACATCTGACAGGTTCATTAATAATTTCAGCTCATTGTGTGCAAACATCTTCATGAGTGACATACACAGACAACACAAGAAAACCAGGTGAGAAATACACGAAGAAAGAAATGAAAAGATGAGTAAGAATATTAAATATATAATAATAAATAATAATAAAATAGTTCTTCTCTTGATGTTTCCACAGTTGGGCTGAAATCAGCTGACTGTCCTGCTCAGTTTCTCTGAATGATCCCAGATTTTATTATTATTATTATTGTTATTATTATTATTATTATTATTATTATTATTCATCTTACAGATGAGCCGTCTGTGCTGCAGTCTTGAACCAGTCTCTGTGACTCGGACTGATTATCACGTGCAAACATTAAAATCAGACAAACGGAGAAAGTGAAATAACTTCAATAATCATAACTGTGTCTGTCACTGCTGGAGCTCATCTTCATTATTAGATCCTGAGGTGAGGCTGACGGGGCGCGTGGCATCCGGACAAAATCACGTCTGAAAACTTTTGATATATTATAATTATTCAATATGTAAATGAATCTGTGAACTGAATTAAACTTCCTGTTAAATCATCTTTGTCAGTTTCCTGTTTGTTGTTTTGCTGTAAACTTTTAAAGCTGCTGTGAATAAATTATTCTTCATTTGAATATTCACCAAACTAATTATTAACTAATTATCAAATGAACTGAGTACTGAGTACTTTTACTTTGAAGTATCGGAGTACTTCCTCCACCACCTCATTAAATATTCAAAGATGAGCTCGAGGAGGGACGGACGGAGGCAGCTGATTGGCTCCTGGCTCCAGCAGCAGCTCGCGCGCAGGTGCCAGCCTCTCCTCATTGAGCTCGAGCCGTCTCCGGTGTCACAGTCCGTGTTCAGGTATGAGTCAGTCCCGGTTCTGAACGTCCAGGAGCGGAAACTAGCGGACCGACCCCGGCCGAGGACAGGTGTGTGTGTGTGTGTGTGTGTGTGTTTGGAGGCTGGAGCGCGCACGATGCTGAGCGCCGTTAAAATGGAAGGACACGAACATCCGGACTGGAGCACCGGCACCGGGGGAGGATACTACGGAGAGACCGAGGTCCGTGCACTTCACACCGGGATGGATCTGAACTCATCACCGCTGCGTTAGAGTCTGACAGGCTAAACTAATACTAAACTAATAAATAATAATTAATATCTAAAGATTCATAATAATAATCAGACACGTTAGCAGAGGCCTGCTCGCCTCATTAACGCAGCTCAGCTTTTATTAACGTTTATTAATGTTTATTCATGTTTATTAACTTTGATCTCTAAAATGAAACATTAGTAAAATTTAAATGAAACATTTGCAGCTAAAAAATGAGAAATTCTGAAGAAAAACATCCAAACTTTGAATATTTGAATGGAAAAAAGTTCATTGAGTGAATTAATTATTATTATTAATTATTCTCCAGATGATTTTTCTAACATGAATTCACTGAGTTCATCTGAAGAGTTTAAAATGTTAAATATGTTTTTATGATCTTTGAATAATTCACGTGACAAGAACAAAGAAAATCAGAGCTCTGACCTTCATAACATCATCATCATGTTATTAATTAATAAGGATTTTAATAACATGACGGAGTTTTTAGTTTCAAACATTTTGATCGCAGCGATTTTAAAATGTTACAATAATCATCATAATTTCCTTGAAAGTTTCCTGCAGAGAAAAATAATTAAACATAAATGAATTAGAGGAAACAGGCTGCTCTGATGATGTTTAATATAAATATATGAAGCTGACAGGGAGGCAAACATTAAATATGAGTCAGATTCATTAATGAAATGCTGGAATATGATTCAAACATTTCGTTAAATCATCAGCTGTAGAGTTTGAACTGTGATCAGCATCATTTAAATCAGTTTTTAAACATTCATCTGGAGCCTGAGCTCAGATTCTGATTTTTTGTCTCTGACTGTCTGTGATTTTATTTTTTTAGATCCAAATGAATCAAATAATCCAAAAATGAAATTTAAACAAGAAGCAAATGTTTTTTATTCTGACCTCATGAATAACTCCTCCTCCTCCTCCTCCTCCTCCTCTCTGTCTCAGTGTTACTCCGCAGGAGTAAACATGAACTCCTACATGAGCGCGCCTGCCATGACCGGCACCGGGCACATGAACGCGCATTACGTGAACCAGGTCGGGGTCAACCACACCTCGATGCCCGCCGGGGGTTTGTGTCAGAGCCCCGGGGCGGTGGTCCAGGCCGGAGCCGGGATACCGAGCCTCGGCGCGGGGCTGCCGCCGAGCATGAGCCCCATCAGCCCGCCGCCGTACGGGAACATGCCGGTGATGAGCCCGGTGTACGGGCAGGCGGCCTGCGGGATCAGATCCAGGGAGCCCAAACCGTACCGGCGGAGCTACACGCACGCCAAGCCGCCGTACTCGTACATCTCCCTGATCACCATGGCCATCCAGCAGTCCGGCTCCAAGATGCTGACGCTGAACGAGATCTACCAGTGGATCATGGACCTGTTCCCGTTTTACCGGCAGAACCAGCAGCGCTGGCAGAACTCCATCCGGCACTCGCTCTCCTTTAACGACTGCTTCATCAAGGTGCCCCGCTTACCGGACAAACCGGGGAAGGGCTCCTTCTGGGCCCTGCACCCGGACTCGGGGAACATGTTCGAGAACGGGTGTTACCTGCGGAGGCAGAAGCGGTTCAAGTCCGGGAGGAAGCCCGAAACAGGTGACAAGGAGGCGGCTGGAGGGAAGCCGGGCTCCTCGGAGGTCGGCTCGGTCACCAGCACCAGCGACACCGACTCCCCGCACTCCTCCTCCTCACCTGCTCCTCCCCCGGCCTCGGAGGTGAAGCCGGCCGGGCTGGACCTCAAAGCTCACCGGGCCGACCTGCTGCCCTCCAGCCCGGTGCGCGTGCCCTCCCCGCACCTGTTCTCCCATCACCACCAACACCACCACGCGCTGCTGCTGCACGAGGCCGCGCACCTGAAGCAGGACCACTACCACCACCACCCCCACCCCCACCCACACCACCACTACTCCTTCAACCACCCGTTCTCCATCAACAACCTCATGTCCGAGCCGCAGCACCACAAACTGGACCCGGTGGTGCAGTACGGAGGGTACGGCTGCCCGGTGTCCGGGGCGCTGGTGGCGGCCAAAACGGGCCTGGACCCGGGTCACAGCGACACCAACTACTACCGCGGCGTGTACACCAGACCCATCATGAACTCCACCTGAGCTCCGTCTGCCTCCATCAGCTGATCAGCTGGTCTGTGTGTGTGTGTGTGTGTTCATGTGACAGATAAAAACGTTTCTATACAAACTCCTGTTTGTTTATTGTCTGTGTTAATGAGATCAAACGCTTCATTATCAGCCGCGGGGTCACGTGACGCGGCAGGCCCTGTTTAATTATCGTCCTTTAATAAACGGTAAATTCATTTTTCACCGAATATAAACTGAATTATAAAAAATCCAACAAATACAAAAACAATAAAATAAAAACATCGTGATCCTCTAAAAGGTTCAACAGTTATTTTATCATTAAAGTTTGTCAAATATTAAATTAATGATTATTTTCTGGATGTTTGGCCTCCGTTTATTTTACTGTCAGACTCTTTAAAACATTTATTAATGTCAGATTTGTGGAAACATCCCGGACCTTTAAATCTGAATATTCAATGAAACATTAGGAAACAAAAAATGTGTGTATGTAATAAAAAAAGATGAAGAATCAATCATCAGGACAGATCCTGATTTCAGGCCACTCGAAAAATAAAAATAATTATTTCAGCTGAATTAATCAGATGAATCGACAGTGAAAGCAGCTGATGATAATCCATAATGATCAATATGTTTCACTGATGTAGTTTTGGCTGGTTTAGCATCAGCAGACAGTTTACAGCTGCAGGACTCAGAGTCACTGTGACAGTGATGAGCTGGAACGTTTGGCTGCATCCACAGACAGATCGACGACGTGTTGGAAGAAGAAAAACAGACGAACAAACGTCTGACGTCCTGACACGTTCCTGCACCAACATCATCTGATCTGATCCCTGTTAGTGTTCCCATCAGCCTCAGCGCTGACCCTCACAGTAATTAACTGTAAAGTCTTTAAAATGTTGAGATCACAGGACGGTCTGTGTTACCGCAGCTCGTCTTCTTCAAATATTTTTATTCCAGACGATGAAATCAAAGGCTGAAATCTTTTTTAATCGGCTCTTTGAAAAACCAGAACAGTCACAGTGAGTGTAAACCGCACGCCTCAGTGAAGATCAGCCCGTCCAGACCGAGCAGCTGATGTTTGTCCTGCACTCAGACAGACTCAGACTGTGAACGTCCATTCAAAGCAACTTATTAAATATTTCAGACAAACACGTCGACAAAAACAATCAAACTGTGAAAATGTGAAATGAATGAACATCTGATACATAACACAATCATATAACAGTGACTCTGCTGCCATTCACACTGAAGTAAAACTTCTCCTGGTGCAGTAGCAGTACTTACACTGTGATATTTGTACTTCCTCTGGTGACTGACTGTGTGAATCTGTGTCACACTCTGATTTCAGTGAACCAGATTCGAATTAAATACAAATATAAAAGAATTAAACTCAACAGTGATGTAAAAATAAGAGTCATATCTAAGACCTCATCACTGTTTATAATTAATTAATAATGAATTCAGGTTCTCTGATTATTCAGACACACTGAGGGAGGAACCAACGAGGGGACAGTGTTGATGGACGGACGCGGTTTGTTTCTAAAAATATGAACTAACTTATAAAACATCTGAACTCATAAAATAATTAAATTATAAATAATAAATAAAGACGAGTTCACTTTCTGTATTACATGTAGTACTTTCACTTTTGATACTTACATTTGGAGTACAGTTATTAACTGTACTGAAGTATTTATGACATCATTCCTCTGCTGCTGCTGACAGTAATCTGATTACCTGTTTTTCAGCTCACTTTGTTTTTGTTGTACAGCGGTCAGTGTTTGCCGATCACGGACTGATTATTTAAATATTTTGTTTTTTTTACATTTTGTGTGTCACTATTTTACTGTTTTCATTTGTTTTGGGGGAAACGTGTGTATTCTATAATATCATTATATTATAACTACAGATTCTTACAACATTTTTACATATAAAATAGTTTTTAATACCAGTTCTTTGTCTGTGTTGTCAAAAAGCTTTTAGATCAATTAGCAGTTATTGGTTAATAATCGTCTTTACAGCTGAATTTACAGCCTCTGTTTGTGTCACAGCTTCTATTCTTTTATTGTATTTTTGTTTATCAGCGAGGAACAAATAAAAAGGATAAATGTTATTAATGTGCAGAGCCTGTTCCTGTCGAATAAAGTAATAAAGTAAGGTGGGTTAATTACAGTTTACATCCTCATTATTACATTATTATTATTAGAAGTATTGCAGTCCTCGTACAGGAGCAGCAGACGTGGTTGCATGTTGTCATATTGGATTATAAGTTATGAAGTCTGATGGTCTGTAAAGTCTGTGTCTGAGCGTCACCACGCCTCCTCTCATCAAACATCAACCTTTACTGGGGGGGCACAGCGAAGAAGAAGAAAGCTGCTGCAGTGAAATGGAACTGTGCCGCTTTTCACGAGCCGTCTGAGAAGCTTTCAGAGAAACGACGTCCACAGACACGGCACGTTGTTCATTAACTTTACACACAGAGATCAATGTGTGGTGTTCAAACAGCCACCACACCGGCTCACGTTGAATATTAAACACTTCAACCCTCTCTGCTGCCAGAGTCTGAGCTGCAAAACTTTATTCACATCCAGTCAGTCAAACACGCCGTCGTTAGTTAGCACAAAGCTGCTAAATGCTAGTCTTAGCTACCATTCAGTCAATGATGACGTTACTGCAACCTGCTCGGACACAGGCAGACCTGACTCCGACTCAGCAAACCGATCATGGAAATGACTGGGCATTGCCAAACTTTGCAGCCTGCTTGGAAGTGGTTGACCCGACCGAAGAGATGGCAGAACCAAATTTCATGACTCTCCGTCATAGTTCAAGAGGTTTAATTCAAAACTGTAAAAATCGACCTCATGGGGGCGCTACAGGAAAAGGTGCAGGATCACCAAAGTCCCTAAGATTCATCCTCTGGGGATCATGAACGTCTATAAAATTTCATGTTAATCCATCCCGCAGTTGTTCGACACCGCAGTGCCGGTTTGAATATACGGTGTAGCTTCAGTGAAGACGATGCAGCACATATACACGTAGCTCACGGGGACACTGAAAGGTAAGATGAAGGGGAAAAACAAAGGCAAGATCGACGTGGAGGTGTGAGGCGGTTCTTTGGACTCGCCGCCTCGCCGAGTGTCTCTGTTTGCTCAAGAAAGCAATCAGCCTGTTATGAATAATAATGACCTTTTTCTGACCAAGAATAATGGGAAGGCTGCATGCCGAGCGGCTCGAGGTCAGAGCTTAGCCAGCGATGCTGTGTTTGGACAAGGAGCTTTTACCACACATACACACACATGCATGCATATGAGGGATGTGCTAAGTTAAGCTTCATGTGCACTATTATTCCTACAGCGCTGCACAAAGACGAGACATGAAATCAGCGAGCCTTTCAACACATATATAACAAGTATGTTTGTGTGTCTATATCTCAGAATATGAAGCTAATTTCCATGTTTACATCTTTACAAGCTAAATGTCGAGCCAGTAATTCTCTTATTGTTCGTCGACACTCCGGCCGCAAAGCTGAAATGTCTCAACACATGCTGGATGTTAGATTTTACACAGGACCCCCGGTGACTTTATCGACTCAGCGTCAGCAGCAGGTTTCAGTGCTAAGCGGTAAATGGACTGTACTTATATTCCAGATTTCTAATCTTCCGACCGCTCGAGGTGTTCTTAAACGTCACATTCACACACCGAGGGGTTCAGTATCTGCCACGACCCAAAGCCACTCCAGAGTTTAACTCTGAAACTAAAGACTGAACTGTTCCAACCTCAGCTGAGATAAATGCCAACAGTCCAAACAAAAAAATGCACTGAATGCATTTGTTCGACACCCGGCAAGTTTCTCCGAATATGTACGCGTTACCTGGAGCTTTTCAGACCTGCAGGAAGGACGACGTCAGCTGACCTTTGTGGTTATGACAGAAATAATGGAGGTTAGCTAGATTTTTAGACACCAATACTCCCTTTGCATTAAACACTTATTCGACGGCTTGGTGAGACAATCAGGAGGTGTAACTTCATGTATAATTTATATTTTTTTCTCCCCTCACCACAGTTTGTGTTTCTGAGTTTTCGGAGTCTTCATTTCAAAGTTCTGAGCGTCTCTTTGCCTCCCCTCCCTCCTCAGACCTCGGCAGAGCTCGGCCTCTCCTCTCCTGCTGCCGTCAGAGGATGTGTACACTGAGCAAACCTCCACATGCCGATGACCATCTTCCTCATATTTGCGCTCGGCTTTATCGGGCCCTCGATTGGTTCTTTCAGCACAGAGAGAGGAAAAACACTGCTGACGGGGTGAAAACCGGCAGACGTGTCTCACCTCAAAGGGCAGGGAGTGTTTTTATTTGGTTTATTTAAGGATGTCAGAGAGACTTGACGAGTGCTGCCGGAGGTCGAGGTGAGGGCATGTGAGTCGAACAGCAATCAGAGTGAGGCAGGATTCAGGGGAATAAATAACACTGTCACCTTCCTAAAAAACTGCTTTGTGTCTTTGAGGACGTGCGAGGTGACTCCCAGCTGGAACGCTGCTTCACACCCAATCAGACATCGTGGTGCTCAGGCTGTGCGGCGGCGTGGGAGTGACTCGACAATGACTGCAGCACCATGCAAGGCCCGGTTTGGTGTGAACGGACTCCTGGTACTGTCTGACTGGAGTGAAGGAGAAACTAGAGAGTCCGTGTTTAGTTTGTCCGTTATGGGCTCCTGTAGAAACATGGTGGACTCCACTGAAGAGGACCTGCTGTAGATAGAAACGTCTGTCTGCACTCAAAAAAATTAAATGTTGACTTTAATTTGTCAGGTTCCACTTAATTGTATGAAATTAATTCAACTAAAAATGTTGTCAGAGGTTCAATTACATCAATTACTTTCCCCCATGTTTTTATTACGTATGTTATGTTGCATAACAATAGGTAATTAAATAATAAGCAGCGTAAATGGACTATTTTATTTTAATTGATTCAAATAAAATAAAATAACATGAGTTTTACTGCATTATGGTCACGGCAGCCTCGAGGAATAAGTCGACCTTCTTGGATGTTGTTGAACATTTAAGAGCTGCAGTCAGTAATATTTATAAAAGGTATTTTTCCCTCTTCCAGTTATGTAATTTGGTATTATTCATAGTGTTCCCGCCCCACAATATTCTCAGTTCAGGACGTGAATGTTCTCCAGAATTTATCTGAGTGTGTGGTTCCCATTTTGGATACGATCACTGCTGTCCTGAAGAATCTTATTATCACCGTCCGCCTGAATTCAATTACATAAAACTGAGTTTAAATAACTTCATACATTTAACAAAATACATTTAATTAAAGTTTATTTTCAGGTGATTGCACACCAACAAAAACATACTTAAGATTATATTCTGTAAATACAGACGGTATAAAGAACTCCCAAAACCTGGCTAATCTTAAACTCCAATAAAACTTCTGTAAAAGAACAATAACATATATGTGATGAACTGTTTCGACATGCTATCCGCTCATAGCAAAGTGTCAGCTTTAGTTGTTTCGAGTTCATTTAACCGGAACCAAAGTTAGCGGCTTAAAAATTCGAGAATTCAAAACGTCCCCGTGAAAATGACCCCAGCAGAAACTTCCCATCAGACTGGCGTAATTGAAATTTAATATCAGCCTTCAAAGTCCAACATCAATCGAACCCGAGCCTCAGGAAGTGTTGTTGTGGGTCGGTGTGTGTGTGCCGTCCCTGACTTGCAGCCACCTGTGTTTGCTCAGCAGCTTTCCCTCTCAGGCCTGCCGGCAGCGTGAGATAACCGAGGCTGCGTCCTTCTGCAGAGGCGGCAGCAGCTTTTTATACAGTTAATCATCATCTCTGCTCCGCTTTGTCCAGCGGCTCAACGTGGACGACGAGGATCTGCGATGTTTGGTGTTGGCTTCAGGGGAGACGCGAGGGACGCCAGTCCAAAACCCAGAAGCTTGCGTGTTGACTGTGATTTGATGCATTGTGGGATTTCAACGCAACTCGAACTTGACTTGGATTTGCTAGTCGCTAACGTTCAGTCTGATGTTTGGTGCCGGTCAGGTGGTGCACAGAGACGAGACTTTAAACGAGGTTTCAGCCATAAAATCAAAACAAAGAGCTGAAAGACGCTAAAATAGGGGAGGGGACCAACAGTCAGGTGACCACACATAATTATTAATATGAAACTATTGATTAGTGCAGCTTTAGAGTTAAAGTACGCCGACTACATGCATTGACGTTAGCGGAACGTTAACTCACTCTGAGGATATAAATATTGATTCATCGTGTCCAGCAGACTGTTCAGATTTCTGGACTTTCACATTAAAATCATGCCAGGACAACTTTAAAGATCATCTTTGATGTTCCGATAGTTCACCGCTCAGACGTCAACGTGACGAGAACAAACGGCGGATTCGTGGTCTCACAGCAGAGGGACGTCTTTGAACCGCAGATACTTCAGTCCATCTTAGATAAACAGCAGTTTGCCATTCATGGAGATGTACAATGACGCTTTCTTAAAGGTGAAAAGAGCTTAAGCGTCAATCTGGATGCCTTTCAGACCTCCAGCACGGCCACCCAGAGAGCCCTGGATCTGGGTTTTTTTTTTTTTTTTTTGGGTGGCAAGGATAAAAATTTGGCGGGGCAACGGTCAACTACGACTAAACGTCAGAGTTATCGGCCTAAATGTCGACTTCACTCTCCCACGTTTGAAGTGTGGAAACACTCGAGGAGCGCTGAGAATATTTAGCTAAAAAGGTGAACTGCAAAAGCGCCACGTGCGGCGCCAAAACTCAGCCAACCGTCGCCTACGTCAACGGGGCCAAATAAAACAAGCCCAGAGCGGGTCACCTGACGGTACAGTCTTACAGAGAAAAGGCTTTAAATGACATGAAACCAGTTATATGTAGTGTTGTCTTAATAGCTGGCGACGCAGAGCCGCCACAACAAAAAGGACGCCTGAGACGGCGCCTTGATTCATGGGAACGCCTTGGCTCTGCCTTTGTGGCTGCTCCTCCACTGAGCAAATACTCCAAACTGTTCATTCCCCCGCCGGCCCTTTCTCTCCTCCGGCACATTGTTTGCGCCCTCGCATTTCATTCAGGCTGGAGGTGGGGAAGGAGCGGTGGGGGGAGTGCTCTCAGAGCCACTGAGCAAACAGTGGAGAAAGGAGCCTGCCATCTTTACTCTGTTCCCAGGAGAACTTGCCTTTTTTTATTTTTTTATTTGAGCTCCAAGCTGCCGAGCTGAGCTCAGAGTTTGATGTCAGAAAGCTGAATTAATTGCTTTAAGCCAAAGGGGCGGGCCACCCATCACCAAAAAAAAAAAAAAAACGCACCCCCGAAATGTTTTATTGGAGATTATTAAAGCTTTCCCACTACACAAGGTGTACAAATATTTGGTCCGCAGAAAGAGTCCAACTCTTTTATTTATGGTTTTCAATCATTTCAAGGAAAAATTGTGGATGTTTTGCTCGCTCTTAGTCCACAGTTTTTAAAGGATTATGTCTAAAGATTATTTTTGTTGTGTCTTTTCTCCAGAGAGAGGCACCAACTCAACGTCGTGGCAAAGGACCACACCGATGTGTTAGCATGTGGGAGCTCATTTACTGCAGTTTCACAGCGACCGGATCGCACCGCTTTCTTCTTCTTCCATTGATCCGACCATCCAGATCTCCAAATGACATTTTTAATCAGCAGCCTTAAAGGCAAACTTAGTATTGTAACAAAGACGGACATCAGTTGTTTCAGTAAATACTTCACTCTCATAGTTCTCAGAGAATAATCTGTACACGATGACCTCAGCACACAGAGACGAGCTGGTGAACAATGTGAAGCAGCTAAAGATTCAGGAGGTGGTGGAGACCAAAAAGGAGCTACAAGAGCGTAAAACTGTCACGATACGTTCGTGTGTCGACCTCTGTGGCTGCAAAGTGCCCAAAGTGAGTCAGTCTCCATAAGTCCCCATGTTAGACAGCAGACATAAACATGTTTACAGCCTGGTACAGAGTATTTTTAATACAAAATTTTGAAATAAAATTTATTTGATTAATCAACATTAATTTATGGAGCACTCCATACTGGTAAACTCTTCTTGTCTTCATCCAACATGAGAAACTTTTATTAATTCCAGATATAAATGTCTGCATGATAACATCGAGACCTACAGGAATCAAACTTCACCTTAACACCTTCAGCTGACCTGATGGTGGCGCTCGCACATGTTAAAGAGCTCATTCTGCATACAAACACCTTCTCATTAAAAGCAGCTCCGCCTGCCGAGTCTCTGACCTCCACTTAACATCCATTCAATGTAAAGCACACGGCGGCCTGATAAACACATCTGTGCCGTGTGTTATCAGCAGATTAGTGTCTCTTTGTTAATGAGGCTGCAAACACTGAGCGACCTATCAAAAATCCTGAACAAAGAAAATGAGAGCGTGCAAGATAAACCTGCATCCTCCGGGGTTAAATATTAAAGAGATCCATCGGTTTGCCTCCTTAGAGGGAAGAAGCGTGATTTTCTTTCATGCAGATCTGAAAATGAACGAGAGACGACACCACATGTTGTCCTGTTACCTATAAAGTGTTTTCAAAGCTTTCTGGTCATTTTTTAAGACGGTGAAACTCGCGCTGGAGGATGGTGGGACTTGACTGAGAAAATATCTCATGTCAGCGAGCATCCTCTCGGATTTAACCTTCAAAATCTTCAAAGCTTCGAAGGATCACTGACAGAAGAATCTATCCAGATGTCTCCTGAAAATGGCAGCAAACCAGCTGCTTCATGCACAACGTCCCCAAAGATTTGAGCCTCTAAATGCAGCAGTCGACAGATGATGCTGAGCGCGGAGGAGGAGGTGCACACAGCACGGTGTAGTCATCTGCAGGGCCGCACGTACACGGAGCAGACCTGCACCAACGTCCTTCAGTGTTTCCTTCGCGTGTTTGGCCTGAAGCTGAAGAGACGCTGAAACGTGAGCGAAGAAGAAGAAAACAAAAAAAAAAAAATCAGTGGATTTCCAGATGAGCGGCGGCTCGCTGAGCCACAACAAACAGTCTGTTTATCTGCTGCTGCTGAAAACATTCAGCACACACACAGTGTCCCATCATGACCCTGTGCTGGTTTCACATATTAGATAAGGACTGTGGTGTGAGAGTGAGGTGAGGGGGCTGCAATCAAGCAGTCACACGTCTTGGTTCTGGGTGGAAACATTTATCTACACGTGCATAATAATAATAATATAAATGCTGTTTGAATAACCACACTTCATGTGTAAAGTCTTCAGCCTCAGATTTACTTTATTCACCTTCTGTTTCACCTTGTTAACTTATTTATTCACTGGATTATTATCCTGCTCGTGTTTACGACTGATAAAACCTTTTTAGTTTGAGTTTTTTGTCAAAAGTAGTTTTTTATTGCAGATTAATGTTTTATGCAGTTTACTCAATATCATTTGTTATTTTTTTAAAATTCTCACAAATTATTTTTGGTGAAATTCTCGATTATTATGACAAAAATTTGGTCCCTGATAAAAGAAAGTAATCTAAATTAACGATTAATGAAAATATTAACTATTTAGATATAGTTCATTGTTACGTTGTGAGCACATTTAAATACGCAGCAGTTTTCCTTCCTGTCATATGAACATAATATAATAATAATAATTAACTAATAAACATGTTTGGTCACATGTTTACATTTCTGTTGGAGTCAGGATCCTTCCATGTGTTTCTGTGGCTGGTAAATTAAGCAGAATTTATTATTCATTTATTTTTATTTAACCTTTAAGTGTGACGGTGACCATTAACAATAATAACTGATGTGTTCCTATAAACAGCATCTGTCGCCTCATTCAGAGAGCACACAGGCTGAGGAGCAGACCTGTGGCGCCATCTACAGGCCGGCGTACAGGAACACAGTCTGACTGCAGTGAGGAGATCACTGAGGATTACGTAAGGCTGTCTCGACTCGATTCAGAGAGGAAGTCCTGATAAATAGACGTGGACATTCGCTTGAAGTTTCAGTCTCAGTTTGGATGGTGGAGTCACCTGCTTTGGTTTCGTGGGAGCACATGCACAAGGACTGAAGCCGACTGCAGGACAGAAACACTTCAAGGATGCAAAGAAGAACAAGAGACAACTATCAGATAACCAGCAGCTGACGCCCGCGGCTTCGTGCTTTCCACTGATCAGCTTTTGGACAGGAACCAGCGAGGCCGACATAGATGCACAAAAACAAACTAAAAAAGCTCCTAAGTCCTTTCCTACCCACTTTTCCTTGACCTCGATGGAAAATGTCACGAGGTCAAGGAAAGATGTGAAGGAGAGGTGATAAGGAGTTAGGAGAAGGTGACTGCACTTGGACTAGACTACGTCACGATGTGACGGCGAATGTTACTGACGTGATATTCATCTATTATTTGAACTCTGACGTTGATGATGAAGTCAGATTTTTCACCGGGTTGTCCACGTTTATCTAGGAAGTATCTCAGATGAGCGTTTTGTAGTCCATCTTCTGGACTTTGTAGTTTTACCACAGATCAGGTCGGTAACATTCGCCGTCACATCAACAAGTTTTTATGGTTCATCAGGAACTGACAAACTCTGAAACTCCATGAAGAACACCTCTGTGTCAGTGTTGGACAGATGGACAGAAACATTCAAAGCAAAGTTTCTGTTTTATGACAAAGGAAACTGATTCAACACATTTGTTATTCCTAGTTTTGGCACGTTTCCTTTGACAAATCCTCCTTGAAGGAGATCCTAAAGCTGTTTTAATCATTCTCCTACTGTTTTAAAACAGCACTTAGGAAAGGGAATGAGGAAAAGAGGAGGCAGGGAAGCACGTGAGGAATATTCTCAAGTGAAACAGATCACACTCGGAGTCTTAGATTTCATCTCTCATTGTGCATTCAGCAGCATGATGCTTCTGTCTGCCTTCCAAATGGGAATCTGGGAGAGAAATCCCTTTAAGTCTGAAACCCCGAGAAGTGATCGGCGGGTGAGGCGGCTCGTTACGACGACCAGCTGCTGTGTCAGACTTCCAAATCTAGTCTTAATGTTCCAAAAGCCTGCAAGTCATTTTCTGCCGCGGAGAGTAAAGCTTCTGTAAAGCTGTCAGCCTCGCCATACTAAGCCACCATGACCATATGTGCAGTACAGAAAAACTAAATATAAATGGAGGTTGACATCAGCCGCGCCGGCATAGTTTTCACCTGAGTCACACGTGATGAGTCGCTGACGCTTTGGCCTGAAATAAAAACGCGTTCGACAGAAAGGACGACTAACGACAAACGACATGATGTTCAAGAACCAACGATGTCCGTCACGTGAGGTCCACAAACACCAATCTACATCGTTCAAACCTACATGTAAGCCCTCTTCTCGTCCACATGAGGCTGGCTCCAGAAGTGAGTCAGTCTCCATAAGTCCCCATGTTCAAATGTCCAACTTCACAGCAGAAATAAACATGTTTACAGCCATTTAGCAGCTAAAGATTCAGATATTTCCTTCAGGAGGTGGTGGAGACCACAGAACAGTTAAACTGTCCTGATACGTTCATGTGCTGTGAAGTGTCCAAAAACTGCAGTTCCTCTAACGTCCACTTGAGGCTGGCTCCAGCAGTGAGTCAGTCTCCATAATTACAGCAGGTCTATCCATGGAATTTAACAAAGGCTTATCAGGAATGGGAAGTTTTGGAGGATACCAACCTTTACCTGCACACCGTCATGGTTGATACAGTTAGTCCACAGTGTTCTATGTTCCAGTCTGATAATCACTAAATCACATCTTAAGATACCTTAAGGATCAATGCCTCCAGTATCACACTGGGACCATCTCACAAACCACAAACTGGACTGAAACAGTGAATGTGAGCAGGAATAAAAACCTCTCCAGGTCTGTTGAGGTCAGTGTCTGTTCGGCCGTCCGGTTTTGAATCCGGAAAATTCCACTCGGTTACCGCATTTGTGAGCTTTGGAGTCAATATGTTAAATAGCACCAGAGGGAACGTGCAATGTATTGCACCCTCGATGTGCTGCGCGGCCAAGGAAAACATACAGTGGGAGGTATTGCCATGTGGTTCGAGGCGAGGATATTTGTGTAGATGACTGGACTGTGCAGTTAGGTTCTGGCCGAGTACGAGCCCAGAATTTTCCCTCACAGGTCGCCGTCACGTAGTCAATGCCGACGGAGAAGCTGAGGCATCAGATGAAAACAGTCGGCAGAATTTATCCCTCTTAGCTGACTCCCCCGAGGATCACGAACCGAGCTTCTGAACATACCAGACATGTCAAGTCAGATTTGGCGGAAATGCATAAAAAACATTATTTTAACGGATAGCTTCAATTAAGACTTATCAAAGTCTGTGTTGTACTGTCTATAGACTCTGTAAGAGCAGTGGACAAAGCCACTGTGACGTCACTCACTTGTTTGTGGACTGCCCTTACAAAGTTAGTTAACTAAACGACCATCAGCTGTATGGAAGAAGACTTGAAACTAGACCGAGACCTCAAACTCACAAAGAAAGGTCACGAATCAGGTGAGAAGAAGGGCGATTTTCTCAGAGACTTCAATACAATCTGACTTCTTTCTCCAAGGGTTTTGTCAGGTTGATAACCCCAGATTTGTGAAAGTCTCCTGAGCTTGGTGACCTGTTGTTTCTGGGTCTGAGCTTCAGGGCTTTCAGCCAGAATGCTGCTGCTCTCGTCCCATAAGAAACCAAAACTGGAAAACTGGACATAATAAGTCTAAAAATACCAAGCCAATATCAACCCTTGGTTTGTTTTCATATGAAGCCATTCTTTAGGATAGAAGTCCTGTTATGGATCCATTAATCTGCAATAACCACCTCCCTGTATGGACTATGTACTATATATTT
Organism: Nibea coibor; assembly: GCA_023373845.1. Lineage (NCBI taxonomy): Eukaryota > Metazoa > Chordata > Actinopteri > Sciaenidae > Nibea > Nibea coibor. The sequence goes on from CM041730.1 coordinate 20,361,139, forward strand.
TGTATATCATATCATACTGACTTCCTAAAGGCTTTGTCAAGTGTGCCCATTGTGTGTTCTTTGTCTCCTGTGATGTGCTTCAAATCTCAGCAGGACAAGAAACAATGTGTTCAAATCTCACGACAGTTTTGCACATCTTGGGTTTCCATCTATTGCTGATTTGATGTTGGTCTGCAGTCTGGGTACTGACCTCTGTTCCATCAAAGGTCACCACTGTTGAATTTGCATGTTAAAGCTGACTCCAGTGCAGATGACATTCACTCCTCTGATAATGTCATTTCCATTGAATGGAACTGATACAGCTGTGACCGGAAATGTCTTAAAATAAAGACTTTAAAAGACCAAAATGTGTCTCACAGGCGTCCACCCCACGAGTCCATTACAGCTTCTGTGTGAAGTATTACTCCTCTGCGAGCAGAACATGCATCAGTTGTAAAATTAGAAGCTCTCCTGGTCTATCTTTGGTCCATAATCCCACTGACGGGCTCAAAGTGTCTCAAACAGATGATAGATGTTAAACTTTCCCTCTAAACATAAACACAGTCAGTGTTTTCAGCTGTGGACGATCCGGCCGGGAGGAGCACAGACCACTGCTGAAGGAACTTTTTTTTCTTTCCCCCTTTTCAACTATTTTTACTGCGTCCATTTAAACTCCCAGTTGGATCATTTCGGCTGAATGTGAAGAAAGATAGCGCTCAGGCCTCACAAGATGTTTCCTCGCTTCTCCTGCAGGTGCAGGTGTTTGCAAGAGTGTGAGGCCATAAACCGGTCTGAAATGTGTCGTGTCGATGTGCTTTTTTTATTATCACGTTAAGGTATGTGTCGGCCACCGTGATGAAAGACAGTCATGGTTAAATGCTCGTCCCTTTTCATTCATTTTAAACCTGCTTTTGAAAGAAAACTCAGTGACGCTTTAAGATTACGGCCGTAAATTACATTACAACGTTTGGGATGGATAAATACTCACTGGGTACCTGTACAAGGTCAAATATGTACAGTTGCATTGAAAATCATTCAGCCACCCATTGAAAAACTTTCAATGGGTGGCTTCTCCAAATCCAACACAAAATGTCACTTTTAATGACGACTGCAGCCTCGAAACGAATCAATCCTTCATGACGGCGTCTTTAGCACTTTAGCAGAGCTGCATGACCTGCTGCAGGCTTCTGAGGAATCTCAGACGCTTCTTTCAATGAAGGGTTGAATAATGTTGATTGTAACTGTAGGTACAGGGTAAGACGACAAGTTAACGTACACACGCCTGACACCAGCACAAACCTTTTCACTGGATTTCAAAGACGCCTCATCACTCTTACATGCAGTCATGTATCTTGGCACTAGGTGGCATCACTCTGCAAGCCATCTTCTTGATTCGGGTCAGTACAGAAGCGGTATCCATCATGCTGCTTCAGCTTCACCCCTGCTGTCTGTTTATACGGCCTTTAATATTTTTCACATCAGACACTTTAAACACTGAATCTGTGTGTGTTAATACACACAGACTCTTCCCCTTCCTCTCTTTCCTTTAAAGAGCTGCTGTGGCTGTGTGAACCTCTGTTCATTGGAATAAAAAACAAAAAACCACTCGACAAGTTCAGATCTTCATGTTTTTTTACATCAGATATGGTGGCTCTCTGTAAATAATACTAAAGAGTACAGTGTAGTAGATGTAATAGAAATATCAGAGTGTGTTGACGCTCATCTTTTCCACATATCCAGTAAATTTAATTTGTTGTCAGGACTGTACAAAAAAAGACAAAAACTCAGCAGCAATTATATTTCCTGTGAACCCCGTAGAAAAACAAATTAGCAGTAAACATAATTTTGATAATCTCTTGTACAGAAGTTTACCCTGAGATGTGGTTCAGACATCCAGTTAAAGCGTCAGTGTGTTTGCTCAGTCCAACAGTTTTACACTGCTGGCAACAAAACGAACAAATGAATCTTTTTCCGAGTCCGACGTGGTACGCCTCCAGGAAACAATCACATTCTCGTGCTCCTGCCTACTTAGCTTTTATACGCGACCAGACTAACTGCCAATGAAGAAATGAAAGCATTGCAGCCATAAACTGTATTAAAACTCACTCAGTGCTGTGTGACAAAATTCAGCTTTAAGGTTTAGCGCTGCAGGTTGTGACTGAATCATGTTTCCCCCCTCAGGGAACCATTCGCACTACAAACACTCGAGTTGGCTGCTGCTGATAACAGCTCTCGTGCACGCTCGCTGCCCTTGACATTTCCTGTACATGCTGAATTGCAGCCTTACGTCGTCAAAGAGTTTCAAAGAGGCCGCTCGGCAGGCCTTCGGGACTCGTCTGATCCGCCAAAGTCGGACGGTAGACTCAGAGCCTCTAACTTCAGTAGGATAAAAGCCGTAATTATTCCATAAGTCAACATGTTTATGAAGCCTACAGCTGAGTATTTTGGGAGTATAATGAAGTATGTTGCTTTAGTCTGGGTCCGGGTTTACCAAGGAAACAAAGCACTTATTCCTTCAGGCATGGCAGTTTTATACATCGCAGGTTCAAGGTGACACTCTGGAGGAAGATGGCTGGTATTTGAACTCAGCTTCTTCAGAAGTTCTGAGACAATGACGCCACCAACAACCGACCTTCTGACCATTTCAGACACAATGCGACTCGCTGGGTTCCAACTTCAGGGAATTGAAGCATCTTGAGATAGTTCACGAGTGATGGGAAAATGAAGCATGAGACTATTTCCCCCCCAATGGTGCAGCTTCAGTAATGAAGACATCAACTGGACCACTGTGGTAAACAGGGAACTGAGCCAGAAGGCAAAGCTCTTTATTTACCGTCGATCTACAATCCAGCCACGGGCCAAACGTGACACTCGGTCAGTGTGGGTCAGCAGGACTTGTAGAAAAGTTACAGTGTTGCTTGTTTGTCGTCTCGTTGAGTCTCTGACCGCTCGCATGTTTAAAGATTTGAGATTTCTGCCTCTGAGAAACTCAACCTTCAGTCTGCTCTCCTCTTCAGGAGCCTCTCTGTTGTTTTTGCAGCAGAGACGAAGAAAAAGACCCACATCTCCATTATTCCACCATGATGTCATGAAGCCAGCTCCACCCATGTGTGTTATTACTTCTGCCTGTTGTGTATAGTGAAGCAGCCCAGCCAGCGATTGGCCGTCTTTGATCTCGACCTCACAACGTACTGCCGCTCTCCGAGGCCTGTAACTGCACCCCCGCCCTCCGACGTCAAACTAAGACCCGCCGGTCCGCCGTGACTGTACACGAAGAGGACCGCAGACAAAACACAAGGCTGACAAGTCCCACTCCTTCAGATCTGTCACTGTCCGTCTCCGACCCCTGCCCTGACCCCTATCCTCCTCTGGACATGGACCAAGCACACCCGGAGGACCACAACCGCTGATGCAACGCGCTCGAGGCGGGTTTGGCAGCCATCTTTGTTTTTACAGCCTCTCCATCTCCATCTGGTCGAGTCACTAGCCCCGCAGACTTAGACCGAGTACACATGAGCAACGTTCTTCAGAACACAGTGCAGAAAATCTAAATTCATGTTATAGCTGAAAATGTGGCTCCAACAAATGATTACTTACTAATTTATGTTATTTAGGTTAACCCTTTAATTGTTTAACATCTGTAAATTTTGTCACCATCACCAAGAGTCCAAAGTGGCGACTTGAAATGGTTCTTTTGTGCGACAGACAGAAAAGTCAGAAAGTTTAAAGATATTTATTGTTATATTCCACTAGTCGTGTCTGCTCTGATTACACCCAGGTGAGGATCAGGTATCAACACAGATATGTAAAGTTAGAACTCACTGACATTTGTGAGCAGCATGAAAAAGTAATCTGGTACACGTATCCCGCGATCGTTAGTCATTATTTTGATGTCAAATCCAGATGAAAAAAAAAACCACGTCACAGATTTAATCGTTTGTTTCTTCACTGAATGTGTAGTCTGCATTTCTTTTCTGGTTTGCACGTTTCGTCCAAATTTTTTAGGAAATGTTTCATGTACAAGACGTCTACAGTCTTCCCGGGATGTACTGGTACTCAAATATTATATTCAAGTAAAAGTAAAATTACTGATAAGACATAAGTCTGTTAAATTTAACTGGAATTAATAAAAGTTACATTCTTAAAAACAGCAATGAGAAAAATGTTATTGATGGTATATGTTACTGTTGATAAATTAAAAGATTTCCAATAAAATATATTTAATGTCACGTGGAACGAGTTGTCGCCACTGAACATGAAATACAGAAAAAGTAAATACTTCACTGTTCTCTACTAGTAAAATGAACTTAAGTTAGAGCTTAATTACCATATTTTATTAAAATAGTCAAAGAACAAGCACACAAAAAACCAACTCTGTTAACGAAACATTAGAGTAAATATTACAGTAACTGGAATTAGTTACTTCCGCCCCTCGTGCCCTCCTGTATGCAGATTATTACTAAGGCAGCAGTCATGAAAAATATAACTCCACCTGCACCATGGTCAATATTTACCAAAAAAGTTAATAAAGGATGATCTCTACAGTACCCAAGTGTGTTTTCATAATGTTCATATTGTTAAACTACCAATGACAGGACATTAAAGGTTATAAATGTTGTTCCCAACCTCTGAAACCAAACCTACATTTTACGAGATGTACTTCATTGTCTTGAACGAAAGCCCCGTAACATTTGTCATATTTTTGCAGGATTGTAGAAATGTGTTCGGCTTTTTAAAATTTCACATCAGAAAACATCATCGTGTAAAAAAATCTGAATTTTAGCTGCAAGTAAAAACTCTTTTCTTCTCTCGTGACTTGAGGCTCACGCATCACGTGTCCGAGAACGTCAGGAAATCCTCGATGGGACTGTTTCTTTTTGCGTGGTTGGATATTTTCCATGAGCTATAGCGTGATTATCTTGGCTGTTTTCACATGCCAGACCCCCTCGTCCAAAACACCACCTCGTCCCTGAGCTGCAGTTAACTCATCTCAGAGGAGATTTATGACCCCGTGCTCAAGTCACAGTTTTTGGGATTTAACCAACGCGCTGTAACTCAAATTGTTGATTAGAACATGCGAGAAGATGCTCGTTTGATTCAAGCTTTGAATTTTAACTTGTACCCATCTCGTGCAGCTCATATCTTCTCGTCAAACTGCTGTAGTCTGAGCTCACACACAGATTTAACAAGTCGGACGTGAGCGACCTGTGGAAACAGACTAACTGCACTCTGTGGACCCCGTTTCAGCACCGGCAGGGTGGGTGGTCCGTCCACATTCTCCAGTGCACGTCTCTTTACAAGAACTTCAATGTGTTTAACAAATAAAGAAACAAATCTGACTTTAAATCTGAAGGGTTTTAACATTGTGATGAACTCATCATCACAAAAAAACGTTTTATTAGCGCTCAGCAAGAAGACTTTTACACGAGACATTAACATTCCCGACGAATTGAACTGTTTTCCACTGCAATAATCTGGGATAATACGGACTAATTACTGACTCAGTCTGAAGTGCTTCTGAAGTTTTAACTATCTGTAGTTTCCCAACAATCATTGAATATGTTACTGTGAATGTACTCCGATTCAAAGACTAAAACAACTGTAAAGGTGTTCGTGGACGTTGGAGTCCACAGCTGACTCTGTATAAGATACGTAGGGATGCGTGCCACCCATTAAATTAATTAAACACACAAATGACATAAAGTATCAGCTCTGAAGGGGAACAAGCAACAACAGGTCTCATCAAGCCAAACTCAGAGAAGACACAAAGTCGGCTCACCCACTTCCCGAACGCCCGAGGTCCTGGATCAGGATCTCGTCTCTCAGCAGTAAATAAGTCCATCAGCCCAATCTTAAGTCATTCTTTACAACACGATGAAGGATTTGCAAAGATGATTTTTTATGTTTTACAACTGAACCTTTCACTGCACAGCAGGTTAGGTGCCATTGGCACTGACATGTACTTAATAAACTGTTTTAAGAATACGTCTTTTTTTCTGATTGACAAAATCAAATTTGTCTATGTATGTCAAATCTGCACATTATATCAGGCTACGCCTGTTACGTGAACGTTATGTTGAAGTCAGTCAGTGCTCTTAGAAAGACAAAAAGTCGATTATTTCTTGGTGGAGCGTTGATGACTGAAATGTGGTGAGATATCATTGGTTATCGTAGTTTCTTTCAGTTTAAGGTATTCAGACGATTTATTACCTCCACCAAGCCGAGTGTCTGCATGATTACAGAAAAACTTGGAAGGGTGTAGCATCCCAAGAAAGATCCAAATCACGGGCGGATAGACGGTTTATTTTTAACTTTCCTAAAACATTGCCAGATAAGTCAGTTGTAACATCGAATGAACAGTAGTCACCTCAAATATTAATGCAGAAACTTCTTGTGCTCTCTACTACAACAGAAATCCCAAATTGTAACACGCAGATGTTTCTTTCCAAGTTGTAGCCCCATGTTGATGGTAGTCCAACATTACCTAAACACAGTGCACCTTTGTCAAGTCCAAGACCAGGACTGGTCAAGACCAAAGAGGTTGGAGTCCAATTAAGAGACGGAAAAACAGAAGTATATCTTCTATTTTAAGATGATAATGATGTTAATACTGTTTATCTGCTTAACTTGATATCATACAGAACTAAAGAGCAGGTAACACCCATCTCGAGAAGGGTCTCGTCTATATTAGTGATGATTAGACGATTTCTTGGTTCTTTTTAACCAATATATTTTTGCTCTTGAGGTCTGGGCGATAGCCGGTTTACCCTGAGTGACAAAGATCCTAACACAGAGATGTGCCAGACCACCTCCACTCTCCATTGCACTTTAATAATAAATAAATTATAAAAATAAATTAAGGTTCCTAGCTTCTCCTGGACTGCCAATGGAAAATGTACCAAACAACGGGCAACTGTTAAGCAACAAAGAAGTCACTGTTTTGAAGGGAAAAAACATGTATTGCTGGAGTTGGTCGAGACCAACTAGAATATTTGGCGAGACCAATGGCCAAGTCCAAGAAAGTCCAAGTATGAGTACCAACGGGTCCAAGACAACAGAAAAGACGTCTCCAGATCAGACTAGAGTACTACAGCACTGCCTAAACGCAACACAAGTTATTGTTTAGCCTCAGAAAACCGTCAGACATTTGAGTTGGTCTATTGCACCAAAACTACAAAGAGATTTATGGTTCGGTAATTCTCCTCAACAGCAGTTAGCGACTCTTGTTGTATGTTTGATTCCTAGTTACAGTACGTACATTAGACATTCAACCCCCCCAGGTCCAGTGTTTAGTTACTGTCCTGCTGATTTATGAGATCAACGGCGCCGTATTTCTGGGCTTCACTCGCCTTTTTAAAACCGGTGACATGCAACGTTGGATCAGAGCGTCCTCGTCCTCATCTGCTGTTGATCAGTCGCCTCTTTTAATGTTGGACGAAAGGTTTTTACTGCTGCTCTCCACCCTGCAGAGCCTCCCAGAGTCAGGTTCACCCAGACACTGGTTGTAAACAGGTTTCAAAATGTACTCACGAAGACGTAACGTGGGCGAAAATGATCAACGGCAGACAGGTTGAAAACGGATCACGCGAGAGCAGCTGAGATTAATGGATTGTGAAAAAGAAAAATGCAGCTGAAGCTGGTATGTCTTCAAAATATTGTTGGTGCGTGCATGTTAAGTCATGACATTTATCTTTAGATTTAAGGTGAATTCAGTCAAAACTTTCGACCATGTTAATGCTGTTTGCCTTTGGATGATCTGGTCATTTATTGTAATTAAAGTATTTAATCAGTTAATTTTTATTGTGCTTCTTTGTATAAACTGGTTCAATTTATTGATTATATTTTAGATTTTGGTTACAAGTAGCAGGAGTCATTTATTAATAGAGTATCAAACCCTGTAAAGCCATAAAGGCACATCACATTTTGGATGTTTTTGTCAATAGTTGATTAAATGCCATTTTCTAGCAGACATGATGTTAATGTTGTAGATAGAGTCGACGTACAGTACATTGGCTGTCACATTAATCTGTTTTATTTCTTCTAATTGGTGCCACTGTACCGCTTTACTGCAGATGAGGAATTTTTATTGTTTTTCCAGACTTCAGAACAAGGTGACAATACAGGCCAAGCAGAGCGGGAGAAGTTTCAAAGTGTGGTTAAAATACAACACTGATCACCTGAGATTTACTGTGCCATCATACAGTCAGTACTTTAAACAGGACCCGGTCCAAGAGCTGACTCAAAGATTCCAAAAGAAACATCTCCAGCACTCTCCATTTCTACAAAAGCATTCGACAAACATTTCCCCAACTGTCAGACTGTGCTCTGAATTCATCCGGATGACTGTGGCATCAGGAGAGAACAGCTTTTCAAAGAAATCAAGAACTATCTGCACGCATCAGTGTCTCAGGACAGACTGCGTGGGCTCGATATTCGATCAACTGGAAAGGACGTCGCATCCGAGATGAATTACACAGATGTCACTGCAGCTAAGAGAGCAAGAAAAGTGACTATCGTGTAATTAACTCCATTCAGACGCTTATTTACACAACATGACAGGATTTCTCACAGCTGACCAAAACTTTTGAAGAGTTGTGAATTTCTTTTGGCATCATCAGATTCAGCTTTAATATTGCCTCCAATATTACTACGTATGCATAAATCAAATATATGATTTAAAAAGCAAGTCTGAAATTTATTACATTGGTACATTTTTATTGTAACTGTAACAGTAATGGATCACTCTCAGTCTAGATAATGTGCCGTTAAATATAGTTTTCTATTACGGGTACGTATCGATATTCCTGCCAGTATTAGACAACCAATGGTAGTTTTGTTACGGATACGTGATGGCCAACTACAAGGTTAATATATGAACACAGCTACGTATCAATAACTAATAATCTGTCTGTCCACACAACACCAACTCATTTTGTGTCATCATTTAATTATATTCTCTGATCCTTTTCTGTTCTACCTACAGATTCATAAATATAAGTTTGTGCGAGAACACAATATCTGTCTATATTTCTTTGACAATGTACGTTGTCCATTTTCCAACGCATTGATTCACCGACGTCTTCAACCTGAAACTTGCTCTTTTAGTGAAGAAATATAATTTTCACCTCCAGGTAAATCACTTGTACGCAACACAGATGAATTTCAACTGTGCTGCACAGATAAACTTGATGTTGGTCACGGTCCCGTAACCTTCCCGCAACTGCGTCACTCGTTCCCGTAAGGTCAAGGCAAAGTAAAGTAAACTGCCCCGCCTAACAAGAAGTCAACAACCGCAGACGAGATGTGAATCTAACCGCTCTGTTCTCCGTCCATGGGAATGCTTTACGAGCTAACAGCACCTAGCTAACACTGGCTAACATCTGCACTGTCGCGTTAGCCGTACGTCACGTTAGCTGTGTGTGTCAAAACTTACCGGAAACTCCTGCTCCTCTTTCCTAATTTCTCGGCTTCATGGAGACTGCTCGTTGGTTGATTTTCACCCTGAAAACTAAAAGAAAAAAGTGACTTCAGTATCGAGTTTGTGACATAATGTCAGATAAACATGGCTGCATTATTATTACTGCATCATCATTTAATTGGTTTAACCAACAAATTCATTTTTTAACTTGTTGCTTTTTGCATCAATCATAGCAGTAAGAAGTTAAATCTTGGGTGAAAGCAACAATTCTCCGATATAAAGGTGTTCAAACTCAAATTTTGCCTCTCAGTATTTAAATAAACACGTTGGAGTCATACATGTTTTTTCTCCATATTCGGAGACAGAGTAGATACATTTTGAGATGCCGCTTGTGTGGCGTTGGTTTCCCGTCTTGGTGCTTCCTTCACAAACACACCAGTTTTCCTGAGCTGACGTCTTAACGGCTCGGAAGCAGAAAAGCTTCTGAAAACAAACAGCCGATGTTAAACGGGAGCTGAGGGACTCGGTACATGAAGATCCTCATATAAAAAAGGCCCGTGACATCTGTTTCCTTCCCCTGGTGACCCCTGGGATGTCACGGCGGGGTCAAAGGCACCAGCAGAGGTCACATGGAGGGGAAAGCCTACTAAGACTGAAGTCAACGGTAGACCACCTACCAACCTAACAGACAGAAAAGACCAGATTTTTATTTTTCAGTCTCTGGTTGTGAAATATTGTGTGTTTTAAATTGAACTGAATTGAAAAATTGAGTGGGATTCTCAGAAAAGGTTGGGCTGACGTCACCACGACAGCATGTTAATGGTTGTTTTGTTGGAACAGTTGTGATCCAGTGTCTACATCATTTGTTCTCAGTGAGACTTCCTGAATAAACAAAGTTTAAATAATCTTCAATCTGGACTATCCCGTTAAGCTAAGCCTTTATGTCTTCTGCAGAGCTTAAGCGCCTCACCCTGACTGCTGAGCACCACAGACAAACAGTCCCATGCAGGTTTTCAACGGACCCTCATTCAGATAAGCATTGTTTCATTTCGTGGTTTATACAGACAGTCTATTCGGTCCGGTTGAGTCTGAAGGAAGTGCCACAACTGTAATCCACCTTATCTGTGACTGCAGATCAATCAGCAGCCATCCCGCGACTGTTGGGGCGTCATGGCTATGAGTTAAACACTGTAATCATCAACACCAACTAAACTTTCTTTCACCTTTTGTCTCAAATGCTGATAGATCTTTATGTAACATTTTTGTTTTATCTCAAGTCATTGTTGACCCTCCAGGCCAAACCAACATCTATGCAGACGACACTCACTCAATTAAATGTCCTTCAATCAAATGAAAACACAGAAAACAGAACATGGTGTGTGTTGAAAAGGGACAACAACGGCTCTGCTTCAAAGAATACTACAGTAAAAGTAAACCCACAGCTTCAAGCAATACTCTACTAATAAAAGCATTACTTGAAATAAATATATCACCACAAAGCTGTGCATCTACAATAACAGAAGTAAAAGTACTTAGTTACTTCCTCTCTTTCTCACGGCGGCCTGACCAGCTGCGACATACCTGGTGAGAAGCAGAGCACGGCGGGTGCTCGAGACGCTTCACTGGTCCTTTAAAGACGAAACCTGTGCAGGTGAAAAAAGTTGTATGTCTTTAGAAAAAATGAAAGTCTGAGAAGAAAAACAAAACGAGCTGAACTGACAATTCTCTCTTGATGATTTTTAAATATAAATTTCAATGCAGTGATTAAACATTAAACATGTCAGCAGCGTGATGCCTTCAGGTACCAGGGGGAAAGGTCCATCACCTGCATTTTACTGTGAAACCTGAGATTTTTTACTTAGCATAGCTTAACCTCTCCTCCCGCTCCGCTCAGCTTTTAAAAGCCTTCTGGTGTTAATCCTCAGGTCAAATATTATGAGAGTTTCTGTTGATGTGTCTGAGCCCAGATCCTCCCGTCAGATCTGAAGGCAGCATTAACAGATCAGCAGCGTGGGTCAAAGATCTGGGATGGATCCACAGGGTCTTTGGTTTACGACCTGTTGGACAACAGAAGGACATCGTATGAGCTGAACAGTCAGTTACAGACAGTTGGGGTGTGATCACTTCACTGGTCAGGTTGAAAATGTTCACTAACAAAGACCACACCAGTATGGGTTTGTATCAGGGAGGAAGGTGAACTGAGTTGTCGAGGGTTGTAGTTGGATGGAGGAGTTTGGAGATGGACCGGATGGTGGTGGTAAAATCGGAGGGAACCAGGGGGGAGTTGACACTCTCAGTGGGGCAGCCATCTCCTCTTCACTCTATGGAGATTAAAGCCTTGTGGTTCTTTCAAACAAAAGAGAGAGAACAGAAACAGAAGAAGGGTCTGGGGGGGAAGGGATGTGGAAACTGAATCAAAGAGGAAGTGAACAGATAAGGTGCGCTTAAGTACTTTAGGTACGGAAATGGTCTTTGTTCCCAAAGATAGTTACATGACTTCATCTCTTGTATTGTTTCTCTCTGTAGCTGGTTGCGGTTGGAGAAGCTACAACCACTTAGTTTACATCGAAAACAATGGAGGACAGTGGCAGCAACCGGTCACCAACTGAACGCTTTGTAGATCAAGTCTTGACTGTACTCTTTATAATATTATTTACAGAGACCCAACAATTCCCACCATGAACAAGCACAAACAACAGTGGCAAGGAAAAACTTCCTTTCCTCGAGCGGAACCCGGATCACGGTGGACGAACATCTGTCCGGTTGGGTTTAGAGCGAGATAAAGATGCACAGCAGCAATAATAAGATAACTACAACTATAAATTTCAATGCAGATATGACTAATAGTAGTAATAATGGTAATAACATCAACAGCTGGAGGTGCAACCACACTTCCCAACCAGTGTCTTTGGCTTCTGCTCTCACTTTCCCTGCATGAACCGTGTCCTTCACCGTGTTTCACCACGTCGTTACACCAGGCAGGCCTCTGATGGAGATCTGCACCAAGCTACTCACGTGGCACTATCACCAGCTGCCATCAGCGACAACACGAAAACATTCAGAGGGACACAAAGACGAGCTGACGGGAGGAAAGTGTTGGCCGGCAGAACCTGGGTGGCAGCGGTGAAGTCTTTTATGGGAGTGTTTGAAGTTAAAGATGGCATGTCAGCAGGGTGTGTGGCAACACGGACGACAGTCACATAGTTCAGATGGCATTCGTGATTGCCCATACAGCATGAACCTGTTCTCTCCTCGCTCACGGCTTTGTTGTGTCTGTCAGTCAGCGCCCCACAGCACGTAGAGCTATTCATTAGAGATGCTATCAGACAGAGAAAGGCGCTGTTTTTCCAGCAGGGGGGTACCGAGGTGAGATCTGTGGGAACCATCTCCAAACTAAGCCTGTGACCCGGCGAGTCCACCTGAAATCTGATGAACATCACGTGTGTTTTTATGCTGAAGGAGGAATGTCATCTGCATCTGCAGCTTTTTGGGACGGTCCCACAAAAGGAATATGATTAAGATGATCTTTTGAATGATGCCTGGTTTTAAAAGGTAACGTGTAACGTTTGTGTTTCTGCAACAGCTGAACGAACTGTCATCCAAAATGACAGAAACATGAAAACAAGGAAACCGTCAGGCGAGTTTTTGTTCTTTTGTTAGTCCGTCCTATTGAACTGTACTGACAGGTGACCAGATTTATATCAATAACAACAACAGCAGAACTAACTCAGTACAGTTGGATGAACACTGCTGTTGTGGGGGTTGACTGAAAGTCCATTGTGATATCCCAAAAACAAAACCCACATAGGTTTGGGAACCCAACATACTTGGTCAGGTTCAGAAAAGGTCGTGGTTTGGGTTCAAATAGAGTTAGTTCCAGTTTTTCTAAGTGGGGTTGTATGAGCTACTCATCCATATCCATAATTATGGTAAACGTCTTCAGTTTGTCAGCATTAGGCAATGTTCTGTCTCGATTGGGGTAACTCAGTTCCTGGTCTACTGCTAACCGAATGTTAGCATTGCTTAGCTTCTGTGCCCATCCTCCAGTCTGCTTCGACCACTGACCACCACCAACCCAACCCGACCCAACTAAAGAAACCCAAACTAACTTTTTAAGTCAACACACGAGGTAGGTTATGTCATGGAAGTTGTATCAGGCGGGTATGAAATGGGCCAAACGGGACTTCCTGCACTGACTCCGGCGCCCGGTACCACAGCAGCCCAGGTTTAATTCCAACCCACAGCACTTTGTTACAAGGTATGAACCCCAGCTCCCCCTCAAAACAGATTCATATTTAAAAATAAAAGTTGTTCAGATGAGGAGAAATCCCATCATCCTGCAGGGGGGGAAAGCAGATTCTCCCTCTGACAACTTAATCCGTTGTAATTGATACCTGATGTTCGCGGGGTTGCAACACAAAGCTGAGTTGTTGTTTTGAAGTAATTAGCCAGGGACGGTCTTTGTGCGAGGACACGGTACACTGACAAAGACTGCAGCCAAGCACTGAGCAAAAAACCACACGGCGTTCAGTCACGAATCTGTGTGAGGTGTGAACAATGCAAGATTCAGCTGTGATTAATAGCTGTGGAGATGATATCAGTGAGTGCGAACGATAAGGCGTACAGCAGCGCACACATCGCACCGACTCCACTGATTCTGTAACACCGTCCGTCAGGTTTATTCATTTCTCTGCATCTACGCGGGCAGCCGTGTGTTCATGCATGACTTTACAGTTTGTTGCACTGGACTCACAGTTAATGTGAGAGAAGCTCGGTGCATTATGGAGTTATTGTAACTGGGCGTATGACCCACGCCTGGTGCAATTACGGCTGATTCAGTGCATGTTTCGTGCAGTTCGGCAGCTCGCTGTGGTTTCACGCTCAACCAACGCTCTTCTTCGTGGTGGCGCCTCGATTCTGTCGGCGTTGAGAAACAGAAACTGAGTTTGGCCCGGTCGGCGTGTGGGAGTGATGAGGTAACAACACGTATGACCTGGCAGAGATCACCCAGAGTTTGAAGAACAAATAAGCAGAAAGGTGAAAGCATGTCACATTACAAAACACCATCATAACAGCCGCCAACGTCCGTAAACACGGCGAGGTTTGCTGTTTGTCGAAGGTGCAGCACCAAGTCTAAAACAAACTCAGGTACCAATTCAACCAATTTTATTTCTGTTTTTATCTTCGACTCACGACATCTCAGAGGAAAACGTTGGACTCGTACTCGTACTGCTTTAGTTATTTTTCAGATTTTTGACTAAATGTCATTGTTGATTTTGAATGTTTGTGATGAACGTCCCTTCACATGACTCAGTTCTCTATGATTTCTTTATTTATCCAATAATAATCAACATTGGTCATCTCTGGTGTGATGGTTGGGTCTGAATTTATAAATGACTCCTGATACAACGATTATTTTAATTATCTAACTTAAAATTGAAACTTTATCAATTCAACTTTTTATTTAATTAAGATTTTAATTAAGATACATTTAATATACATGAACATTTTAATGTTTGGTTGAGCATATTTTCTTTCTATGACCGGCTGACAACAAAAAGATTTAATATCTGTATGATGTACTATATATTGGTAGTTTAAATATTTAGCATACATGTATTAGTTAGCTGGTGTATCCTCATGATACAATGATTACAATCATTATTTAGGTTGAAACTTTATCAACTTATTTTTATTAAATTATATTTACCGCTTTATGTTTGTGCATTTATTTACTTTGTTTATGGTTGTTTACACTTTCATTTTTCTCATTAGCAGTGTCGCAGTCGAGACCAACTTTGAGGGGTTGAGACCGAGTCCAGACAGTCTGAGCGCGCTTCGCTTGCATGTGATTCTTTTTGGGTGAGGCCGTCTCAGTGAGCAGATTTACAGCCCGCGGTGTTTTCTTTAGGATGCCGCTTTGTTTTTGTCGAAGCTGAATGTTCTTACAGGAGATTTCACTTTTCAAAATATGTTTCACTAATTTGGTGATTTAACCGGACTTTAACGTCCGATCAGTGACACGGCATGTTTGCAGACAGAAAGCTGCTGACTCACTGATCGACACAAAGCAGATCAGGAATTAACCCGCTTCCTAAATGTCTCCAACGCTTCCCAAAGAGACAGTTTGAAACAAAGACGAGATGTTTGCTCTGTCAGTCCACTTCTCAGCACCACTCACATGGTTCAGGCATTAATGGATGGCCTGTGTTTACTTTGAGCTGTTTGCTGGTGGATCATCTTACACCTTTTTCTTTACCTGCAGGAAGCTCCTCCTGACCTGTGAGGAGACACAATGAGTCCAAAACTGGAGCCGGTTTCCCAGGTTAACAAACCTCTTTTAAAACCAGCGATGGAGAAAATATACGGATAATTTACTGGAGTAAAAGTAATGACACTACTCTGTAAAAATATGTAAGTACACTGAGGAGTATGTCTTAAAGTATTAAAAGTTACATCTGGCCTCATTCGATGGTTCTGACTCATTAATGTAAAGCAGGATTAACTGAAGGAGTCTAATTACCTGACTCATTAAAAAAGTTTCAGATCGTTTCAGATGTTTTGTGTGCAAAAAAATCTGAATTTATAAAGTAACTAGTAACTAAATATGGTGCAAAGTTTCCCTCTGAAATATTTCAGTATGACCATTAAAATAAATGTAGCACCACAAATTTGAAAGTTTGTGGAACACGATTTCACACGGGATAAATTCATTTAAAAACCAGGAGCCTGAGGTTTTCACATATTCACTGATGTCATGTGACATGTGAAATATATTTTTTACTTTTTGTGGCATTCTTGTAATTTAGTCATTCTAAGTTTAATCTGCTCAAACATTTGAAAGATTACATGAAGTATTTCAGTTGTTGTATTTAATGTTATCTATAGTTTGAATAACTGTCATACATGTTTTAGTTATCTGGACTCTTAATGACGTGGAAACAAAACAGATTTATGATTTGGACGGTTCTGCAGAACCTGGATTACGGTCAGTGAGTATAAATACCCGACCGCAGTGTATGTATGTCTTGGACACACACGGATCCTATAAAAGCTGAAGTTTAGGTTAAAAATATATTTTTATCATCATATCTGACCATCTGTTATTTTTCTCTGCTCCAGCATCTGGAGGTCGGCTCTTGTAAACGCTCTTAAAACGGCCGGCGTACCTTTTCTTCTGCACGTCTTTATTAAGCACATTTATAGAAAAATATATTTACAGGTTTTCCAAATATATTTTACAAGATGATACAAACCCAAAGCAGTTTGAAAGTTCCCCTCTCACGATGAAAATATGAAAAAGATGAAGCTTCAAGCAACAGCTGGACAGACTGAGAGAGACTTATTCACTTTGTTGTGGCGATAGATCAGAGGATGGATACCACCGAGCAGCCGCTTAGCTTAGCTTAGCTTAGCTTAGCTTAGCTTAGCACAAAGACTGGAAACAGGTAAACAGCGTAGGACATTAATCCAAACTATGACCACAATCTTTTCTTTTGCTGCCTGGCCAAACTGCGACAGTTCACCACATATTTAACGTCACGTGACTTATATAATGTAATTAACCTGTCGCTGGCATGTGCCAGCGGCCATGTGCAAATCTTTCTCCACACAATCAGGAAGTTACAGAATAAATAAAGGTGGTATCAATGTTTTCATTTAACGTTCTGCAAGAAGGTGAATAAGTTTATTATTAAAAGTAGAATTATCCCTTTAAAACTGTGACAAAGTTAAAGAATCTGATTTTTTCTTCACCTCGTGGGAAACAGAATAAATCACTACATAAAGTACTGAAAGGAGCCGATCATGGATGAGTTGTAACAGTTTCCTCCTCAGCAGTCAAAGTCACTTTGTCAAGACTTTCCTGACAGTCTCTCCTCGTCGTCATCTTCATCCCCGTCATGAGGCTGAAGACAGTCTGTGAGCGTCCTGATGGTGTTTGTACAGAGGACTCTGAGGTTTCCTGTCCTCTGCAGGGAAACAGCACAAATCAAATCATTAATTCTCACAGTCAGAGGCAGCTCAGCAAAGATCTGCACAGCCACGGAAGCAACATTTAATTTGTCAACACAAAATCAGAAATTCTTCTTTTTGAACGACATATTTAAACCTTAACGTGCGTTTGTTGGGGACTATTGTGAGCGGTGGATTAACCCACGCTGGCAGAAGGACGGTGTGTGTGGGATTATGTCAGATATAAACGTGTGTGTGTGTTCATGGTATGAAAGAAAAAGTGTGGCTCAATGAGTTTAATAGTTGTTGGACAAAAATGGAGCTCTGTGGCAAAGAGGAAGAAGAAGCAGACAACGATTTATCAAACAGACAGGACAGAAGAATTGTCGCATTTTTATTTCCTACACTGTTTTTATTTAATAATTTCTGTTAGCCTATTTTAGTAAAGTCTGAATTGTTTAATGATCACATGAGGTGACCGAAGCAGCAGCCGCTCGGGCTCGGGCGCTGTGAAGACGTTAAAACTTGTTCCCGTATTTACAGACTCGTTCATTCGACCTGCTGAACTCGGCTGATCTGTTTGTGGAGCGGCGTGGAGAACTGGTTCTGCCTGCTGCGTGTTTATGAGCAGCTGTAATGAGGCTTGATGCTGCTGGTTGGAGATCAGATTAGCGATCATCATTTTCAACTTTCCCAGTTTGCTGTTCAGAAACGATAATCTGAGTTTAACAGTGACCTTCAGTTGAAGTGAAACGAGTGCATCGCGTTGTTTACACGCAGGTGAATCAGCTGGTGTCGTCCTGTACTTTGTGCTCGGACTCAAACTTCAGGAAAACTTTGATTTCAGCAGAATCAGAACCCAGGAGCTGTTCCTGTGTAATTTAGGACCATTTTAATCTCAACCCTGTTTCTTAAAAACAAACATTTGTGGTTGTCGAGCAGAGAAACGCAGCGTTGAGCAGAAAATAAAGCCCCTCTGGTCCGTTTTTGTGCTGCGGCTCCGCAGATGACAGTTTCTTACATTTGTAATTTTCAGTCAGGCCACAAAGTCAAACTTCCCTCCAGCGTCCAAAGACTGAAATACAACTGTGGATGTCAACAGTGGAGACCAGAAAGAGTCCACGTGACGTTTACACGGTGTGAGAGAGAAGGCAACATGATTCATCAGCTCATCGTTATGGACCGTCCGGTGTCTCACCGTCTCTCTGTGGAAGTTTAAAAGGTCCTGCCGTGTGGAAATCTGCAGCCTCCGGCGCCGCTGCCGGGCCGGGCCGGGCCTGACTCTGAGGCAAACTGGGAGTCAGACTGGAGGACTGGGGCTGCCAGGGGTGGCCACTGCTCATGTAGTTGGCTGATGGACCGCCATACATGCCGTACTGGTTTGGTGGAGCGTACGCACAGGCTGAGACATAACCGGGCAGAGAGGACGAGGACTGAGGACGAGAAGAAGAAAAGGACTGAATTCAATGACGAGGACGTCCAGGGCGGAGTTTGGTTCATCCTCTGGGGATCATGAAGATGATCATGACCAGAACTTCATCTCAGCATGGACCCTGAAACCAGATCTGAACCTAAAATCACTTTAACCAACATTAGGAAACGTCCTCAACGTCTGAACTCTGTCCAACATGTTCTCAGTCTGTGCTTGGCTGATTGGTTAACTGTTAAACCACCAACTCTAAATCAGGAATATTAAACCACAGGTAACCATAGCAACCGTGAATTAAACGGATTACAAACACACTTCATTTAAATGTTGAAGTTGTTCTGATGAATGAAGACTTTCAAACACGTTTAACAGTCTGCAGCTGTTTGTAGTTTATTTCTTAAACTCGATGGAAAACAGGAAGTTGGCCTCGATGATAGCCAATCAGACGCCACGAAATAAAAACACAACTGGGCCTCTACGTTCTTCATTTAATAATTTGACTTTTTCGTTTTAATTTTAATCGTCTCTGTTTTATTGTCAATAAATTCCTGCAGCGTGGAGTCACGGCCTTCATCCTTTTATTTACCTGCTGTGGGAATTTGAGCTCCGGCTCGTTGATGCTTTTCTCCACTCCATTTATTCCAGCAGGAAACGGCCTCATACTGGTCATACTGGTCCAGTCCTCCATTTTGGCTGTGTGTCCATCAGGTCCCGACAGGGCTAAAAAAAAAAACAGATCAGAACTGAAGCATGTTCAGTCTTATTTTTTAAACGTATGAATAAATGACCGTCTGCCTGTTTAAATGAAGAGCTGCCAAATATTTAAATGTTTTAATTTTAAAAATGAATATAATAATATATATATAATTTTTTCTCTGCAGCCCGACCTCGGTTCATTTACACACACGTTTTCTGACTCACATTCAAAGTTTAAAAGCTTTTTCACTCTGTGTATCACAGGATATTCATGTGCAGATGTGTTCATGTCCATGTCCTTTAAGGTGATCATAAAACTCTGAGACTATGAAATGTGACAATTCAACCAATGACAACAGCAGCAGGCATTTAATTAGCATTCACTCAGTGTTCAGGCTCATTATACTGTCAAATTAAAGTCTATATAAATTCATTTAGTTGAGCGTTTATAAAAGTTTAAATACAGGATAAAGAAAAGCAGCAGCATGTGAGGGACGACAGACTAAGTCCAGGAGTCAGACACGCGTCACATCAGCTCATCGAATAATTATTAGACTTTATAATAAAACATCCTCGTTTTACATGTATACACACTCTGAATCAGAGAGTTTGTGTCTCTTTGTTGTAGTTTGATCAATAATGTAAAACAGATTTTACAAACACAGAAATTGTAGATTTGAAAGTTTGTAAATATAAAATACATTTTTAAAAAAACGAGAAAATAAATTTAAAAATCAATTAAAGGAGATGATGAAGAACAAAATTAATATTATTTCATGTGTGATTCTCCGTTTAAAGACAGAAATGTTTCATCTGTGTTTAATAAAGTAAAAAAAAAAAAAAAAACATTTTAATGTTTGTTTGTTTCCGTGTCAGAGGTCATGACCTTTCTGATTCCAGGAAACTTCAGGACGTTTTTCATTTTTTCAGATTTTCTACGATTATTAAAATTTTACATTTGGCAACAGAAACGGAATAAAAACAATAAAATGATCAAAAACTGAGAGAAACGACCGGAAGTTTAAAATTAATAAATATTGTAACTTTTTTACAGAATAAATGTTATTTTTATTTATGTATTTATTCCGTTTAAATTCAGTTTAAACTTCCTGTTGGTGAGATCATAAAGTTTGTGTCGATGTCTGAATATTTTGAATTTTGTAGTTTTAATATTTAACAGTAAACTTTAGTTCAAATATTTTATTTTTTTAGCAGATTCTGAATCCGGATGTTTGGACCGACCTGCCGGGTCCATGAAGGCTCGGATGCCCAGGATGTTGTGCCAGCTCCGCGGCAGGCCGACGTGTCCTCCCGGGCCGCTGCCGGTCCTGGTCCCGGTGTGTGTGACTGCGGCCCCGGGGTAGGAGGAGTACGGGTAGACGTGTCCGTACTGCAGCGGGGCCGGGGCCGGTTTGTTGCTCTCATACGGCTGCGAAAGAGTCCCGATTTTATTCCTGAGGATCCGGCTGATGGAGCTCACCGACGGCACGTTGTACTTGTCACACACCCCGTCCGACAGCAGCCGGTCCCGGATCTCCCAGGCGAAGATGCCCGGGTCGTCCTGCTTGTAGTCCCGGATGCTCTTCACCACGGCCGGTGTGGTGACCCGGGGCTTGCTGCCGCCGATGGCTCCGGGCAGGATGGAGCCGGTGTCGTTGTAACGGGCCAGGATCTTGGACACGCAGCCGTGGGAGACCCGCAGCTGTCGGCTGATGTCGCAGGGCCGCATGCCGAGCTGCGCCAGCTCCACGATCCGCAGCCGCACCGCGTTGGGAAGCGGCCGGCCGTTCACGAACACCCCGCCGAGCTGGTTCACCTCCCCGTAGCTCTGCTCTGCACACACCGGCCACAAACACACAGGTCAGTTCTACAGGTAATATATACCTGTACTATTTATCTTTAAGTTACTTTGAAATAAAGTATAAAGATGTTGGTTTGTTAACATCTGATGATTGTTCTTCAAATTTAAAATAACCTGTTTAATAAAAATATTAATTTAATTATGTTCATTTCTAGTTTTTCGTGTCACTGCAGTGAAGAGGCAGGTCATCATCATCATCATCATCATCATCATCATCATCATCATTAAAGGCCTCATTAATGTTCAGCTTCATTCATCTAATTTGCATTTTAGTTTCATTTGATCAGGACAGAAAATGCAAATAAAACAAATGATCAGATTCAGCTGTCGCCTCATCAAAGAGCTGAAATCATTTCACTTTCTACATTTTATATGTTAATACGACAAATTACAGTTATTTCATAAAATGACTGGTATACAGTATTTTTCTGTTTTAAACTAAAACTCTGGAACATTACAGACAAAAATGTGTTCAGTAAAATGTAAATAATGAAAAACCTTCAAATGCTTCATTATACAGTTTTTTTAAATGACATATAAATGGATTTAAAATTAAAATCATCTGTAATTTAAAATGTGGCCAATAATTTAACATTAATCTGTTTTTGTAATTTGATGGTGAATCTTCTTAGTTTAACATGAACGTGTTAAAACGTTCAAACTCTAAAATAACTCCTCTTAATAATTCAGGACATTTCTTTGAATTGTTCGGTCGTTCAGACTCGGAGTCCTGCAGGTGACACTCACAGAATAAAGTCTGTTTCCTGATTTAAACCTCTGCACAAACACAAACAGCTACCTGCACAGGTACGAGCTCCCGTGTCTTTACACTCTTTTAAAATCCTCTCGTGGGTTCTGAACGTTTCCTACAACTGCAGAACTTTCACATAAAAACAGTGCAAGAAAAGCAACAATGCACAAAATCCACTTTGTTCTAACTTTTGTTATTTGGCTTCAGCTGAACTCTCTGCAGCCCGAGCAGTCAGCGTCACAGCACAGTGAATCAGCCTCTGCAGCAGCACACGTCCACAGTGACAGTAACCTTCTGACATGAATCCATCTGTTTGTGTAAAAGCTGTTTTTGTCGTCTCACCCATCAGCGGCCGTCCACAGCGTCTCACCGCTCCACCATCCAGCGCTCAGACTGCAGCCTGCACACATCTGAAGCATCTCTTCCTCCTCGTGTTCCTCCTCCTCCTCCTCCTCCTCCAAGTGGAAGTCATGTCATCGTTTCCTGTTTGCAGAACAGGAGGATCATTTGGCGTCAGCACCCAGAAAAACGAGCGCCCCTGAAGGGCTCTTTGGTGAGTTTTAAAGTCTACATGTTGACACTGAACGCATCGTAACAGGCTGATTGTCCCATTTGACTCAGTGATGCAGAATTAGGCTGAAACCTGGGGAGAGCACACACACGCACACTCACACACACACACACACACACACACACTGTGCACTGAAACAAGTTGTGTGCCATCTTGAGACTCTGGACTCAACAACCAATCAGAGTGATGTGAGGTGTGAGCTGGGAAATGTAGTTTATAAACTGAACTTAGCAAAACAAACCGTCCTGTGGTTCAGTTTGTTCGTCAGAGCTTCTCGAGCACAGCTTCAGTTTCACAGGTTTACACACCTGAAGTTGGATCTTGTTGGATCTTGTTGGATCTTGTTGGAGTTGATCAGGTGAGGGGACGAGCACCTGAACGCCTCGTTAGCTCAGAGTCATTTGTGGGGTCAGGGGTCACCGAGCTGCAGCCAATCCCAGCTGACTGAGGGCAGAGGCGGGGTACGCCAGCTGACTTCGTGTTTGGAGGCACCTTGGCTTATTTTTAGTGCAATGGCGCCCCCATTTGGACAGTTCTCTGCGTTACAGTTGGTTTCCATGACAGACCCCGTCTGGCGCTGAGCTGCAGTTCTTCAGTCTGACAGCAGGGGGCAGGGTGAGCTCAGGCTGAGCGGAGGCTCAGGTGAGTCGACAGGTGGACACGTGTTAAAGTGTTGACATTGTTTCTGTTTTAGGATGAAATATTTTCATCTTTGTCATCTGACCTCCACACGTCACTTTACTCTACTGAGCATGCTCAGAAGAGCCTCCATCTCTGCTGCAGGTGTGTGTGACACCTGAGTGAGGTCAGTGTGCCGGAGGACAACAAAGAAAACTTCAGATTATTTTGAATCATTTTAAAGGATGAATTATGTCACAGTTATTTAAATTAAATTAAACTAAACAGACTTCAGTCAAATCATCTGTGTTCATTTAATTTATTTGTTTATATAAATAAACTCTAAATATATTTAATTTATTCTTTCATTTATTTAATTAGATCATTTATTGATTTATTTTGTTTTTAGATATTTTTTTATTTTTTATCCAGATTTTATTTATTTTCTCAGTTAAATGTTAAATATTTATTTTATATTCAAACATTTTATATATTTGATTTGTTTTTTAATTATATTAATTGAAATCAAATGAACTGAGATCTGTGTGTGTGTGTGTGTGGTCATGAATATAGTCTATTGAAGGCAGCAGTCTGAATACCATGACAACTCCCAGCAGCCTCACATGTATTCAGAGAGTGTGTGTGTGTGTGTGTGTGTGTGTGTGTGTGTGTGTGTGTGTGTGTGTCCATTATAAAGTGTTCAGGGGGAATAAATGGGATAAATGTGGAGGCTGTGCGGGTCTTTGTGGCCGTCGGCTCGTCGTGTGTTTGTTTGCTGAGTTCGACCACCCAGCAGGACACACACACACACACACACACACACACACACACACACACACACACACACACACACACACCTTGGCATCTAAACCTGATTTTTTAATTAAAATAATGACATCATCTTTCTTCTTTTGGTCTGTTTGGATCAGAACCACAGATAAAGACACAGAATGGACCGGGCCCGTTCATATCAACGCTCTGCTTCCAGTCTGTATGCTAAGCTAGGCTAACACGGCCAGTCCAAACAGTTTCAGAGAGTGTGTGTGTGTGTGTGTGTGTGTGTCCATCAGCTGGTGTGTAAACACTTTGACTCCTTCACTTAATCCTCACAACACACACTTACACACACTCACACACACTCACACACACTCACACACACTCACACACACTCACACACACTCTGGTGTTTCATGCTTAAATTCATTCATTGTATTACAAACTCTGTAAAACGTGCCATATGACTCATAACTTCTATATTTATTATTATATGAACTTTGATTTGTGCAGAGTTTTAATGCACAGTATTTAATATCAGAGTTGATTCACTGAAACATTTATGTTCATACGATAAAACTTTTGATGGAAAAAAACAAAATTCTGTAATTTTATAATATTTAATAAATCATTGTTTGTTAATAAAAGAGAGAGTTGTTTATAACATGGAACTTTTTAATGATAATATTAATGTGTTTTCTGAGAATAATTTATATTAAACAGAATAAAACTGAAGAAACTTTCCACTCTTCAGATTCTCACTACGACTTTTATCAGTGTAACTTTGTTTGATCATCAAACCTGCTGAGATGATGAACTCAGTTATAATTAGAATAAATGTGACAGTTTCAGATTGTGGAAATATGAATGTTCCATGTGCTCGTGCTCTCTTCATGTAAACAGGAAGTGGATCTAATGAATGTAAATGAGTCTCTAATCCTCCATCATCAAACCTCCACCTCCTCCCTCAGCCTCCAGCATCTCCTTTAAATCTGCTGCTCCCGGTTTTCACACCCTAAAACCACTTGACCCGCCTCCACACACACACACACACACACACACAGGCCGTTAAAAGGACGGAGGACACACTCTCTCTCTCTCCTTCGTGTCTTCCTCATGTATCTTTCAGCAGTTGACTCCTCTCCCTCCCCGTGGCCCGCGCAGCTCCGGGCATTCATGGACCCGAAGCATCCGCTGCGCGCTGCTCAGTGACGGGGCTGCAGAGGCTGAATCACCGCGGACTCGAACCTGGAACTTCTCCCGCCTTCCTGTTTCCTGCTCTTCTTTCTGCGTCATGTCTTTTGGCACCAACACAAAAACGGGCTTCTCCGTGCGGGACATCCTGGACCTCCCGAACCCGACCGGCGGGAGAGGCGGCTCCGGGACCGAGGAGACCGAGGAGGACGACCCCGAGGAGGCCTCCGCGGAGGTTTCAGGGCCCGGACACGGAACGCAGAAACTGGGATTTAACGGCGGGAGCTACGGCAGGTGGAGCCGAGGATCCGGTAACCTGCATCTGTCACGTGAGGAGCCTCAAATTTAAGAAAATTAATTAAAATTAAATCAAATTTATGTTTTTATATCTGCTCAACAAATTCATAACTGTGGCTCAGCTTGGAGGTTAATTAGTCAATAAAATTAAATGATCATTAGATTCAGATCTGACCTGATCAATAATTAAATATTTAGTCCTTATAAATTAGAACAAACTTCAAACATTCAGCCTCAGGTCGGACTTTAAACATCCAGTTTTTATCCATGAGCAGTCTGCAGCAGAGTAATCGGATTACTTCTGTGTCCCCGCAGTACACGGTGTTTCTTTAGAGTCCCGCACCGAGCCCAAATCTCCCGAGCTCTCCCCGGATGAGTCCCCGGACGCGGAGCGCGACCCGGCGGGCGCGGCGCCGCAGAAGAGCCGCGGCAGGAAGCGGCGCGTGCTCTTCTCCAAGGCGCAGACCTTCGAGCTCGAGCGCCGCTTCCGGCAGCAGCGGTACCTGTCCGCCCCGGAGAGGGAGCACCTGGCCGGGCTGATCCGCCTCACCCCGAACCAGGTGAAGATCTGGTTCCAGAACCACCGATACAAGATGAAGCGTGCCCGGGTGGAGCACAGCCTGGAGGCGCTGCAGCTGCTGCCGACCCGCCGGGTCGCCATCCCGGTGCTGCTGCGGGATGGGAAGCCCTGTGATCGGATCACAGCGCTGGACCTGAGTCTGCCTCTGTGCGCCTACTCCCCGCTGCTGCACCCCGGGCTGCCGCAGCAGCATCCAGGGGTGCAGCAGCTGGCGCACATGTACCACTGGAGCTGGTGAGGACACACGGACACACACCCTGGAACAAACCGACTCTAGGAGCTCGAGCTCGGCCTAAAAATGACAAATAACCGCTGATAGAATCAGCACCGACTCCCACGAGATGAAATCTGTCCGCGTCCTGCAGCTCGTTCCCATGTCAAACTTATTTTCTCTGGCCAGACGCGCAAAACCTTAAAAACCCGTTCAAACTGGTTCAAACTGGTTAATGTGAATAAAGTTCAAACTTCCTGTTGATGTTGTAAAGTGTTTTATAAAATCTATTTATGATGTGACGTCAGCTGTTTGTAAAGACTTTGGATATTTATGATGAATAAAAGCTGCAGAGGTTTGATGTCACGTTAATAATGTTATTAATAATAATGTTACAGTTTGTACAGTCTGGAATATTTCTAATATAAACTTTCCTTTTATGGTAAAACTTTAACGTCCTTATCTGGAAACATTCTGGAATAAATCAGAAACTTTTACTGGAACATTAGAAAAGTCACATTCACAGTTTTTTTACCATAAAAACTTTGTTTTTAAATTTAAATGATTATTTCCATGAAGGCTGAAACTTACTGATGTCCAACAGAAACTTTCAACTTTAATAATTTCACTGAAGTTTTCTGTGAATTTTAGCAGCTAAATAAATAAAATAAAAATAACAGTCGGGCTGGTTAAAGGTGTTAACATGTTAGAAATCATAATTTATGAGTTTATATGAAATGTTTCCTTCAAATGTTTGTTTTTCTCATCAGAAATCTACATTTAATGTTTATCAGCGGTGCTGGTTTTATAAGGACTGAAGATCGGCAGCGTGGACAAAGTGGAGAACAGAAAAACTGAGACGGAGATTAAAAGAATCAAAAAAGTCTCTAAAATAGTTTTTGTCGCAGCTGAAACATTGTAAATGAAGAATCTGTTAAAATATAAATGATTTCTGCTCCTTTAATTTTAATGTGAATAAACTCGAGTTCCTTCATGAAGCGGCTCCTCGTCAAACAGGAACAAACACGAGTCAAACGGAGTCGGTCTCATTCTTCGGTTCCTAAAAGGTTCTCCGTCTCCTCCCTGCAGCTGAAGCTCATCTGGACTGAGAGCCAGGCTAGCAGTTTCCCCCCGTTTCCAGTCTTTGTGCTAAGCTACGCTAACCGCCTCCAGCTTCGTATCATCGCAGGATTTATGAAATTATGAAGTTTACAAAAGCTTGAAAGGATTTTGTTGCTTCAGTGACCACTGGACGCTTTAAATCTGGGGGTCTTCAACATGAGGTCCACGACCCCTAGGGGGGCCCAGAGAGGTACAGCAGGAGGTCCGGCATTTATCGTCATAACTGAGAGTTTTCAGTGAATGAACGGTGACTGTGAAGCTGCAGACGACTGAGACACGACGAACAGCGGAGACATCGGAACTCCAGGAGACGAAGATTAACTTTAATTAAATATGCAGATTATTCATGAAGAGCTCATCTCCAGGTGAACTCAGATTTGTGTTTTAATCTTTGGTTTTATGGCACACACACACTGAAACACACACAGTGAAACACACACAGTGAAACACACACACTGAAACACACACACAGTGAAACACACACACACTGAAACACACACACAGTGAAACACACTTTGTCTTTTGTTCTGTTCATGTAAAAACGTTTGTTCCTCTAAAATCTAATAAAGTATGTTGAATATTTCAGAAACCGTCTGTGTCGTCTGACGTTGTCTCGCGTTTTAAACTCGTTTGTTTGATTTTTTTTGTTTTTCTCTGACGGATTAAAAATCTTTTTTTTTTTGCTTCATTCAACACAGACGAGCGAGCGTTTACTGTGAGGTGACAAAGACAAGAAAGACCCCCTGTGTGTGTGTGTTGGGGGGTCTCTGTACTCAGAGGTCAGAGGTCAGCTCATCTTAAGACGGATGATGTCACTAGCGGAGGAGGAGGGGTCGAAGCTCTGAATGTGTCACCTGCTGCTACAAAAGAGGCGAAGAGGAGGAGAGATAACGTTACGTCTTCATTTATTCACTTCGTTAAATGTTTCCGTGTCGTTAAATGATGCAGATCTGAAAACTTTCCCAAGTTTCCCAACAGACGAACGACTGAAAAACTTTTTACTGGATCTGTGTCGAGCTCAGCTCGTTAACGAGTTACAGGTCTGTTTGTTTTATGATTTATTAGATCTGATCTGCAGAAACTGAAACACTGATCTGATTTTTCATTGACAGTTATAATTATTGTCGTCTTATTTAATTAATTTAATTTATTATTCAAGGAAACATTATTTTATTGATGTCTCTGTTCTGTCTTTATTATTCTTTATATTACTTTTATCTTTCATATTTTCAGTGTTTTTTTATTTTGAACTCAAACAATCTGACGTTCATCGTGCAGCCAGCAGGTGGCAGCAAAAGATTAATCAAAACTTTACACACACACACACACACACACACACACACACACGCAGTGTAGGTGTAACCTGAACTTTGACCTTTAGCTGAGCCTGAAGTGATGCAGCGTCTCTGTTGGAGCTCGGCTGGAGGATGGAGAAGATCGTCG
>CM041730.1:20995035-21217535 GCA_023373845.1 Nibea coibor
ACACACAGACATAGCCTTCAGGGCGACCCGCTTTGCCTCTGAACACTTCTTAAATGTTGATGTACCCGCGTGTGTGTGTGTGTGTGTGTGTGTGTGTGTGTGTCCTGCAGGTGAAGGTTTTATTTGTGAGAAATCTCGCCAACGGAGTGACGGAGGAGATCCTGGAGAAATCCTTCAGTCAGTTTGGAAACCTGGAGCGAGTGAAGAAGCTCAAAGACTACGCCTTCATTCACTTTGAGGAGAGGGACGGTGCAGTGAAGGTACCTCCGCCCGTCTGCCTCTGCTCCACTCTAAATGTCAAATATTGAAGCGTTAACCAACATGTCCGACTGTGTTCAGGCGTTGGAGGAGATGAACGGGCGTGAGCTGGAGGGCGAGCCCATCGAGATTGTTTTTGCCAAACCGCCAGATCAGAAGAGGAAAGAGCGCAAAGCTCAGAGACAAGCAGCCAAAACACAAATGTAAGAACCCGTCGGCGTCGTCTGCTCCTCTTGTCCTGATCCTGTCGAAGCCGAGCTCCTCACTGTGTCTTCTTCCTCTGCAGGTACGATGACTATTACTACTACCCTCCTCCTCCCCACATGCCTCCTCCTGTCAGAGGCCGGGGCAGAGGCGGCAACCGGGGCGGCTACTCGTACCCCCCTGACTACTACGGTTACGATGACTACTATGACTACTACAGCTATGACTATCATAACTACCGCGGCGGCTACGACGACCCGTACTATGGCTACGACGACTTCCAGGCGCCCAGCCGAGGCCGGGGCGGCAGCAGGGGTTCCCGGGGCGGAGGCTCTCCGGCCAGAGGACGCGGTGGCGGCGGTGCCGGGGCGCCCAGAGGCAGGTCCAACTTCTCCCAGCGTGGCGGCGGACCGGGACCAGGCCGCGGGGGCGGAGGACGGGGAGCAAGAGGAGGAGGAGGCGTGCAGCCGAGAGGGCGAGGAGGGGTACGTGGTGCTCGGGGTGGCCGCGGTGGAAATGTAGGAGGAAAGCGCAAAGCTGACGGGTACAACCAGCCAGATTCCAAGCGGCGCCAGACCAATAATCAGAACTGGGGCTCTCAACCCATTGCTCAGCAACCGCTCCAGGGTGGTGACCATTCTGGTAACTATTCCGGTTACAAATCCGACAACCAGGAATTTTATCAGGATTCTTTTGGGCAGCAGTGGAAGTAATCGAGTAGTTGATAAAACAAACAAACGTGTTTTTATTTTGTTTGTTTTTGTCTTTTTATTTAGAGACTTCTGATTGGCTCTCAGTCCCATCACGGTTGCCTTTTTTTGTTTTTTCCTCTAAATTTGGTGACATCTGGCAAGTTCTGTCTCTCTGTACATATTTTAATAACCGCTTGGACTCGAAGCGTAGTCACTCCCACCATGTTTGTTTCTGGCGAACTGGTTTTTATTTTTTCCTCCTTTTTTTTGTTATTTTTATTTTTAAAGTTGGTCGGTAAAATTTTCCATATAAAAAAACAAAACAAACGATTTTTAGCTGCAGTGTGCTCGAGCTGTCTATTTGGCTTCTAGCTTCTTCCTGTGTGTTTTTAGACGTTCTGGTTTTTCATGTTTTAAGTAGCTCCACAGCAACAAAGCATCTGTCTCCTAAAGCTGTATTTAAAACACATGAAAATACAATTTGTATTGTCACAAAGTTACTGCGTGTCTTGTTATTGAAAAGAAGATTTAAAAAAAAAAAAAAAAAGGGCCGTCGCTGTCCTTTTTTAATTTTTTGGCTTTTACATTTTGGCTTGTATTCTTTGCTGTTTGTCTGCTTTAATAAACATTTACACGCACACGTGTACAAAACTTCAAATTGTGTTTGCAAATTCATGTTTCGGCAAATTCTCTCTGCAAATTGCCTCAAAAAAAAAAAAAATTTAAAGGCTCCTTCATGTGGAAGAAAAAATGGATTTAAAGGTTTGCCAACGTTTGGCCACATCGCTACTTTTTTTTGCATGCCATCAAATCCAGACCACCTCCACCTCCTCCACCTCTGTACGCAGTGACACTCCATCTTTATCAGCTCATGTACAAAAAACATCAATTGGTGTCTAAATTCACTGTCTGACGCCCCCACCACCACCAGTCTGTCACAGAGGCCCGTTTCTTCTCGTGTGTGAGTGCGTGTGCGTGCGTGGGGGGAGAGAAAATAAAAGCACAATTTGATTTCCTTAATTTCAAAATAAAAGCTTTTCCGTGTCCCAGAAGGATCTACCTCGCTGTCGAAGGCCTGGATACTAACCTGCACGTTTTAATCTGTTTGTGCCGTCTGTCGTGGGAGATAACTGCCGTGCATGACTCGCTTCTTCAGTTCAGTGGCTGCTCGTTAACCTCCTGTCTGTCTGTCCACCTGTCTGTCCACCTGTCGCACCTCCAAACTTTTTTTTCTGATCCCAAACTGTCGTTTTATTTTTTAAGGCATCGAACATGTGCATGCTTACAGCTGAATGCTTCCTGTCTAATGTCTCAGCTCTCCCTCTCTACAGCTGTAGCTGAGTGTGTGTGTGTGTGCAGTATGTGTAGGGTTGTGTGTGTGCAGATGTAACATGATCCTGATTTCCTGTTGTCTCTAATTGCTTCCTTTTGTTACCTGACTAGCAGGAAAAAGGGGTCGAGGCTGGTCCTGACGTGTCGCTATGAAGACTGACCGCACACGCTGCAGGCCGCCGCCGACAAGAGTGGACGGATAACGGTAAGGTCACCTGACTCAGTGGTCCAATGGCATCCCAGCCTTCTTCTTCTTTTCCTCCTGAAAACTGCCACGTTTGAAGATAATCACCAGTTTATAGACACGTGCCATGTGAGACTTACTGAGTTCATGCTGGACGTCCTGAAGAAGCACTTTTTGTTGTTTGGAGTGTTTTTGTTTTTTTGAGCTCTTAGACTTCGTCTTAACGACGGACTCCACGTCTCTGGTGATCAGAGGCAGCGCCACCTGCTGTTGAAGGTCGGGCTAACAGGAAAAAAGCCACGAGGGTCCGTTAACTACCTCAGTTTGGAGGACTCGCCTGCTCTGCCCCCTTTTTGTTTTTTTGTACTCGAGGAAATCTCAGAGATGCACAGGCAACGATGGCGGCGGCACTTACTGACACTCGACGTCACCGCCAGCTGAACGAGCGTCGCCGCCTTCACGTGAACTGAGTGACTTTTTCCTGGAAACGCAGCGCCATCTTCTTCCTTCGTCTTCCACGACAGGAAACAGTCTTATTTTTCTGTGTCGATGTCGGGACGTTTGAGAGCGTCTCGGTCTGCAGACGGATCATCATCATGCCACCATTGTAAACTGGTGTTAACTCATGTCAGAAAACCCACCTGGAGTGTCTGAACTGTCACATGTTTGTTACAGGATGTTTAATGATGTCACACGGTGACGTCAGAGACGTCAGAACCCACCACACCACAGCTGGGACCTCGTTTAGCCGCTTTTAGCTCCAAATTTAAGGAAATTCACTTTGAATTGGTTTGAATCCCGTCTGTGGTGCTCAGCTTGAATCCCATTGGTTTAGTTTGACTCAAAGAGCCGCGCGCTGTTGGTTCTTCATGAAACAAACGTCTGTTGGGACTATTTAAAGCGGTGGATGAATCCACCAGAATAAGCCGTGTGTGTTTGGGTTTGTTGTTTTTAATGTTTTTAGCACCACAGAAGAAGAAGTGAATCAGTTTGACATGACATCCACCTGACGCAGCATCCGTTCATGTAGAAAGGCATTGTGGGAGTTGTAGGCTGGAGCAGGTTGGATTTCTCCTTTAGGCTCTTTTATCTCGCAGCATGTTTGATGTCGAGTTCAGATCAGACGTGCAGCTCGTTGTTTGATTCTTGTTTTCATATTTTATGCTGACTCGTCGATTTTAAAGAGTCCACGATGAATTCTGTTTTTATGCTAACAAAGTGTGTTTGCATTCTTGCAAATGAATTGTTTTATACTGTACAGTGAGGTGCGTTAAACCTATTTTTCTAATAAAGTTATTGACTTTGACCCCCGTCTGTCTGTGTTATTGTCAGTATAATCGTCAAACTCGCATGATGATAAATACATGAGTCAGATTTATTTATGAAGCTATAATGTTCATGTATGTTTACACACATATGTCTACGTCTGCATTAATAAAGTTTATAGAGCAGCTTTAATCACAGCGAGTCACCAGAATCATAAATACACCTTTAAATATATAAATGTATAATATTTCATGTTGTTTCTGTAAGTTTATATTTATCATGCATCCTTCAAACACACGTGACGTTTGGAGTCAGGGTTGCCATGTCTGTTCAGGAAAAGACACATTCACAGTGTGTGTGTGTGTGTGTGTGTGTGTGTGTGTGTGTGTGAGAGAGAGAGAGACACGTGACGAATCTGACTGTTACACTTGGCTCTGTGCAGACAGAGACATAAAAATAAAAATATTAGTATTGTAGTTATTTTTTAATTCCTCCTAAAGAAACAGAAAAAATAATAATATAACAACAATAATAATAACAGACAAATTTAAAAATAAATACTTGCGATGCTTTTATTTTGTAAACAAGTATGTTGTTCCGGTAATGTCGTCACATTGTTGGGGGCGTGTCCTCCAGTGACGCGGTGAGTTTCTCGTGTTGCGATTGGCTGAGCGCGAAATTTGAATTGTAACTGCGCAGCAGCTTCACGGACCGAGCGGAGAAACAAACGGAGCGATGAAAGTTACCGACAGAAAGTAACGATTTACAGACGACAGAGCGACAGACGGGCAGTCAGTTCACCGTCAGACACCATACAGGATTAACTTTAATTAAACACAACATGGACATCACGAATTATTTACAGTAAGTCAGCTCCGAGCGACGTTAACGTAACCCGGTGTTAGCTCCAGGCTAGCGGTTAGCTTCAGCTCATTTACATATTTAATAAACTGTTAAATAATATTTAATGTTTGACGTCTGCTCGTTAATTTCAGGTGCTTTGAGAGCAGCCTGAGCTCGTACACAGGAGACGACCCTCTGGAGCCCTGGGACAAGTGAGTGTGTGTGTGTGTGTGTGTGCGTGGAAGCGTTCAGTGTGTCTTCACTGTCTTTGTTGTCGTCTGTCGTCACAGCTGGTCTCCACACTGAATTCATCTACCTGAGATCTCAGGTGTGATGAAGCTCAGGTCGTGATTGGTCGCCACATCTTCTCTTCCTGTTTGTCCTCCAGGTTTGTGGATTACCTGGAGCAGAGGTTACCTGCGGGCGGAGGCAGCGGGATGTCGCTGGTGTTTGACAGACTGGTGGAGAGATTTCTGGACGTGGAGCGATACGCAGACGACCTGAGATACGTCAACCACTGCATCAGATGTGTAAGTCAGCGTCCTCCTCCTCCTCCTCCGCAGTCTGCTGTCCAGACCTCACGTGATCGTGTCCTCTCCGTCCATCAGGCGAGTTTTTACTCCGACCCCATCGCCATGTACGCTCACATCTTCAGTAAAGGTGTCGGCAGCAGGACGGCCGCCCTCTACGTGGCCTGGGCTCAGCAGTTTGAGCAGAGAGGGATGAACGAACAGGCCGACGCCGTGTACCAGAAAGCGATGGAGAACCAGGCCCAGCCGGCCGACGCTGTCCTCAACGAATACAGGTGAGGACGGGACAGCGGCTCAGGTTTCATCTGTAACGTACTGAGGGTTAACGACTTTAATCTGATCTGCAGACAGTTCCAGTCGCGAAGCAGAGGCCAGGCGGCCGCAGCAGGTCGGACTTTATTGACTTTGTTAAAGATTTAAAGTTTCTGTGTTTGCTGTCGGCGGTTAACGTCTTTTATTTTTATTTTCCCGTGAAGCCGGAGGTCGAAACCCGTTACAGAACTCCCATTTAACCAACCAGATGTCGACCCACAGAGAGCCTGCAGCTCAGATCAAGGTGCGCCTCGTTGAGTTCCTCTAACGATCGGTCAAAAACTGAAAACTTCTCAGATCAGTGACGATCTTTGTCGTCTGTTACAGGCGTCAGCAGACTGTCCGACCAAACCAGCCTCCATTAAAACCACCATAACGTGAGTCACTGTCCATCCATGAGTTTCTCCTTCTGAGACAGGAAACAGAGAAATGACCTCTTCTTCTTCTTCTTCTTCTTCTTCTTCTTCTTCTTCTTCTTCTTCTTCTCGTCCTCAGCGTCTCTCGCTCAGAGACGTCCGGGGCGATTCCCCCCGCTCAGAGCTCGGCCGTTCAGACTGTATCCGAGTACATGACGGACGAGCTCGTCTGCGAAGGCTCTGAACTTTGTTTCGAGGAAGTCCGAGCGGAGAAATATTTCCAGAAGCTCTGGGAGAAACAAGAGAACCCGCACGGAGAACTGGGTGAGACGAAGAGTTCCTCAAAGCTGCAGCAGAAACAGAAACGAATCTGCGACTCTGATTAAATTGATTTCATCTTTGTGTGCGAAGACGAGAAGATGCTGAGGGAACAGTACGAGGAGAAGATGCTGAGGGAGCAGTACCAGAACATGCTGAGCATTAACTACATCCTGGAGAAGGCAAACCAGGACCTGGAGATACAAGGAGGGTTAACCAGGCAGGCGTCATCACAGAGGGTACGACACACACACACACACACACACAGAATAATGTTTATACGACGATCAGTGTCCAACAGTCTTAATTTTGGAAGTTGGGCCTGGAAAGTCCTTGAATTTGACGTGTCAGGCGAAGCTTCAGGTGTTTAAAATAAAAACTGACGTGAGCGTTTGTCGTCTTTGCCGCAGCTCTCAGCAGACACTGAAGCAGCCTCTGCTCTGAGCACTAATCCTACCCAGCATTCCTTTGGGCGTCCTCGGCCCTCCAGCCGCCTGAGCAGCCGGCGCTCTCTCGGCTTGAGGTTACACACCGAGCCGACCTTTGTCCACGAGGCCGCCGCCGCCGAGCCCCCTCAGAGGCAGCAGGAGTCCCTTCATCCCTCAGTGCTGCCTGACAGGAGCGTTCGCTCACCGCTGCAGCCGGCGACCTTCGAGCTTCAGCCTGACGTCGTCCACCAGGACGGTCCAGTTCAGCCAATCAGCTCAGAGAACTGTCGACCAGCAGAGGGCGACGCCGCACACGAGTGAGTGTCTCCTGACTCGTCTCAGCCGTCTCATCGATACTTCATGTCGCTCTAACGTGTTTCCTCCTTCAGGGTCGCGGATCGCCGCGCGGAGCCCGAGGACCGGCTGAACAGTAAGTGAAGCAGCCGCTCGTGAGTTCGAACCCTCTGATCGTGGTCCACGTCTTCACATGTGTCTTTGTCTCAGTGTCACAGGGGGGCACAGGTAACCTGTCTCACATCACTCCTAACACCTCACTGGGCTTTGTTCAGGCCACGCCGTCCCGAGTGTTACCCTCACCCACCGTCAACACGAGAGAGGCACTGGGTGAGCACGCCGCCCGGGCGCCACCACAGGGTTAAAAAAGGAAGCGTTTAAGTTTCCCGTGACGAGTGTCTGACCTTTATCTGTCTCGTGTCGTCCAGATGTGATCATGGACATGTTCCAGGCGCCGACTCTCCTCGAGGATCCGTTCAACAACACGTCGATGCTCCACGCTGAGAAGGACGGCGAGCACGGCTACCCGACTAACGGTAACTACGGCACGCTGCGAGCAAGTTAAAGAAGGTCTGATGAAGACATCGTGCTTTTATTGTGAAGTCTCTCTTTGTTTTATTTTGAAGGAGGCGTCTCCTCGTTCACTAAGCCGTCGTCCTCGGCCCCGTTCACCGTCTTCCAGGACGACACGGACAAAGAAAACGGAAGGTAAACACGTCACCTGTTTGATGCCGTGACCTGCGCCGCTGCGATGACGTTAACGCCGGTCTTGTCTCCTTTTTTTTGTCTGTCCAGCGCCGCTGCTCCGTCTGTGGCAGAGAAGTCTAAACCAATCAGAGCTCTGGCTGAGATTCCAGTGTCCAACAAATCGAACGTGAGTATGACGACGGTTTAAAGAACGAAAACTTCTACTGACTGCTGCGATCCTCGCTCATCGTGACGTTCAGGCTGCAGGTTACAAAGTCTAAAGGCGTTTCACCTGAGACAACTGAAGTCAAATCCTGATCAGTCACCAGCAGACAAACGTCTCAGTTCTGCATTTTAAACCCGTCGTCGTGTTTTTTGTTCTGACCGTCTGTGTTTCCCGACCAGGACACTCCTCCGAGCCTGATGCCGGACGAGAGCACCATGTGGGGCGCTCGCTACAACTCGCTGAACTCGCTGGCCGCTTGTCCGAACAGCACCACAGACTTCGCCATGTTGGCTCAGTTTGTCTCCACGCCGTTCACGCACAAGACTCCGTCCAGCAGCAACTTCTTCCCTGACCAAGGTACAGAACCAGAACCTGGACCCGGGTGCACCCGCGCTCTTC
Source organism: Nibea coibor (assembly GCA_023373845.1). Taxonomy (NCBI): domain Eukaryota; kingdom Metazoa; phylum Chordata; class Actinopteri; family Sciaenidae; genus Nibea; species Nibea coibor. The sequence continues at coordinate 21,003,365 of CM041730.1, forward strand.
CACTTTACAGACGTTTGATTAAATCGATGTTTTCTTTCCTCCAGAGAATAACTGTGACGGCGGCGATGCCGGCGATGACGCTTTCATGAGACGTCAGCCCAACAAACTGAGTCCGATCCTGGAGCAGAGTCCGTTGAACGAGACCGGCGTCAGTCAGCTCGTCCCATCATCTGAGCGACACGGGACCATCGTTGGTGAAGGGCTCGCCACGGCGCCGCTCTCCCTGACCGCCTCCTCCATCACCATGGTGCAGCCTCCGCCTCCTGCCGTGCTCTCCTTCAGAGACCAGACCATCTGCCCCACCGACAGCTCCTCCGCTCTCAGGACCGCCGGGCCCGGCTGGGAGGTGTACACGAGCCCTGAGCCGCCCAAACCGGTGTCCTCTCTGAACCCGCCTCAGAGTACGGCCCGACCCCGGAGTGAGCCGTTCACCATCATGGAGGATTTGGACAAACCCTCCAGCCCAGAACGGGTCCAGAAACAAGTCCGCGACGTTCCCATGAGCCCCGAGTGCGCTCTGAACCCGGACTGGCTCGCCATCAGGAGCCCCGAGGTCGCATTCAAACCGGACCTGGACGCCTTCCTGAGCCCCCGTCAGCTGAAGAGCCACGACGTCCCGATGAGTCCAGAACCGCTGAAGCTCTGCGCCGACGTGCCCATGAGCCCGGTGATGATGAGTCCAGACAGAGCGCCGAGCAACGACTTGTCCATGAACGCGACACCGGCCCAGACCGCCGCCGCGGCCCAGCTGATGTCGGATCCCTGGGGCGACAGACTGATTTCTGATCTGCTGTCCAGTCTCACGCCACCTCTCACGTCTCACCCCCGCTGCATCACCTGGCCGTGCAACGTGCCGAACATCAGCCCGAAGATGACGATGAGCATGGGTACGAAGCCGAGCCAAGACTTCTTCTGTGTTTGTTGTCTGTGAAGCTCAGTAATGAATCTCGCCCCGACAGGAAAGGCGTCGCTGCGAGTCGACTGCGTCCTCGGAGAAGGCGCCTTCGCGACGGTCTACCAGGCGACTGACCCCATGAGCTCCGAGCGGATGGTGTTGAAGGTGAGACGGTGGAGGATGAAGTGTCTTAAAAAACAGATTCACAGCTCAGGTTCTGATCTTTGTCCGTGTGTCACTGCAGGTCCAGAAGCCGGCCAATCCCTGGGAGTTTTACATCAACACTCAGCTGGACGCTCGGCTGCATCCCGACGTGCGTCACCTTTACAGCAACGTCCGCTCGGCTCACCTGTTCCACGACGGCAGCGTGCTGCTCGCCGAGCTTCACAACTACGGCACTCTGCTGGTACGTACACGTGGCGTTACGTGACGCGCCGCGGCGTGAACGTGAACTCACGCTCGTCTCCGTGACTCTTTCAGAACGCCGTGAACATCTACAAGACGCTGAGCGACAAGGTGATGCCCCAGCCGCTCGTCATGTACTTCACCGTCTGCATCCTGAACATGGTGGAGCGGCTGCACGGCATCCACGTCGTCCACGCCGACATCAAACCCGACAACTTCCTGCTCGGAGAGAGGTAACGGCCAATCGTTGGTCACCGTTCTGCTCGGGCTGGTTGGGGGAGTTCGCGTCACCTCGGCTGTCGTCGTGTTTTTTAGGTTCTTGGAGAACAAGTGTTTCGAGCCAGAGAACGTGGACCACGGCCTCGTCCTCATCGACCTCGGACAGAGCATCGACATGGAGCTCTTCCCAGAAGGCACGGCGTTCACCGGCAAGTGTTTGACGTCGGGTTTCCAGTGCACCGAGATGCTGAGCGGGAAACCCTGGAACTATCAGGTGAGATGAAACTTTGTGTGATTCCAGGCAGCACGCTGACGTCCAGCACAAACGACTCACCGCATCCTGTGTACTTTGTTTCAGACGGATTACTTTGGACTCGCGGGGACCGTCTACTGCATGCTGTTCGGGACGTACATGCAAGTCACCAACGAGGGCGGCGTGTGGAAGACGAACGGCGTGTTTCGAAGGTGAGTCGACATCAATCATCATCCAGGTCAGCAGCAGTCAGCCCAGCTCGGCGTCTGTCTTTCAGCCTCGTGTGAATGACAGACACGTTCACCTGATGAATGTTTGCTCCGCAGGAATCCTCACAGCGACTTGTGGCAGGACTTCTTCCACACTCTGCTCAACGTACCGGACTGTTCGTCCCTGCCGGACCTCCGGAGCCTTCGCTGTAAACTGACGTCGGTTCTTCAGCAGAACTACAGCAGCAAGCTGGCGTCCCTGAAGAGCCGCCTGGTGGTTCTGCTGCTGGAGAACCGCAAGGCCGCTCGGAGATGATGACGAGAACCCGCCTGTTTTTACTTTTTAAAGTTTTAAAATGACGTCACTGCCTGTACATAAAAAAATGTATTGTATATTATTTTTACTGTTTTTAAGGTTCAACTTGTTTTTTTCAAATCAACATTTTTCTTTTGTGAAGAATAAAATTTGTGTTGAAGTGTCATCGATTTTCTTCATTTGTTTGGGACGTCACAGAGACCACGTCCAGGCTTTAGACAGTCTGTGGGGACGTCTCAGAGACTACGTCCAGGTTTTAGACAGTCTGCGGGGACGTCTCAGAGACTACGTCCAGGTTTTAGACAGTCTGTAGGACGTCACAGAGACTATGTCCAGGTTTTAGACAGTCTGCGGGACGTCACAGAGACTACGTCCAGGTTTTAGACAGTCTGCGGGACGTCACAGAGACTACGTCCAGGTTTTAGACAGTCTGTAGGACGTCACAGAGACTACGTCCAGGTTTTAGACAGTCTGCGAGGACTCTCCTTTTAGGTTTTTGTTCTGTAGTACTGATTTTTAGCCACCAGACGTCAGTGTTGTTCCGTGTTGTTCCTTTTCGTAGAGGGCTGCTGGTTGTTGGTTCTGATCCCAGCTCTGCTCGTCTGTGTTGCTTTTGTTCGTGTCACATTTTAAACTGAGTTTTATTTTGTCAAAGCAGACAGTTTTTAGACTTGTCCAACCGGTTTCTGTCCGTGGGTTTTGATCTGACCAGGATCGGGGTGTTGTGAATCCTCAGTGTGTCGTTCATGTTCAGACCTGCAGCTTCAAACATTTTTCTCTCTGGTTGCGTCGTCTCGCCCTCGGCTTTACAACCAGCAGACAGACTGTGGTTAAACCATGAAATCATTTGCTGCAGGTCATTTTATGTCACTTAATGAGAAATAATTATCTTCACGACTGCTGTAACCTTTAACCTTTAAATGTAAATGAACCCTGCAGTTTGTTGGCTCGGCTCGTCCTCGCTGTGTTGAAGCTGGTTCATGTCTCAAAGTCCTCTCTGGAATTCAGCGTCCACATTTTTCTCTTCTTTGAGTTCTGGGCGTTTCTGTCACTGCACTTCAGTCAGCACCTGAAGGCAGCGTCTGCCTGATGCAAGCCTGATGCCTTCAGGTGCTGTCAGAAATGTCTAAACTGGGACGACTCAGGGACGTCCAGACATCACGGAGACTGTCTCCAGGTTTTAGACAGTCTGCGGGGACGTCACAGAGACTACAGAAACTGAAGTTTGAGTTTCGGCTGCATTCCAGTAAAAAGTTATTAAGCTTTAACGATGTCATGACATGTTGAGTCCTTGAATTTGAGGTAATTGCGCCTTGAAAGTCCTTGGAAAGAAGACCCTAGACTTGAGATGAAGACTTGAGTGTTTCTGGGCTCTGTACATAAAGACAGCGTTCCACAGGAGGAGCTCAATGTTCCAAGCAGCACCTGAACGCAGCACAGAGGAGGTGTGCAGGAGCCTGGAGGTTCCTCCAGACAGTCTGATCTGAGTCATGGACGGCCGAGGAGGACTGACGGACGAGGAGGTGTCTGCTGCCTGTAAAGAAGGAGACGCCATCACGAAGGTGAGTCTGACTTCATATCAATGTTTCACTGAGCTGAGATCAGCCTGGTGATGATGTAATGCAGTCAAACCTGCTGGCACAAACGCTCACACATCATGTTTGTATGATATGCTTGATGTACCTTGAGTCTTTGAAGGCTGTTCCAGGATTTCCAGGCTGGTTTTTCTTGCTCCCACCTCAGTGCCTGCAGCTTGTGTGACATTTGGGAAACAGCTCGACTCTCCTGGTTTCTCAGTTCACAGCGAGGCCTGAAGCTGATCCAGAGTCACACTGAATTCTTTATTTCAACAAATTCAATTCAGTGAAGCAGCTGGAAGAAGTTCTTAATTCACATGAACTTTATTTCCAGTACTTCCAGTCCGTGTTGAAACGACGGCTCCAGGTTCAGGTTTATAACGAGATCGTGCATGATCCAAGTGCTTGAATTCAAAGATTATTCTCCTTGTAAAAGTTCTCATCATGTGCTGGGTCCTTACATTTTCAGCTGACAGTCAGATATTTCCATCAAGAGCTGGTGGAGACCAAAAACCATGACGTAGCGATGTACTCCTGGGTGTGTCTGTACGGTGTGACATCACCGATGGGTGTGTTTGTTTTTCACACCTTCAGCCACGTTTGGACAGAGACATGCTAATGCTAATATTTTGTGTCCTAATGTTGTTGTGTCGATTGGTTCAGGACTACATGGTGCAGCAGACGATGCTGAGGGTCAAAGATCCGGCGAGGTCTCTGGACTTCTACACCCGGATCCTGGGCATGACGTGAGTGTGAACCCGAACCCGAACGTCAACCTTCTGTTGGTGTCCGAGCGTTAACCTTTGACCTCCGCTGTGTTTTTCCCAGCTTGCTCCAGAAAATCGACTTCCCCTCGATGCGCTTCACCCTCTACTTCCTGGGTTACGAGGAAAAGTCGGAAATCCCATCTGACCTCAAAGAGAGGACGGCGTGGACCTTCTCTCGTCGAGCCACCATCGAGCTCACGCAGTACGTCAAAGAAACACACCGCTGACCTCGTTAACTTCCTGATCACGAGTGTTTAATGAGTGTCTGTGTGTCTGGCAGTAACTGGGGCTCAGAGTCAGATGAAAGTCTGTCGTACCACAACGGGAACAACGAGCCGCGAGGGTTCGGTGAGCAGCTGCAGACTCATCTCTGCCGAACAGTGTGTGTGTGTGTGTGTGTGTGTGTGTTGTAACTGTCGTCTCGCTGCAGGTCACATTGGCATCGCCGTTCCGGATGTTTACGCTGCCTGCAAATTGTTCGAAGAGCAGAAAGTGAAGTTCGTCAAGAAACCAGACTCAGGTGAGCGAAGTGACTGCTGGGGACTATTTTCAGCGGTGGATGAATCCACACTGAGATTAAAAGGGCGTGTCACAGCTCGTCAGTGAACAGATGAACTGAGATTTGTTCATAATAATGAGGAACATAGAATATTATCTACGAGTTAAAATCCAGCAGCTTGAATCAAAACAGTGCGGTCACGTTTGGTTTGTCTGAACTTTCAACATTCACGATGATCAGGAACATTCAGAGGACAAACACAAACTCCACGTGTTGTTTTAGTTTTGACCAGCAGGTGGCGCTCAGGTTCAAGCGTCTGTCAGCAGGTTGTGGGTTCGCTCATGATGAGGTCTAACCCCCGTGTTTGTCTGTCGCAGGTAAGATGAAGGACCTGGCCTTCGTTCAGGATCCTGACGGATACTGGATCGAGATTTTAAGTCCCAACAACATGGTGTCCTTAATGTCGGCGTGAAGCAGAGACGCCGATCAACAGTCACAGAAATAAAGTTTATTACGACGACATGACAAACCTCTCACATGAACTGTTTCATCAGCTCCTGGTCGACCTCTTCTTCACATTAGAAAAAAATGTAATATTGTATTTTAGTTTTCATTCATCTACAGTTAAAACACAGAACCACAGTCTATCTTTGTTTTATTCAAACATGAGATGGAGCCGTGTGAAACGTCCTCAGGTGACGTCACAGGACTCAGAGATGGGTGGAAAGTTAGTTTTCACCTTGTGTGACGATATCTTTGTATTTCACACTAATAAACTACAGATGTAATAAATATATTGGTTAGTGTGCTGATCAGTGGAAAGAGGCGTCGACCGTGAGGTTCTTTAATGGTTTGTCTTTGGTCTTTGACCTCGTCTTTGTCCTCACGCGGTGTCCGTCCTCTGCATTGTCTGTGTCTCTGTAAAGCCCGGCTCATGTCACGCCGGTCACTTCAAAGCGGCGTCCCAGCGTGAGAACCGTGTCGGCTGACCGGTGGCGGATTTACGGCCCGCGGAGCTCGTTCCCAGGCCTGTCAGCCTTTAATCCTCCGTTCAGCTGGAAGTGACGCGGCTTCTTCTGTGGGAGGATTTAACAGCGCTGCCGCCATATCAGAGTGTAAATCAACTGTGTGTGTGTGTGTGTGTGTGTTCAGTTATCAGGTGTTCTTCATATCATTAGTCCTTTTTAGTCATTATTAGTCTGAACTCATCACGACAAACTTCACGATCGAGGCTCCAAAATAAAAGACGTCAGCAGCTGAAGTTTGATGACAGCAGCAGTTTTGTTACTTTGTCTTTATTTCTTTGTAAAAAGGCGCGCGCGCACACACACACACACACACACACACACACACAGTTTAAACAGAAAAACGCTTAGTGTGTTTACAATCATCGTCATCATCATCGTGTTAATCTTCATCGCAGTCCTTCTCGTTAGTCGGGTTAAACTTCAGTGAGTGAACTTTGGTTCATCGTCTCCTGTCGCGTGGTCGCAGTTTAAATAAAGTTTAAAGGTTTTATAAAGGAAAAGGGTTCAGACCAACGACGTGTCCACATTTGGTGGACTGATCTCAGAGTGCTGCAGTGTTTCAGCGATGGGTTCGGTGTCTGTTTCTGGATTTAATGACAATCAGAGAAAATCTTTATTAAAGTTAAACAAAGAATTTAAGGCAGTTTGTTCACGGAGGAGAGCGTGACGTCGTCACGTGTTAATGAAGAGGAGCGTTTGTTTTGTTAGTCAGAACGCCCCGACCTCGGTGCCCCACGGTCTGTACGGTTTACTGCTGCTGTGTGGAGTCTGGGAGGAGGAGGAGGAGGAGGAGGAGGAGGAGATGGGAGGACTGGTGATGGCGGTGGTGAAGGAGGAAGGAGGGATGATGGGGAAACCTCCGTGCAGAGTGATGGGAAACGACGCTGAGAGGGAGAGGAGGGAGGCGGAGAGAGGAGTGGGAGCGCAGGGGAGGATGAGAGACGAGGAGGAAGAGGAGGAAGGAGAGGAGGAGGAGGTGGTGGAGTCTGCGAAGGAGGAGAAGGAGGCGCTGCGCTGGGTGGCTCCACCTCCTCCGGCATCCGTAGTCAGTCCGTACGAGGCGGCCGGCAGAGGCCGGAACGCGGCCGCGGAGGCCACGGAGGCCATGGCGGCAGCTGCAGCGGCGGTCCAGTGATGAGGGTGGAAGGGGTGAGCTAAAGGGGGAGGCTGCTGCTGCTGGGGGTGGTGATGTGGCGAATGGGAGGTCATGGAGAGGGCGGCGGCTTCACGCTGGGAGACGCAGGAGGTGAGGTGGGAGAGGAGGCGGGAGCGCAGCGGGTCGCTGGAGTCCAAACCCTCCACAGAGCTCAGGTAACGGGAAACCTCCGTCACACACTCCCTGAAGCCCAGAGACAGGAAGTCCAGAGCCAGAGCGTGGGCGTCATAGTAACCTGAGAGACAGACAGGCAGGCAGACAGCTGATGCATGACAGAGGAACACAAAATGTCTCTCTCTGAAACAGCAAGAAACAGCATCGAATTCGTCCCGTTAGCGCCTGAGCTAACGAGCTAACATGAGGTAAAATTACTGTTTTTGCTGGTGTCGTGTCAGAACAGGAGCCGGAGAAGCCGGCAAAGGAGAGCGTGAATGAGCAAGTCGTTTGATGCGTTCATGTACAGCTGTCTGTATTTACCACAGTGGAATTGATCACATGACTTCACATGCGATCAGCTGACTGAGTGTTAGCCAAACAAACGCTGCAGAGCAGCAGCCTGTGAACGCAGCCAGCAGCCAGCACCCCCCTCTCCTCACCCCGACACCGCCGCCGGCTTTATGAAAGCAAACAGCGCCGCTCAGGGTCAAGTGGAGCTTTTATCCCTGCTGAGATTTTCCCATGGACTCACACACGCACACACACACACACACACACACACACACACACACTGCTGACATCACTGACAAACTAAAGTGACTTCAAAGAACGAGACGCGTCCCCTCACGTCTCATGAGAACCCGCTGAGCCGGTTCTGTCTGTGTGTTCTGGTTACCTTTCCCTCCGGTCGCCTGCAGAACCTTCAGGTGGTCCACGGTCATCTGAAGAATCTCAGCCTTCTCCAGTTTGGCCGAACCCTGAAGAAAAGAAACAAGGAACCATGAAAACACGATGGAAGGAAATACATGGGTTAAAGACATAAATGACAATATGTAAATATAATAAATTTGAAATAATAATAACTTCACCTCCTTCACATGTTTAACGTTTAGAGTTTATCAGAACATGAAGTCGTTAATTAAGCTAAAAATCTACAGAAGTTATACGTTTTATTTCCTTGAAGAAACGACTTCATTTTGTTTTCTTGAATTACGTCGTCGTCTGGGAAACACAAAGTTTTATTATCTTCAGATCTCCATAAATTGTCCCAGTACTTCTCATTTAATTGTCATATTTATTTCCACATGAACTCTCACCACAACAAAATTTAAAATGATAATTTATCGTCTTCGTCATGTGTTGTAGCTCATTAGCTGTTTTGTTGCATCCAGTTTTATTATTTATTCAGTATAATTAATTATATGTATTCAGTATAATAATTAATATGTATTCAGTATGAACTGGTGTGGATTGCTTTGCAGAGAGAAATAAAAATGTGTCTCGTAATAAAACGGCGCCAAATTTGTCCCGTTAGCTCGGATGCTAACGGGACCTCGTGACGTGCCTCACCTGCTTCTCGAAGGCGGTGGGGACGAGCCTCCGTAACTCGGACAGGCTGTTGTTGATTCTGTCTCTGCGTCTCTTCTCGATGATCTGACGGAGGAAACGATAAAAACATTTGAACGCGTCAGTCAGCCGTGACGCCATCATCGGCGCTCTGACATCATCGATGACCTCACCCCTCTGCGCTTCTTCCTCGCCATCACTTGCGTGGTCGTGGTCGGCGATCCACAGCTGATGAAGGACGCCTTCACGTGCCTGAAGACAAAAAGAGAAGTGAACGAAATAAACATTGGTTCACGGTTTTAAAAGTTACCTGACAAAACTGAAGAATTAAAACATGAAATACAGAAAGTCAAAGAAAAAAGAAAGAAAATGTTTTTCTGCTGTTTTACGGACAAACATTCAGTTTCTGGATCGTTGATTTGCCCACAGATGTTTTTAAAGTACCTGTGATTTGAATATTTCCATTTTAGGTTGTTTTATTTTGGAATAACAAACATTGTTATTCAGAGATAACGGGATAATAATAATAATAATAATAATAATAATAATAATGGAAACAACACTGACATCAGTATTTTATTTTTAAATAAAGTTGCACAGACCCTGTTTCTTTTTGGGTTGTTGTTGAAAGGGATTGTGGGAAATGTAGGACATGTACAGAGTCACCTGGGAACTGATGTAATCAGATTATATTTTAAAAATGTGTCGATTTAATTAAACTAATTTGATTTAATGAATTTAATTAAGCTAAATAATGAAAACACAAAATGAAAACATTAAATTTAAACTTGTTTTTAGCATGTGAAATATTTGATCCAAAAGTAATCAAATTACTTTTATTTACTGACTCCAAAAAGATGTCTTGTCATGTCAGAGTCATAATTTTAATTAACATTAAAAAAAAAAAACCTCTTTACTTTAATCTGAGCGTCCAAACTTTGATTTGATTTCATGCTTAGATTTATAATATTTGTATTTAATTATATAGATTTTTCAAATAAAATAAACATTTAAATATTTTTATGTTGTTTGATGTTTTTCCTGGTTCTTTAAGTGACGCACAAACTGATGCAGTCACATTCATTTGTGACCATAATTTATATAAAGTCATTAAACTTATTAAATTAAATATTTAAATTCAAATGATTTTTAACTCAGATAAAAACTAAAATCTAAATGATTTTATAAACTTTTATTATGTTTGTAACAGGAAACTTTAATGAAATCAAAACATTCAAACTCATTTTGAAGCATTGCGCTGTGAGTTAGATTTTATATAATAATATACATTATCATATAAGGTTTAATGAGCCCGGTCCTTCCACACTCACCCCGGATAAATGCTCTCACTGCCCACATCGATGGTCTCATCCTCCACGTCACTTTCTGCCGAGCTGCTGTCCTCGCACGGCCGCTTCATGGTGCTCTGACGGCGGGCAGAGCTGTCTGTCTCCACCCGGGAGGAGGTGTGGAGGTCTGGTAAAAGTTCTCACCTCCTCTGAACACAAATAAACTTTCTGGTAGTTTCAGTTTAGGCTGTTTAATCCAGAAAGTTTCTGATCCGAGGAGACATGATGCAAACTTCTGTGAAGGCTGTCTAAAGTTCGTAAAGTTCCAGGAGTTCTTCTCCTCCAGCGGTGTGCGTCCGGTAAATAGTCCGGGGCAGGTGGCTCGTGTGTCGGCTGCAGACTGGACTGGTGACCGGTGTGTGCTCCTCCTCCTCCACCACCTCCTCCTCTGCTGGAGCTTTCCCACGGAGCCTGGGAGCCACACACACACACACACACACACACACACACACGTGCACGCGCACAGTGGACCCGCCCACGTGCACTCAAACACAACTTTGAGATGGAAGATTTGCGCAGCAGTCTCTGCAGGGCTGGACCTCTCCTGATAATACCGCCCGTCTGCTGCTTCAGACGGAGTGTGTGTGTGTGTGTGTGTGTGTGTGTGTGTGTGTGTGTGGGAATGAGGCCACTTCTGATAGTCAGAAAATAGTCATTATATAAGGCCACAGGCTAGTTAGCTTAGCTAGAACTTCACTAATAGAGCCTAAGCTAATTAGGGGGTTACCTAGCTAGCTAGTCACTAGCTACTCCACAAAACACGAGGCTGTTAGCAAAATGCTAATGTTAGGCTAATGTAGCTACAAGATAAAATTCTGCTAATGCGTAATAATGACACAATACTGACAGAATGCTAACAGATGCTAACAGATGCTAATATGTCGGTGGAGTCTGAAGAAACAGACAAAAATAGAAAAAGAAAGAGTGTGTGTGTGTGTGTGTGTGTGTGTGTGTGTGTGTCAGACGTTCCCACACTGAAACCCAATCATCGTGTGAGAGAGGTCAGACACACACACACACACACACACACACACACATTGAAGCGGCTGTCTTTTCACACCAGCTAATCTTTTTTGCTATTCAACAAGAGTTTAATGTCGAATTATAACTTAGCCACACACACAGACACACACACACACACACACTCATTGGTTGAACTCCTCCTCATCTCACTAACAGTGAGTCTGTCTGACATTAGCCTGTGTTAGCAGTTAGATACGCTAGCACTAGCTCCAAACCAACTGGACCCTCACTGTTAGCTGTATTAGCTTTATTATATTAGCGTCATCTCTACTGCTACTGATCAATGTTTCCACCATAAAGTGTGTAGATCGTCTCGGTAGTGTAATCTTATTCCCTGTGCTCCGACCCGGTCCGCTCCAGCTGCTGAGCCCGGTTCTGTTAGCATGCTAAGGGTGGATTCAGCTAGCAGCAGCTAATTAATGCTTAGCTGCTTTTTAAAGCTATCTGTCCATCAGGACAACATTAAAGAAGTCAAACGCAAACATCTGATTTAACATAAACACTTACAGTACAGCTTAAGCTGCTGCCAACAGTGTGTGTGTGTGTGTGTGTGTGTGTGTGTGTGTGTGTGTGTGTGTGTGTGTTGATGGAGGTTTATTGGTGTCAGGGGTCGTGGAGGACAAGCAGGTCCATCCTGTAGCAGGAAACACTGAGTGTGTCGAGGGAGGAATATCTGTGTGAGTGTGAGGAGGTTAATATCTGAGGGATCGCCGGGCCGGAGCGCCAAGCCGTTACTCGGAAATCCTTCTGGAACAAGAGAACATGAGCGTGTGTGTGTGTGTGTGTGTTTGGAGAGAGAGAATGGGAGGAAGTGGTGTATTATTCTCAGTTAGACGGTGCTCGCCGCCTGTCCGTCGCTACGACGCCTCAGACCTCACACCGCTCGAGCCCTCGTTCCCACAGGACGTCCAACACACACACACACAGGTTTAAAGTGTTGTTCTTTAGTTTAATTGGACAACCTCGAAGTCTGAAGTCTAAAACCGTCCAATCAGACGAGAGCACACCTGAACAACTGTACCTGAACTCTACGAGTAGCCCAAAGCGAGACATTGCAGCTAGCGCTATGAGCTATCTTTTTTAGCTCCTGGCATCCCGGGGCTGATTCTGTTCAGTTAGCTACACGGATACCCAAGCTAGTTAGCAGTTCACTACTTAGCAATCTTTACTAATGTACCATTGTTAGCATTGAGCTAACTAGGAGGAAAAAACTAATGTTAGCTTTACATCCAAGCCAACTGAGATAGCTAATGTTAGCAGTTAGCTACATTAGCACTAGATCCAAAACAACCGGATTCTCAGTGTTAGCTGTGTTAGCTTTATTATATTATATATTCTGTTAGCATGCTAACAGCAGATTCAGCTAGCAGTTATGTGGTTAGGCTAAAGCTATCTGTCCATCAGGACGACATTAAAGAAGTCAAACCTGTCTGGCACTGAATCAACTACAATAATAATGTGTGTGTGTGTGTGTGTGTGTGTGTCCTTTAATTCACTCCCACACACTGCATGAATGTGTGTTGTTTGAGGACATAATGGTGTATTGTTGATGGAGGAAACCTGCAGACACGTCCTCGGGGAGCGTCGTACTACCAACCTGCAGGTGCAGCGCTACTCCACTTCCTTCCTGTCACCTGACCCACGTTTTCCATCAGGAAACGGCGTGATTAATGTGCGAGTGTGAAACGCCGGAATGAAAGTTAAATATGTTACGGACACGTTAACGTTAAACATTAAAGTTAAATATAATGTTACGGACACGTTAACGTTAAACATTAAAGTTAAATATGTTACGGACACGTTAACGTTAAACATTAAAGTTAAATATGTTACGGACACGTTAACGTTAAACATTAAAGTTAAATATAATGTTACGGACACGTTAACGTTAAACATTAAAGTTAAATATGTTACGGACACGTTAACGTTAAACATTACAGTTAAATATGTTACGGACACGTTAACGTTAAACATTAAAGTTAAATATAATGTTACGGACACGTTAACGTTAAACATTACAGTTAAATATGTTACGGACACGTTAACGTTAAACATTAAAGTTAAATATAATGTTACGGACACGTTAACATTAAACATTAAAGTTAAATATAATGTTACGGACACATTAACATTAAACATGACATGCTGCTTGGACGGCGTTATCGTCATCAGACGTGTGGAGAGTCTGTCAGTGCTCACTTAACCTCTGACCTCTGCTCGAAATAAAGGTGAAGACAGAGACACTGTCAAGAACAATGATTCAATACAGGACCACAGATTGTCTAAAACCTGGACGCAGTCTCCGTGATGTCCCCAGGAGGAGGAGGAGGAGGAGGAGGTCTGAACTTCTAATCTACAAACACGTCAACACACACTCGACAGCGTACGGGAACCCTCAGGACTGAGTGTGTGTGTGTGTGTTCAGGTGTGATTGGAGGTGTTGTTGATGATGACAGGTATGTTCCACACTCTGAACTTTCTCACACACACACACAGGCACACACACCTTATCTCTCCCGACCAGACTCGTCTTCTGGTTTCAGTCTATCAGCCGACGCCCCGTCTGCAAATTCACACAGATGAAACAGATTTCATAAAGACGCACACACACACAGACACACACACACACACACACACATAGTGTTCTGGTTTAACGCTGACGGACACAAACAGGAAACAAACGTCGTGTTAAATTTGGATATTTTGTTGAGCCGACCTCTGAAACAACATGACTGTTTCCTGCTGCTGACCATACACTTAGCGTGCTAGCTCATCGCTAGTCAGGATAAAATACAAAGCACAGCTGGAGAGTTTGGTTCATCCTCTGGGAACCACGAATGTCTGAATCTCATGGTTGAGATATTTCAGTCTGGACCAAAGTGGACCGGAGCCGAGCCGCTAATGTGGCAGAACAAGACAAAGGTTTTCATCTTTAAATTTTTCCATCCAGACTTCGCTGTGGTTCGTCTGTACGTGATGAACAAACCGGGACTTGAACCCGCGAGCTGTTCATCACGTTCACCGCCCGTCAGTGAAGAGCTGATGGTCTCTCTTCATGTGTGAGAGTCGCTGTTAGCTCCTCTCAGACGTCCTGTTCAGCATTAGCTTCACCTCAGGAGGCTTTAACACGTCAGGCCGACAACACACACACACACTCACACACACACACACACATTCCTGCTGCTGCCTGCATAGAAACACACACACAGACGTGAAGCTATGTCAGATTAACTCTAACTTTGTGTAACTCGGACTTAGTCTTCGAAGTGTATCCCAGTTTTAGACTGGAGGTCTTCACGCTGGTCTCTGGTCCAGATGAGATCGGTTGGTCGAGATGAGGTCATCGACCTCGACTCTAATGTTTAGACTTCTTTTGATCCTCAGATCATTAAATCATAGATACAGATCAGACAAACCTTTATCATGATGTAACGGTCTTAAAACAACACTCATGTCGACACGTACAGCGTAACCCGACTGTTTCCTGTATGAACCGTGAAAAGGTCAAAGGTCAAGCTGTAACGGCCTTTACACACATCATAGACAGACATTTATTGATAATCAGGTGTGTGTTTCCGGCGAGGGCAGAGACACGCTGGCTCGTCCTGATTGTATAAAGTTACCACCTGCTGCTCTGTACCTCGTTAATACAGGTGTGTCTCGTTAAGACAGGTGTGTACCTCGTTAGTGTTCAAACAGTTCAGTGAGCTCAGACTGAAGAGGAATATTCACTTAGATAAAAACATTTTGATTCCATCCATCTTTGTTGACTGTCGGACTGCTGTGGAGTTCCTGAAATGTTTGGATCATCCTCCATCAGCTGTGCAGGTGAGGCGCTGCTAAAATAAATGTGACGTCCGGAGGCCGACCTGTGCATGGAAAACTAGAAAGTCTCTCCATTGCTAGGTCATTAATAAGGCTCGGGCTACTTGCTGGAGTGAGCTGGTTTCCATTACATACAGGAGTCTACTGCTGTGACTGATTGTCCAGGTGTTAGTCAGGCCCCGTGTATCTCCGTGGACACTGACCTCCTCCATGTTAGTCTACCTGATGTGTGGATGATTGTGAACGCAGCCTGTTGCTGTATAACGATGCCGCGTTCTTTCGCCGCCAACGCTGCGATCTCCTCGACATGAAGGAGCGTTTTGTCGCTGACGTCCGGCCGTCAGTTAAAGACTCTGATTTAAACTGCAGAGCTCGGATCAGCGCCGGCAGCCTCCCCTGGTTCTGCTGCCTGCCTCCTCTTCAGGAACGTGACCCGAGCTCGGCAGCCTCCCGACCCCACACGTTCCTCTGATGGGAGTGTGTGTGTTTGTGTGTGTGTTGACATTTGAACAGAGAAAGTGGGTGTGGGAAAGACCTGCTCGCCCAGCTCGACACACACTCTCACACACGGTCAGCTGATATCCAACTCCCCCAACTCTCCCAGCACTTTATCTGTATGTGAGCGTCTGCTGGGAAAGTCCCGCCAGGAATACTTCAGCCTGACCGCAGAGACAAATAAGACTGTCCAGGTTTTAGACAGTCTCTGTGACGTCTCCGCAGACTGTCTAAAACCTGGACGTAGTCTCTGCGACGTCTCTGCAGACTGTCTAAAACCTGGACGTAGTCTCCGTGACGTCCGCACAGACTGTTTAAAACCCGGACATAGTCTCTGTGACGTCCGCACAGACTGTTTAAAACCCGGACATAGTCTCTGTGACGTCCGCACAGACTTCTCTCTCTGTTAAATTATAAATGGAGCATTAGCTCCGACTTTTGCTGCTGAATCATATGTTGAGTTTACATTTGTATGTTGAGCAGTTTTCAGCCGCCATCTTGTCAGTGAAAAACTTCGATGTGTGCCGTGAAGTTCAACAAAGAAACTTCTTGATTTGAGACAAACACAAAAGAAAGAAAGGCAGTTCATACAGGTGGTTTGGTCTTTGACACATCTCTTCGAGCTGAACATCAGAGGAACTTTGACTTTTAATGTCCCTTGAGTCTTGAGTGTTGAGTTTTTGGTTTGAATCAAACGAGTCTTTGAGTTGCCGTGACATACATGGATAATAAAACTGGACTTTAAGACACAAACAGCAGAAAAGTCCCGTTTCTTTGCTTCCCATCAGTTTCTATAAATACGGAGCACGAGAAGAGCTTTGATGGCGTCGGACACTCGTGGAGAGAATGAAGGGGATTTCTTTGTCGTCCTTTAAGTGAATTAACATCTTGACCGATGAAAGAAAGGAAGGAAGACGGAGAGAGTGGCGGAGAGGAGAGGGCAGTGGATGAAGAGAGAAAAGGATAATTGTGTGTTTCTGCAGTGAAAGACTGTTATTCTTTGGTGCTGCTGAGAGGCGGCCATTGTTGAGCTGAGTTTGAGCAGTGGGACCGGTCATCTGAGATCACACATCCTGATAGTCGCCCTCGGACCTGATCTTCTCGCAAGCTGCCGGAGGAGGCTTACCCAAGATTATCTCCGCGATGCAACACGAAACAAACACGAGTCCACGCTCAACCGCAGAGCCGAGACACCAACACGTCTGTTTGTCCACGTCCATGTCAGCGTGACACATCTCAGAGATAACGTGTCAGCGCTCTTACAAGTGTCAGGTTGGCTGGTTGGTTCCACGTCAAACTACCAGGGTGTAGTTCCTCTCTAACATCCTGATGTAATGTTTTAAAGTGGCCTTGGAGTCAGGTGACGTCATATACAGAGCCAGACTGTTTTGAGGAAGTCGCAGTCACTAAAATGTGAAATGTTTCTCAGAGAGTCTGCAGAGTCAGACCATGGCGCTGCCTGCAGAGTCAGACCATGGCGCTGCCTGCAGAGTCCGACCATGGCGCTGCCTGCAGAGTCAGACCATGGCGCTGCCTGCAGAGTCCGACCATGGCGCTGCCTGCAGAGTTCGATCATGGCGCTGCCTGCAGCCGGCCTCCGTTCATTTCAACGGCTAAAAGTAACGAAAGATGGAAACTTTCGATGAAAGGTGTTTGTTTGTTAACGTTGTGTTCAGGTGTTTGTGGGATGATGGGAAACATGCCCTCCTCGATGTGTGCACGCCCCCTCCCCCCTCTGTTCCCATGGTTTTCCCAGGCCGGCTCTCCCAGGGTGTTTGACCCGGCTTCATGCCCCTCTCTGCCCTCTTTCTGCCCCTCACAGTGCTTCCTGCCCCCTGCTGCAGCGACACAGGCTCTTATTGTAGCAGAGCCTACGCCTGTCACTGCCCATCACACACACACACACACACACACACACACACACAGTGAATCAGTTAATTTCAGTCATTAGATCTGTAGTTAGCGTGCTGCATTCAAAGACTAAAAACAGAGTGCGTGATTTACAGTTTACATCCAATATACGCAGAAGAACACATCTGTGTGTGTGTGTGCTTTTATTTTGAAAATTATACAAAATAAAAGTCCTGATGCATTCAGGTGTAATCAGTAATTAAATAAATATATTTGACATAAAACAGGATGCATTGCTATCATGTAAATGTAATCAAGTACTTAGTTACATTACATTACTGGAGTGTGTGTGTGTGTGTGTGCTGTGGTGGGAAACACAGCGGTGTTTCCTGATCTTGATCGTGTTTAACAAGGGTGGAGGAGTCGAACCATATCAGTGTGTGTGTGTGTGTGTGTGTGTGTGTCTCATATCGTCGTGCCGATCACTTTCAACAACAGAGGGAAGTGTTTCAGAGCAGAGGCCATTGTATCTGTAATGTGAGTGTGTGTTTGGACAAATGGAAGAGAGAAGAGCTTGAATGCATCGTGTTACGTTCACTTCTCTGTAAATCAGAGAGACGGTGACGTTCATGTCTGATCATCGTCTGCGGAGATTACGTCCAGGTTTTAGACAGTCTGTGAGGACGTCACAGAGACTATGTCCAGGTTTTAGACAGTCTGCGGGACGTCACAGAGACTACGTCCAGGTTTTAGACAGTCTGCGGGGACGTCACAGAGACTACGTCCAGGTTTTAGACAGTCTGTGAGGACGTCACAGAGACTACGTCCAGGTTTTAGACAGTCTGCGGGGACGTCACAGAGACTACGTCCAGGTCTAGACAGTCTGCGGTTAGCCTTGAGGTTCGGGTTCTACATGTAGAACCTTTAAGCGGTCTGTTCAAAACATTATAATAACGTTCTAAACATTCTAAAAACTGTCTCAGGACTCAGAATTCGACTTCAGGGACTGAAACCAAACAATCGCTGTCGTGCCGCTCGCTGCCTGAATCAACAAACATACGGACGGTTACACACACACACACAATCTGTAATACACACACACACACAATCTGTAAGACACACACACACACTCTGTAAGACACACACACACTCTGTAACACACACACACACACACATTCTGTAATACACACACAATCTGTAAGACACACACACACTCTGTAACACACACTCCGGCCGCCGTGCACTGCTTCCTTGCTTTCTGCTAACGCCGCTCTCTTTCTTCTTCTCTGATTTATGAGCTCTACACCTCGGTCAGTCACGGAACGCCGTGCTGCCTTTCCTTCTCTGAGTCCTTCGCTCTCTTCCTCCTTTTCTCCCACTTCCCTCCTTCTTCTGTGGTATTTGGGACGGTCCTCCTCCTCGCTCATTGTTCTGGAATAAACTGGACGATTGCTCATTCGCTGGCGCTCCACTTGTTTTTCTCCTCGTTTTATTTATCCAGAGCGGACTGGAACGCCCCCCGACCTCGACACGCTCACACTGTTTCACACATTCACACCTGGAGCATCCCAGAACAACCAGTCAAGACCAGTTAAAGACTGAAGACAGACAAGACTGAGACAGAAACTCAGGTCGTCCCCACAGACAGACCCTAACCCCTGGATGTAGTCTATTGTAGACTACATCCAGGTTCATCTAGGCATCTAGGCTCAGAGGTTCTGTTGCTGTGTTCACTGTTAGACTGGACACTGCTGGTTCAGAGGTTCTGTTGCTGTGTTCACTGTTAGACTGGACCCTGCCGGTTCAGAGGTTCTGTTGCTGTGTTCACTGTTAGACTGGACACTGCTGGTTCAGAAGTTCTGTGAGATAGCATCAGTGTTGACGTGACGCCATGTTGGGAAAAAGTTCAGGAAACTTTCTTTAGTCACCGATAAAAATCAGAACAAAAAGTCTCTTTGATTTTCTACCAAATCAGCTTCAGGCTTCAGGAGTGTGTGTGTGTGTGTGTGTGTGTGTGTGTGTGTGTGTGTGTGTGTGTGTGCGTGCGTGTGTGTGCGTGTGTGTGATCCTGTTATGTAACACAGCCGTCAGAGTTAATTAAAAACATTAAAATGGACACGAAAGACACACACACACACACACCTACGAGCATGCACATGACAGTGGCACATGACACACATGTGACACACACACACACACACACACTGTGAGGTGTAGGTATGTGTTGTACAGAGCCAGGCTTTATGCTAAGCTAAGCTAACCTTGAAGATAATCTGAACTGTGATCAGTTTATGTTCAAATTCATTTAATTTGAAACAATGTGTGTGTGTGTGTGTGTGCTGTGGGGTGATGAGGACGTGGGAGCAGACATACGTACACTGAGAGTCCAGACAGGCTGAGAAATGGGTCAGTGTCAGCCAGAGGAGATACAGTTACACACACACACAGACACACACACAGACACACACAGTTGCATAAGAAGAGAAAGAGAGACGACAGGAGAGGAAACGAGAGACAGAAAGTGAATCCTGTTGACCCACTCTGACCTGTGATCAGGTGACCTGTGGTCAGGTGACCTGTGGTCAGGTGACCTGTGGTCAGGTGAACGGTGTCTCTGTCAGTCGTACGTCTGTTCTCACACTATGTAACTTTGGGCTCCGGGTCGGGAGAAGTACGTAACGCTTTACGGCACTAAGTCACACACACCAACTATTTCACTGATTCTGGTGAAACTGGATCAGATTTTATGGAGAAAATGTTTCCTGGTTTTCCCTCTGATGTCCTCCGGCTGCTCCGCCTCAACTCTCTGTGATTTACAGAGTTTATGATGGACAGTGAAGTAAACTGCTGACAGCTGGAGCTGCTGTTAGCTCATGTTAGCTCAGTCTGTTAGCTGCTGTTAGCTCAGTCTGTTAGCTCAGTCTGTTAGCTGCTGTTAGCTCAGTCTGTTGAGTTTAGAGCACCAGGAGAGTGTTAGTGTTTGTAACACAGGTTGGAAGAGGAGGTGTTCAGGCCCAGCAGTCAGCAGCTTCTGTGGACATGATGGCAGAGGAGAAGAGAGTGAAGAGGACGCTGACGGAGGAAGCTAAGAAGAGAAAAGGAAAGAGTGAGCGAGCATGTTTGACATGTTGACAAGCTTTGTCTCTTTGATTGACAGGTGTCTCAGCCACAGATTTGACGTCCACGTCTCCTCTGTTTTTTGGGGGGTTTGTATTTTTTGGACTTCCTGCTGCTCAGCTTGACTCTGAAACCTCCTATTTATGGACGCAGTGACCTTTGACCTCTGCAGCCTTATTTAGGCTCGTAAACAGTCTGGGAAAGTGACAGGGGCTTCCCCGACAGGCTGCTTCAGTGTGTGCGGTCTGTGCTTTACACGACTGATGGACAGTCCTGATCTTTGTGTTGTAGACAGATCACCAGAAATATTCATCATCACGTTGATGTCTATGATTTTATTTTGGCGGGGTTGCACTGTTGTCTTCACGTCACATGAAGTTTAATTATGAATATAGATATAATATTAAAAACATGATCCGTCTGACAGCAGATCAGCTCTGACTCAGCACTCTTTGGGGCGGTGTCGCCCCCTGCAGGCACCTGGTGACACCTGCAGTAATATTAAACTTAGCAACCTGCCCTGTGTGTGTGTGCTGATGTTCATCTTATATGTTTTTACTAAATGTCTTTATGTCCACAAAGAAAAGTCCCACACACTCAATGTTTATTGTTCAAATTAAACAACAGTCACCAAATCAGATGTGAATATTTAAATACACTGAGACGTCCTCCGTCCTCTTCTCCTCTGCCATTATGTCCATACAGGCTGCTCAGTGTCCAAAAGGTCTGAGGTGCAAACACTAACACTGTCTAACAGCAGCTAACAAACTGAGCTAACATCAGCTAACAGCAGCAGTTGTCAGCAGTTTACTTCACTGTCCATCAGGAAACTCTGTAAATCACAGAGTTGACAGTATGTTGCTTCATTGTTATTAAATATATGTGATGTGAATTCCATATGTGAATGTGTTGAATATACAAACATATACACACACTCTGCCGTTCGAAGGTTTACGGTCATAGCAGGTTTGATTGACAGTCGGATGCTGTCATGCGTCAGGCTTCATTCAGCTCCGCCCACGCTCCTCATCTTTGTCCATCTTTGGATGTTTGTGATGTCTGTCTGCTCATCATTGGACGGTGTTAACCGGTCAGAGCTCTCTGCTCGTTAACCACATTAGAGAACCACTTCCTGTTCAGGTCTCTGACTGCAGCGTCAACATGTTGCACCTTGGACATCAGGAGTCAAACTGTGGTGGACGAGGAGTTTGACTGTTCACCTGTCTGTTCATGTGTGCTGTCAAACATCACACGTCTGAAGAAGACGAGCTGCAGCCATCAAACATTCAAACTAAACTAAGTTTTCACACCTCCATCTTCTCCTTCTTCTTCTTATTGGTCCCACACACAGTGTGACCACAAAGACAAAAATATAAAGTCAGTATGAGGAAGTGACATCACACCAACAGGAAGCAGGCGCAGCATCTCTGCACTAAAGCTCGACTTTAGACACTAAAGAGTCAGAAGAAGAAGAAGAGAGGCAGAGCCACGATGGCTGACTTCAGATGGATTCAAGTTTCTCTGTTTGTCATCGCGGCGCTTCAGTTTACAGGTAAGAATACAGACATCACAGATATTCATGGGAATAACTGTTACTCTTAATATAATAATAATAATTAATAATAATTTGTTATAATAATTAAAGATCATGTTAGAACAATGAATGATCTGATACAGTTTTATGTCTAACAGACATTTTCTCATTCTCTGTGGTCATCTTCACAGCAGCAGCTGAACTTCCCTCCTCCTCCTTCACATTCAGAGCTGGACAGGAAGTCACTTTGTCTTGTGAAAATGTGATAGACGATCAGCAAAACTGTAACCGTACAACATGGGCCTTCATTAATCCAAGACAGACAGCAGCAGTAGAGCTGATTACATTTGGACAGATTTGTGACACATCTAACTCAGACAGACTGAGTGTTACACAGAGCTGTTCTCTGGTCATAAAGAAGGTCACAGATGGAGATGTTGGACGTTACGAATGTCAACAATGGAAATCAGGACGAGCACAAACTCCAGACTTTCAGTCTGTGGTCCATCTGTCTGTTGTTACCAGTGAGTATTTCCATCATCATGTTTTCAGCTCAAACTGTGAAACATCACAATAATTATGATCATAGTGATGAAGTGAGTTTGACTCTTGTTGTCTGTCTCTCACATTATCTCCATCTTCACCAGTGACTGAACACAGGACCAGTGATCAGGTGGTGTGGCTCTGCTCTGTGCGGTCATATGATCGATGGTGTCCACACTCAGTGAAGTGGCTGTATGCTGGTAAAGATGTGGATGAAGAAAACATCCTGCAGACATCACAGTCTGGCTGCTCTGCCTCTGTCACCTTTAAGACTCCTCATTTCAGTCACACATCAAACTCTGACTTATTGGAGTGTGAAGTGACTGATGGTAACAAAGTGCAGCAGCAGTTTCCCTTCAGACTTCAGGCCTCAGGTGAGAAACCAGGTGAGACTAAGTCGAGCTGTTTAAAGTCACTTCAGACTGACGTGAATGATGACCTGAAATATTTGTTTATTTTATGGATGTGAACTTTGAATATTACGTCATATCACAGCACGAGTTTGCTGCTCAACAGTTTGGTGACTCGTTTTCATCTGTTCAGGTGACGACACGACAAAACCAAGACCAGGACCCAAAACCAGAACACCACCAAGAACAACAAGACCAGAACCCAAAACCAGACCACCACCAAGAAAACCAAGACCAGGACCCAAAACCACGACAACAAAACCAGAACCAGAACCCAAAACCAGACCACCACCAGCAACAACTGACAGCGGCATGAAAAGAGGAACCACCATGACAGTATCTGCAATTTACGATGACTCAACAAACCTAAGTAGTGACTCATCATTTTTATAGATCTGTTCCTGTATTCTGTACTCTGTGTGGGTGGAGTCATTCTGAGTTCACAAAGATGCAAACTGAAGAACCTGTAATGTATATATGTAACATGTCACTTCTCTTTTACTCTCCTCTTTCAAACAGATGAATCTTTATATGTTGATTTGTGGAGGTTCATCATCGTGTCTGTGGCTTTAGCAGCTCTCATAATAATCGTCGTGGCAGTCAGCGTGTGGACGAGAGCTAAAGGTGAGAACTTTGACTGATGAAACTCAGAAACAAGAAGTTTGATGAACCTGGATTTTCTCTGGAAACTAAAGTTGAATCTTTCTCTCGTCTCTTCAGGGAGAAAAACACAGATGGATGAAAACATGGTGAGTTTTTACAGAAAAGAAACAAAACAAAGAAACGGTCAGATCACTGCAAAGTGTTTCAGAGTGTGGCTTTGATCGTGTCCTGTTGTCTTTCACAGGTGGATGATGATGAAGATGAAGGTGCAGTGAACTACGAGAACGTCACATCTTCTGTTTGAGTCTGAATCAGACTCCACCCATCAACAACTGGGGATGGATGCATGAGAACTGAGCTCCTGACCAAACTGCTGCAAACCCCCATATGACACAGGAGCTCTGCCTTGCAAGAGTTCAGTAATACATCCTAATGTTGGGGGAGAAGAACGTGGCGTCAGTATGTCGTTGAAGAGCAACAGACGTCCGGAGCAACATTCAACAGGATATCAAACAACAACTTGGTGAATGAGCTCAGATATTAATCTGAAGATGGAGGAGGCCGTGCAGAAGACTGAGGTGGTTTCAGAGCAGCCGGCCTGTCGGCCTTGTAGAGTCGAAGGCTCTTTTTAATCCTTAAATCCTTTGCTTTAATTTCCTACAAATTCATACAATATTTCTCAATATTCTACTATTCTTACTTGTTAAGTAAAGTCAGCTTTATTGCCAATGCTATGTGTACAGTACATACAGAGTATTGCAGTAGCATTTCCATTCCATTCCTGGTGCAAAGAGCAATTACATGACATGTAGTACATATTATACAGAAATATATATACAAGTTAAAGTATAAATAAAGTATATATGTGGCAAATACAGCAGCATAAACAGAATGAACAGTATAAATTTGAATATAAATATTGCACATGTAGAAAGATTATTCACGCTTTGTTACAGTATTGTACAAATTCACACAATATTTCAAAATATCCGACAATTGGATCTTTTCATACAAATTCCCACAGATGCATCAGGTATTTCAGTGGAGGGCATCCACACCGTATTTCCACAGGAAACACATTTTTTCTAGTTTCAATTGAATCTCTAGTTTGAAGTCCCCCCACCTTCCCACAGCACATGCACGTTCATGACGCTTCTGTATATTTGTGTGTTTCAGGCTGATCTGTGTAATAATAACAATGTGATGATAATATATATAAAAATAAAAATAATAAATGAAAGAAAGTTCAGTCAGGACTCTCAGGTATTTTGAAGTGAGGTTGTTTGAGGTACATCACTCACAGTAGACGGCGATCAGCGTGTCCTCAGTTTAGAGACGCAGACACGGATCCCAGCACTGAAGCAGAGCTTAGCACTGGAGTGGACAGGCTGAGCAGAAAATGTATTTTAGCCACAAAAAAGGCCCAACATAAGAAAAATCTGACTGATGATGACTTTCCATTTTTCAAGAGGCTAAAATTCATGTTTTTCAGCCCCCATCCACAGCAGTGCATCACTTAGCTCGTCCTCCTGCCAGTTTGCCACTCTGAGCAGCAGCATGAGAATATTAACAGCAGCTAACAGACTGAGCTAACATGAGCTAACAGACTGAGCTAACATGAGCTAACAGCAGCTACAGTTGTCAGCAGTTTACTTCACTGTCCATCAGGACACTGTAAATCACAGCGTTGACAGTATGTTGCTTCTGTCATGTCAAGAAAAAGTGTTCCGTTAATTTATTCAGTGTTGTCTCATGTCTATGTTGTCTTGTGATTTCCTGTTTTATTTTGGTTCCACTTCCTGTCTGTGTACATTGTTCTCACTTTTACTTTCCCGCCTGTAGAACTACCTGTCCCTGATTGTTTCCACCTGTGTCCTTACCTTGTGTGTATATATAGCACTGGGGAACAATTTGAAAATTTGCGTTCAGTTTTTATGCTGATTAAAACTAAAATTGTCACACTGATTCAAAACTGCAGTCAGCTTTTTTTTTCTCTAGCACGTTAAGTTTAAGTTTTCTCCACAGAGTACTTATTATTCCACTGATGAGCGCAGTAAGACTTGCCAGCTGATTATGGCTGGACTACAATTGGACTAAGTTACTTGGCAACTTGTTTGAGACAGTGCGGTGAGAGGTGTGTGCAGCTCCCAATAGGTCAGTACGATCAATATCTGCAAACAGAAAGCTAGCATCGTAGGAACTAAGAGGATTTGTGCTGTCTTTTCTCTTGACCTTGTAACCGTGGGCATACCGTTGTAAGTTCTACTTTGTTTTATGCTGTTTCTGGTTTTCAAAGCTTGTAACTATTCCATCTTAGTGTGTTATTTACATAGGTATAGATTTCCTTTGTTCCAGATAATGTCTGCTCCTGCTGCCTCTCGTCGTAAATGCCAACAGCCCTGACTTCACCATTGCAAGTCAAACATCAGTGCATCTGTCAAACAAGCATATTTTGCATATTTTAAAGTAAAAACAAGCCATGGGCCTCTCACAAAGAGTGCAAGCAGTGTGTCGAGAGTTTACAGATGTGGACCAAAGGAACACGTGAAAAGTTGGCATTTGCTTTTCATAAGTTTTTCCTCTAAAGAGTGATTTTTATTTTGTTTAATAAAACTTTATTTTGAAACTTTGATCTGTGGAGTTTTTGGGTGCATTTGGGTTCGGGTCCATAGTTCGGTCATGACAGCTTCGTCGTTATTAAATATGTGACATGAATTCATGTTGAATATACAAACATATACACACACTCTGCCGTTCAAAGGTTTGCGGTCATAGCAGGTTTGATTGACAGTCGGATGCTGTCATGTGTTGTTTGAGTAACCAGGCTTCATTCAGCTCCGCCCACGCTCCTCATCTTTGTCCATCTTTGGATGTTTGTGATGTCATCATCGACCGGTGTTAACCAGTCAGAGCTCTGCTGCCCGTTAACCACATTAGAGAACCACTTCCTGTTCAGGTCTCTGGAAAAAGACAAACATCAGCATGACTCCTGCCTGTTTTCTAATAAACACTGAAGAAGACGAGCTGCATCCATCAAACATTCAAACTAAACTAAGTTTTCACACCTCCAACTTCCTCTTCCTCCTCTTCTTCACCTTGTGAAACACATCTGTCACAAATAGACGGTACCAGACAGTGTGAACATTAAGACAAAAATATAAAGTCAGTATGAGGAAGTGACATCACACCAACAGGAAGCAGGCACAGCATCTCTGCACTAAAGCTCGATTTTAGACACTAAAGAGTCAGAAGAAGAAGAAGAGAGGCAGAGTCACGATGGCTGACTTCAGATGGATTCAAGTTTCTCTGTTTGTCATCGCGGCGCTTCAGTTTACAGGTAAGAATACAGACATCACAGATATTCATGGGAATAACTCTTAATTTACTCAGTAAAATATTTGATGAGCACACTAACTATGAACATCACAGACATTTTCTCATTCTCTGTGGTCGTCTTCACAGCAGCAGCTGAAGGACTTCCCCCCATCTTCACATTCAGAGCTGGACAGGAAGTCACTTTGCCTTGTGAAAATGTGATAGACGGTCAGCAAAACTGTGACAGTACAACATGGAGCTTCAGGAATTCAACTCAGAGAAGAGCAGTATGGCTGATTAAACTTGGACAGATTGATGACAAATCTAACTCAGACAGACTGAGTGTCACACAGAGCTGTTCTCTGGTCATAAAGAAGGTCACAGATGGAGATGCTGGAAGTTACTACTGTAGACAATCGAAATCAGGAGACTTCTCAGACTCTGTGGTTCATCTGTCTGTTGTTACCAGTGAGTATTAAAGTCACTTCAGACTGACGTGAATGATGACCTGAAATATTTGTTTATTTTATGGATGTGAACTTTGAATATTACGTCATATCACAGCACGAGTTTGCTGCTCAACAGTTTGGTGACTCATTTTCATCTGTTCAGGTGACGACACGACAAAACCAGAACCAAGACCCAAAACCAGAACACCACCAAGAACAACAAGACCAGAACCCAAAACCAGACCACCACCACCAAGACCAGAACCCAAAACCAGAGCACCACCAAGAAAACCACCACCAAGAAAACCACCAACAACAACTGCCAGCGGCATGGAAAGAGGAAGTATCACGACAGTATCCACAATTAACGATGACTCAACAAACCTAAAAGGTAGTGACTCATCATTTTTATTTATTTATTTATTTATTTATTTTTTATTTCTGTTTCTGAAGAACCTTTCCATCCTGACACACTTCTGCATCGTGTGTAATGTATATATGTAACATGTCACTTCTCTTTTACTCTCCTCTTTCAAACAGATGAATCTTTATATGTTGATTTGTGGAGGTTCATCATCGTGTCTGTGGGTTTAGCAGCTCTCATAATAATCGTCGTGGCAGTCAGCGTGTGGACGAGAGCTAAAGGTGAGAACTTTGACTGATGAAACTCAGAAACAAGAAGTTTGATGAATTTCTAGATCCAGAGGTTTTAGCCAATCACAGACCGATATCAAACCTTCCCTTTCTCTCTAAGTTACTTGAGACTTTAATCAAACTGCAAGCGTGCCTTAGGGATATAAAAAGTTGGATGACCTACAATTTTCTGATGTTGAATTCAGACAAAACTGAAGTTCTTGTAATTGGACCCAAACACCTCAGAAACTTTCTTTCCGGAGACTTGGCTACCTTAGACGGGATCACCCTGGCCTCCAGCTCCACCGTAAAGAATCCCTTAGTTATGCTGCCATAGGACTAGACTGCCAGGGGACCCCCCTTCCCTCCCCTCTCTCTCTGTTATGCCTAGTCAGGCACGGTATTGGTTGAAGATACAGTCACATCTCCTTTTACTGGAAACGCTCTCACTACTGTGGTCCTGCATGACGTCCACTACATATATTATTACTGTCATTATTGATACCATATCTCCTTTACAGTTTATCTTTCTCTCGTCTTTTCAGGGAGAAAAATACAGATGGATGAAAACATGGTGAGTTCTTATAGTGAAGAAACAAAACGGTCAAATCACTGTAACATGATTACTGATTACAGTGCTGAGCTGCAGCCGCCCTGCAGGTCAGAGAGGTGGGACTGGGACTGGAGAGTTGTCAGTTTGAGTGTTTCAGAGTGTGGCTTTGATCGTGTCCTGTTGTCTTTCACAGGTGGATGATGATGAAGATGATGGTGCAGTGAACTACGAGAACGTCACATCTTCTGTTTGAGTCTGACCAACACTTCTGCCTCCATCAGACTCCACCCATCAACAACTTCTGCACCACCCACGTTTTACGTGACGAAGATTTGAAATCACGAAAACATCCTCAGATCATTCTGAGAGACTTTTTATTTTATTTCTGCATCTGTGGTAAAAACTTTTCTCATCTGCAGTCAGTTCAGACACAGCAGCTGTTTGAACTGGAAACAGCTTTTAACTCCTTTAACTTCCTTAAATTTGCTTCTGACCAAACTTTAAGACGAACTGATCGGCTTTGAAGCTACAGCTGAGTGCATGTCTTCATTCAAGATGAACTCATTTGTTAGTTAGTTAGCATGAGGGTGGGGATGCCTGCTTGAGAAGTCTGTCAGTTTGGGGCAGGGGTAACTCAGTCCATAGAGACATATTTTTTTTCCAAAACATGGAAGGTGGCCTGGTAGCTGGAGAGGTGCCAGTTCACCTATATATATGTGTGTGTGTGTGTGTGTGTGTGTGTTCAGCGTTAAAATGCATGTAAATAAAACTGAAATTTAGATTTTAATAAAGTAAAATAATAATAATACTATTAGCTTGTTGCTGTTAACATGTTTCAGAGTCCAGTGTGTGTCCAGCTTCTTAATGGATTCATGGTTTGTTTTGTCTTTATTTTATGATAATTACATGATCTGCATGTAAAGAAGTGTGTCACTGTCTGCGCTGTGTTCTGTGATGGGCCAGCTGTTTGCAGCTGCAGTGTGTACAGTGTGTTTATGAACTTTATTTGATTTTCATTTGAAAACCTTTGTATGCAAATGACCTCTTTAATATGTAAATGAGGCTGTTACGCGCGGGCAGCGGGAACCAATCGCGTCGACTCAGAGCGGAAACGGAAGCTCCCCGTTGTTGTTGTGTTTCCTCAGCTGTCGGTAGTCGTCGGTAGTTTTCCGTCTTGGTCGGTAGTCTTTAAGATGGAGTATAAGCTGATCATGGCGGTCTCCGGCTTCCCCAGTCTCTACGACTCGAGCTGTCTGACGTACAGAGACCTGAACATGAGGAGCGACGCCTGGAGACAGGTCGCGGAGATCGTCGGTGTTCCCGGTGAGTGAGTCCGTCACTGTCCGTGATACCGGAGAGACAGACCGACCGAACCGAACCGAACCAGACCGGACCAGACCGGATTACTGAGTCCGGGTTTTACAAAGTGTCCGTGAAAAGATCAAAACAAAACGAGTCCGTCTGTTAAAAGGGTCCGGCCACCTGAAGCTGGCAGCGCGGAGAAGAAAGGTTCCTACTGAAAACCTTTAAAAAGTCAAATGATATTTTTAATTTTAAATAAAGCTGAGAGTTCACCTGTGATCAGGTGACCTGTCTCTGTATGAATTCATTCATCAACGAGCGTCAGTGATATGATGCTCACAAGTGTCAGCATCACATCCAACAGGACCGGTTACTAACACGGAGCACTGAGGCTGAGCCCGACCCGAGCGGTCCAGGCGGTTCAGAGTCGGGTCTGAAATGGACCCTGAAGAAATTCATGAACTAACATTTAAGAACTTCAGAATCAGTTCAAACAGGAAGTGTCTGAGAAGACGGCGTTACCGAGGCGCTGAGAGGTGTCTTTGTTTGTCGAGCTAATGAAGCAGCGTCAGGATCAGTTCCTCGTTGTGACCGTGTGTTTCTCTTCTTCCTGTTCCTGTCAGAGTCGGAGTGCCGCAGGAAGTGGAAGATGCTGAGGGACCAACACCGGCGTGAACGTCAGCGTGAGAAAGAGCGCCGTGAGAGCGGCGTGGGCCTCCTGAACTACCGGCCGTGGAGATACTCGGCCATTCTGTCGTTTTTAAACCCGTTCATCGACGCCAGAGCGGCCGGCACCAACGGCTGGGCTCTGGACCCGCAGCCTCTGTTCCAGATGTCCGACGTGATGGGCTGCAGCACGACCATGGAGGCGCGCAGCGACGACGACGAGAACTACGGTGAGTACACAAAGCAGCAGGCGGCGGGTTGGGTCTGTCCGGGTCTCAGTCCGAACTCTTCTCTCTGCAGGCCTCGCCGTCGCAGACGCCACGACAACAACGACGTCCTCGTCGTCGTCGTCAGAGTTCGTTCAGAGGAAGCGACCGCCGTCTCCTCACGGAGACGCTGTCAGGCTGAAGGAGGCCAAGCTGGAGGCGACGTCCGAGAGTCCGGCCGCAGACGACGGCGCTCAGGTCCAACAGGTCAACATGAAGGAACTGTTTGAGATGATGATGCAGTCCGTCACGTCTCTCGCCACCACCTTAGCGTCCTCACACTCTTCATCGCAGCCCTCGGATCAGCTGACGCCTCCCTCGCGGTCCTCCCCCGCCGTCCTGCAGCCGGACCTTCAGTCGCACCGCAGCCCGCCGCCGTGCTGCGCGGCGTCCCGGCTCAACCACCTGAAGACGGAGGAGCAGGAAGCCGCGGTCGCCGAGCCGCTGGACCAAACGAACGGAGAGGAGGAGTGTCGCTCCGTGTCTCCCAGGCCGACCCGGGCCTGGAGGAGGAGCACCGACTGTCTGCTGGAGGAGTACCTGAGGAGGATGGAGGCCCGGGAGGCCCAGAGAGACCGAGACATGGACCAGAGGGACGACGTGACGCTGTTCTTACTGAGCCTGGCGCCCACCATGAGGAGACTTCCTGCTGAGAAACAGTCCTGGGTCAGAACCAAGATCCAACAGTTCATACACGAGGCCGAGTTCGGACCCACGAACTTCCAGTGACCACGAACCATTCTACAACCATTCTGCAACCATTCTGCAACCATTCTACAACCATTCTACAACCCTTCTACAACCCTTCTACAACCCTTCTACAACCATTCACAAACCATTCTGCAACCATTCTGCAACCATTCTGCAACCATTCACAAACCCTTCTACAACCCTTCTACAACCCTTCTACAACCATTCTACAACCATTCACAAACCCTTCTACAACCATTCACAAACCATTCACAAACCATTCTGCAACCCTACTACAACCATTCTGCAACCATTCTGCAACCATTCTGCAACCATTCACAAACCCTTCTACAACCCTTCTACAACCCTTCTACAACCATTCTACAACCATTCACAAACCCTTCTACAACCATTCACAAACCATTCACAAACCATTCTGCAACCCTACTACAACCATTCTGCAACCATTCTGCAACCATTCTGCAACCATTCACAAACCCTTCTACAACCCTTCTACAACCATTCTACAACCATTCACAAACCCTTCTACAACCATTCACAAACCATTCTGCAACCCTACTACAACCATTCTGCAACCATTGTACAACATTAGAAGTGTAAATATTGTTTTTTTTTTGTTTTGTTGTTTTTAATAAAGTTTCTGAAACTTTTTTTGTTTTTTATGAATAAATATTTAAATTATGTGGCGTCACGACTTTAATGTTTGTTTATGTCACGTGATGAACAGCTGACTGATTAATATTCAGGATAAATACAAACCTCACGTCTGTGAACGTTAGTTCAACCTTAAACTAACGTTAAAAGAACGTTCACATCAGCTGATTTATCATAATAAACGGCGCCATCTACCGGAGCCTCGCGAGACGTGCAGCTGAACCGCCTTCCATCCGGGTCCTGTGGTCACCTGATCAAAACACGGAAGTAGTGCTAGTTGTTCAGTGTCAGCAGGCTCGTGCAGCAGAGGAGCTGTTCGGACCGTCCGGTACCGGATCTGTTCTGGAGTTCTGAACCGGTGAGGCGGCATGAGCGTCTCCACGTGACGTCAGAGAGCACCGAGCCGGTAACCGGTTAATGTTTGTCACGAGCTCTGCATGCAAACAGACACGTCATTAATGAGCACTAATTATTCATTTATTGTGACGTCACGTGTTCGTTTCTATGTTCTGTTAATGATTTATGAATATTAATGATCACGTGAAGTCATTTTGATGACGTCAAACTATAAAATAATAACTAATAAGTCCTCTGTGTCTCTCTGCAGGCAGTCCAGGTGTTCTACAGGTAGTCCAGGTGTTCTACAGGCAGTCCAGGTGTTCTGCAGGTAGTCCAGGTGTTCTGCAGGTAGTCCAGGTGTTCTACAGGCAGTCCAGGTGTTCTGCAGGTAGTCCAGGTGTTCTACAGGCAGTCCAGGTGTTCTACAGGTAGTCCAGGTGTTCTACAGGTAGTCCAGGTGTTCTGCAGGTAGTCCAGGTGTTCTACAGGTAGTCCAGGTGTTCTGCAGGTAGTCCAGGTGTTCTACAGGCAGTCCAGGTATTCTGCAGGTAGTCCAGGTGTTCTACAGGCAGTCCAGGTGTTCTACAGGTAGTCCAGGTGTTCTGCAGGTAGTCCAGGTGTTCTACAGGTAGTCCAGGTGTTCTACAGGCAGTCCAGGTGTTCTGCGGGTAGCTGACGATGGTGAAGGTGTTCCGCTGTGCGGCCCGTCATGGCTACGCTGTGGAAGTTTCCCCGTTCATCCCAAACAGGGTGGCCTGTGCTGCCTCGCAGTATTACGGCATCGCAGGTGAGTCCAGACGAGTTCTGATGGTCCAGACGAGTTCTGATGGTCCAGACGGAGAAGACGTGAAGGAGACTCAGTCAGAGTTTAGTGACGTTTGTCTGTTTGCAGGCTGCGGCTCTCTGCTGGTTCTGGATGAGACCGAGTCCGGACTGACTCTGATCAGAAGGTGAAGTCTGTCTCTGTCTGTGTAGAATCTGTAATCAATAATTAATAATCATTAATTAATAATTATCTCCTCGTGCCTCATAAAGAAACTTTTCCTTTCTCTCTTGACGTGTGTGTGTGTGTGTGTGTGTGTGTGTGTCAGCTGGCAGTGGGGTGACGGTCTGTTCGACGTGGCGTGGAGTGAAGCTAACGAACACGTGATGGTCGCCGGGGGCGGAGACGGCAGCCTGCAGCTGTGGGACACAGCCAATCACAACGCTCCGCTGAGAGTGGCCAAAGAACACACACAGGAGGTGAAGCACACACACACACACACACACACACACACTCTCATAAGGATGCTGTGTATTGACTGTGTGTGTGTGTAGGTGTACTCTGTGGACTGGAGTCAGACCAGAGGAGAAAACCTCGTCGTCTCAGGATCCTGGGATCAAACCGCCAAAGTCGTGAGTTTGAGTGTGTGTGAGTGAGTGTGTGTGTCTTTGTGTGAGTGTGTGTGTGTCTTTGTGTGAGTGTGTGTCTTTGTGTGAGTGTGTGTGAGTGAGTGTGTGTGTCTTTGTGCGAGTGTGTGTGAGTGAGTGTGTGTTCTTATTTTGTGTATTTTTTGTGTTTAGTGGGACCCGGCTCTCAGCCAATCACTGATCACACTCAGAGGTCATGAAGGGGTCATCTACAGCACCATTTGGTCGCCTCACATCCCAGGATGCTTTGCTTCAGCCTCAGGTGAGGCCGCACACACACACACACACACACTCTGCATTCAGTCAGAGCAGTCTGATGTGCCGTCACAGGGTGGCGCTGTAGTCTGCTTCACACTCAGACTCACAGGAAGAGACGAGAGGTCAAGAGTTTACGGCCCGGCTGTTTTATATTAGATGTTATATTCCATGTCACTGTGTGTGTGTTGTTGTGCAGCCTGGTAAAGTTCAGTGAGTAAACACACAAACGTGTCCTGAGCAGAGATAAATGAAGCGCTCCTTCAGATAAATGAAGCGCTCCTTCAGCCTTCAGGAAGCTTCAGAAATGATCTCGACTCGTCGGTTGGGTGGATGAGTCTGAGTCCACAGGGCGAGCTGGGATCATCTCCTCCATCAGTGTGGGAGCTAACGCTAACTTTATCAGAGGGGTGGAGCCGCTGATGAGTTCAGTGTGTGTGTGTGTGTGTGTGTGTGTGTGTGTGTGTGTGTGTGTGAAGTGCAGCTGGTGCGTCAGGGCAGCAGAGATGTAAATAAAGATTAATTTGAATGGAGTGTTTGTTGTTGAGCTCGTTACAGAGATCAGATAATCGACCAGTCGAGGTCTGGAGCTTGTTAACCTCGGAGCTACATGATGTACTGAGCACGGCCTCCGTCATCGGGTGGATGGATGAGAACACTTTCTCCTTTGGTTCTTCATTTACTGACAGACTTTAATGGAAGTGAGACGCAGCAGCAGGCTGACTACTGTGGTGCAGCTAACAGCAGCTATGCTAACAAGTTCACAGCGCGTTCCTCAACATGCTGAATGAACCGAGTCTGAAATAACGTGACGGAGCAGAGCTGTTGTTGACGGGTTGATGGGTGGTGTACTGCAGCAGCCTCGGGTGGAGGTGAAGGTCAGGTGGAGTCACGACGTGAGAACAAACGACCCTCTGAAATCAGCTGATTTGAATCCTCTTCAGTCGTTTGTCTTTGTTTCCTGCTCACCGTTACCTCCCGCCTCCACCCGACACACACTTTATGTAGTTTACTGAAGAATGAAAGACTACAAACAGATGCACTGTGGGTAAAATCTGTTGGTTTTCACATGGCGAGACTTTATCAGTATATTAATTTATGTGTGTGTGTGTGTGTGTGTGTGTGTGGATCAGAGACAGGAAATGTGTAAAAATGAGGAAATATTCCTGTTTGATGGAGACTCCAGTGATCATGTGACCTCTGATAGACATCAGCAGCTGGCCTCAGTGAAGCGATCGGTGCAGCCTGAAGCCAAGCATTAAAACAAGAGTGAGACAAACTGATGACAAATGATCTCACACACACACACACACACTCTGTCTCTGCAGGGTGGTGTTGATGGAGCGGTCCTTCTCTCATCAGCCCGGTGCTGCTGCTGCTGCCGGCCTGATGAGACGACAGGGCCGATCAATA
The DNA here is from genome assembly GCA_023373845.1 of Nibea coibor. Taxonomy (NCBI): domain Eukaryota; kingdom Metazoa; phylum Chordata; class Actinopteri; family Sciaenidae; genus Nibea; species Nibea coibor. The sequence goes on from CM041730.1 coordinate 21,038,908, forward strand.
GACGGAGAGAGACGTGATATCACGACTTTTCTCGATCGATACGCTGTGATCAGTTTGTGTTTACTGACCATCAGCTGATTCAGCCAGACTGGCCCGACCAGCTGGTCATGAATTCTCCTCTTGTCGTCTGCAGGTGACTGGTGTGGCTAGCGTCGCTAGTTAACCTTAGCTTGATGCTCGCTAATATTATCGCTAGCAAAATCAAGCGAGCTAACATTAGCCAAAAGCAGCTATCTTGCTGAGCTAACATTAGCTAACAAACTGAGCTAACAGTAGCTAACAGCAGCTACAGTTGGCAGAGGTTTACTTCACTGTCCATCAGGACGCTCTGTAAATCACAGCGCTGCGGCGCAGCAGCGTGACGTTGGCCAGTCTTGTGATTGCAGTTATCGGGTGTAATGGAGTATTTCCAGATCTCCTGGCTGTGGATTAAAATGTGTCTCAGTGGTGTTACTGACCGCGAGGACGTGAACTGGAAAAGAAATCGACCTTTCACTCGTCCGTGCTGAAGTTTCCTGCAGTGCGAGTTATCTCGGCCGAGCTGCCGGTAATCCGGTTTTACTGAAATGAAAGTGAAGCCAGGCGGAGCCGGAGAGAAGTCGCCATCAATCAGAGTTCTCAGATAAAGGTTAGAAATAAATCCACAGCGAGCGTTCAGAGGCTGCGAGGCCGACCTCCGCCTGCTGAACTTCAGACTCCGTCAGTTTCCTCCAACCGTCAGAGAGATGAAGGACTTCAGCTGGTTACAGATCCGTACACGGCCCACGTGGAGCTGATCGGATCAGTTACACGTGATCTCGTTACGACGTGTTGACCTGTAATTCTCAGAAAACTGCGATGGTTGCAACGTTTCTGAAAGATTTGTTTGTTTGTAGGAAAAAATATCTGCTCATGAATCATGAAGCTGGTGGGAAGTTCAGTCACTGTCCAGATCTCTGAATATATTTGATAAATATGTTTGTTTATCTGCGTCATTGAATAATTTCATGTTAGTGTTATTTAAAAAATAAAGGACGTAAAATATTTATGAAATTATTAAAAGGATTGTTTACGTTTGAACCGTGACAACACGATGACAAAAAGAACATTTAATTTATTGTTGCTGTGTTTAACGATTTGAAATATTAATAATAATTATCTGAGCCGGTGCGTTCACGGGTCATTTCTAATCGTCTCTGACATAAACGAGGCGTGTCATCATCATCATCATCATCATCACTGTCAGAGCCGGCGGGCTGAAGATGCTGCGAGGTTACATCACAGATATCAGGGTTTTCAAAATAAAAGTCTGCTGTGCTGTGGGTCTTATGGACGGACGGGTGGATGATAATGGGTGGAGAATTGCTGCCTTATCTCGGCGTGGAGGCTTCCCCTCAGGTGGAGAGGCTGAGCGCCTCTCTGTCTTTGAAGAGAGAGAAGAGAGGCATGATGGGTAAGCAGGGGCAGATGGCGTCTCACTCCGATAAGCTTATCGGGGTTTTCCACGCTCCCTCGCTGCCTCCCTCCACCCGCTCCACATCAGACCTCCACCTCCAGCTTCAGTCGGCCTCAGGACCTCCTCCACCAGCTCGAGTCGCTCCGAGCGCCGCGGCCAATCAGAGCTTCAGTCAACAAACAAACAATCAACTACATCCAACTACAACAGACCAGAAAAACTGCGTCTCAGAGACTACGTCCAGGTTTTAGACAGTCTGCGGGGACGTCTCAGAGACTACGTCCAGGTTTTAGACAGTCTGTGGGACGTCACAGAGACTACGTCCAGGTTTTAGACAGTCTGTGGGGACGTCTCAGAGACTACGTCCAGGTTTTAGACAGTCTGTGGGGACGTCTCAGAGACTACGTCCAGGTTTTAGACAGTCTGTGGGACGTCACAGAGACTACGTCCAGGTTTTAGACAGTCTGTGGGACGTCACAGAGACTACGTCCAGGTTTTAGACAGTCTGTGGGACGTCACAGAGACTACGTCCAGGTTTTAGACGGTCTGTGGGACGTCACAGAGACTACGTCCAGGTTTAGACATTATTCTGGATCTTGGACAGTCTTCTCTGTCTTGTGTCTTCGTGTTGACAGGATGTAAAGACGGTCTCCAGGCGCCCCCGTGTCTTCAGTCTGTCTCAGTCTCTCGTCTCGTGCAGATGATGATCTGTGGAGGCTGATCTCGCCCACGCGGCCTCCTGATCACGTCCGGCCTCCGCTCTTATCGCGGGTGACAGAGACGACCACACAAGGACTCACGTCAGCGTCCGCGACGCTCGGAGCTGTTAATTGATCAGATCGTTATCGTTAGTCGGCTGTGTTGATCATGTGATCAGGAGCCTCCTTCCTCCCTGTGGAGGTGTTCAGAGGCTGACTCCTGTAAAAGGGTCTCGCTTTATTACTCCTGCTGTGTCAGCAGGTTCACACACACACACACACACACACACACACACACACACTCTGTGTCGAGTTGGCATGTTTTCCTCAGCAGCTTCTTCCACGCTTGGCTGAGGAGGACGAGGGCGGATGAAAGAGGAAGAGAAGGGCTAAAACGGTCATGGAGGAATCGATGGAGGAGGGAGCGGCAGGTTTTCATCCATCGCTGGGATTAAAGAGGAGGAGGAGGGAGTGAGGAGGAGGAGGAGTGAGGAGGAGGAGGGAGTGAGGAGGAGGAGGAGGGAGCGAGGAGGAGGGAGCAAGGAGGAGGGAGTGAGGAGGAGGGAGTGAGGAGGAGGAGGAGGGAGTGAGGAACAGGAGGAGTGAGGAGGAGGAGGACGGAGTGAGGAGGAGGAGGGAGTGAGAAGGAGGAGTGAGGAGGAGGAGGAGGAGGAGGGAGTGAGGAGATAGGAAGCATGTAGGAGAGGATTAGCGTGGCATTCAGTCAACATGAAGAAGAAGCTCTGGCTCCACACCGCGTGGTCGCCGCGTGGTCGCCGCGTGGTCGTTCTTCCTCTCTGTTCTTTGGACCGCACTCGTCCACAGGAAGTCAAACTGTCTTTGTCCCTCTGTCCTCTGGAAGTAGCGAACCGCTAACTAACTGAACACTGAGGATCGCTAACTGCTAACACAAGTTAATTTTAGCCAGTCACTAGTCTTTAGGCTAACATAGCTAACTGCTAACATGAGGTAAACCTTGCTAGTTTTGGGGAAAGGCTAACATCATTAGCAGAGCTAATGAGCTAATGTTGCTAACTGCTAACCTGAGTTACCATTACTCAGTTGAAATGCTAAGCAGCAAAGCGCTAACTGTGGTTAGCTGTGTGTGTTCAGGTCGTATTAAAGCAGGTGGAGGGAGCAGGACATCATGTAAAGGTTCAGTTTTATGATTGTCGCAGTGTGTTGGCAGACCCTCTGGACACACACACACACACACACACACACAGTGTTGGGTTGGTGCCATAATGAAGTGTTCCCAGAGTTCACAGCAGAATAAAACCTGACGTCTGATCTGAGTCTCAGCCAGTCGAGTTCGCCTCTATTAACCTTTTTGTGTCTTCACTGATAATAAATGATCCGTCACTTCTCACAGTGTGTAAGTTTGGAGAAGTACGTAACGCTTTACGGCACTAAGTCACACACACCAACTATTTCACTGATTCTGGTGAAACTGGATCAGATTTTATGGAGAAAATGTTTCCTGGTTTTCCCTCTGATGTCCTCCGGCTGCTCCGCCTCAACTCTCTGTGATTTACAGAGTTTATGATGGACAGTGAAGTAAACTGCTGACAGCTGGAGCTGCTGTTAGCTCATGTTAGCTCAGTCTGTTAGCTGCTGTTAGCTCATGTTAGCTCCGTCTGTTAGCTGCTGTTAGCTCAGTCTGTTAGCTGCTGTTAGCTCATGTTAGCTCAGTTTGTTAGCTGCTGTTAGCTCATGTTAGCTCAGTCTGTTAGCTGCTGTTAGCTCATGTTAGCTCAGTCTGTTAGCTGCTGTTAGCTCATGTTAGCTCAGTCTGTTAGCTGCTGTTAGCTCATGTTAGCTCAGTCTGTTAGCTGCTGTTAGCTCAGTCTGTTAGCTGCTGTTAGCTCATGTTAGCTCAGTCTGTTAGCTCATGTTAGCTGCTGTTAGCTCAGTCTGTTAGCCGGGGCAGTGTTAGTTTTCAGGGATGCTAACATGTAGCCATGTAGTGGAGCTTGTTGAGCGGCTCGTCGGCTGCAGCTCCGTATGTATCACGCACACACATGCTGGGCATGCTGGGTAATTCCCTGCTGTATCTGTGTGTCTGCTGCAGGTGACGGGACGCTCAGAGTTTGGGACGTGAAGGGCGGCGTGTGCCGATTGGCCGTCCCAGCACACAAAGCTGAGATCCTCAGCTGTGATTGGTGCAAATACGACCAGGTAACCGCCCACTGCTCCTCTGGCTTTACTCTGTGTGTGTGTGTGTGTGTAACCTGATTGAAACACATTTTACAGGTTTTTAATGTGTGTGTGTGTGCGTGTGTGTGTGTTTGCAGAATATCGTGGCCACAGGCTCAGTCGACTGCAGTGTGTGTGTGTGGGACCTGAGGAACGTCCGACAGCCTGTCAATCAACTGCGAGGCCACACCTACGCCATCCGCCGAGTCAAGGTGCACACACACACACACACACACACACACACACTCTCTTGTAACGCTTTGTTCTCTAGAGAAGTGTGTGTGTTGTCTTATTAGCTTTCAAGTGGGTGTGTGGATGCTGTCAGTCCCTGCACACACACACACACACACACGAACGTGTAATGTGTGTGTGTGATAGAAGACAGCTGCAGAGGAGTCCCTGAACACATCCCACTTACACAGATTAGATATGTGTCACTTCACACACACATGTACATGCACTGAGGTCATGAATACACACACACACACACACACACACCAATCATCCAATCAGGGATCCACGTGAAGATCGCGGTCCTCAAACTAAAGAATCCTCAAAGATTTGAAAAGACTGAGAGCAGTCAGTCAGTGTGAGAGAGGAGCGCTGAGACCAGCAGCCGTTAGTTTGTTGTGTTTGCTGAAGTTCATGAAGCAGCTGAAGCAGTCGAGGTGTGAAAGGTGTGAACCTGCCCGATGAGAAGCTGAAGCTGTCAGGAGCAGCGAGGCGGAACAAATGAAGGAATCAATGAATTTCAGAGTGCTCGCTGAAATGACTCGGCACAATCCTCCAACTGCTGAGCAGAAGAAAACTCAACCTGCCCGAAGCGTTCGAGACATTCACACCTTTTCTTTAACAAGATGAGGAGAACCTGGAGCTCAGAGTTAATATCAGCAGCTCGCTGGATCCTCCCTTCATGATGTAAAGACTGTCACTGTTATGAACCTGAATGACCCGAATTACACGGCTACTCATGAAGAAATCAGTTATTTAACACAAAATAATGAATTTAAAAATGATTTGATTGATTTAAGATGATTTGATTCATTTCACTCTGGTTCTCCAGAATCTAAGCTCAGAGCTGTAGAAAGCCGTAATCAGTGTTCGTAGCCGAGCAGTAGAACGTCGACATGTTCAGTTTGTGTTGAAACTGTTGTATTGGACATTGTTTTATTTCTTCTTTCTCTTTTGCAGTTTTCTCCGTTCAGTAAATCTTTGCTGGCGTCCTGTTCGTACGACTTTACTGTCAGGTGAGTTAAAGCTCTGCCTGTGTCGTTGTCTTTATGTTTATATGCATCATATCTCAGAGAAGTGAAGAACCAAACTGTGAAGCTTCAGTCACAGTTTGAAGATTGTGGTGAACTCATTAGATTTGATGATCTGTGGAAAATGAGCGAGGTTTGACAGGTTTGTGCATGTGATAAACAGACCACACACACACACACACACACACCATCAGATGCTCCTGACGTTACTTGTGCTCTGCACGGCTTCAGTTTTCGAGTATCTCGGAGTATCTTGTAGTATCTCGAGTATTTCGAGTTGTGCCGGCATGTTTCTGTGATGAAACATTCGACTGTCCTCAGGTTGAAGACTGGCGGTGGAGAGGAAGTCGTATTTCTGCTTACGCTCCTTTTCTCACCAAGCAGAGAGGATGGATGGTGTCATCCTCGTCGTAATGAGGAAGGGCACCCTGATGATGTGTGATAAAGTTAACTGGTGTGTGAGATGGAGAGGAGGAGCTGCCGCGGCTCACTTAATGAAATCTGTAATAACTGCCTGCGGGCGTCTTAAGAGACTCTGCGGCTTCATGAACAGCGTTAGTGTTCACGAGTCCACGATCTGCTCTGATCAGAAACTCTTTACGTCTCTGTGTCTGTCCACGAGGGTGAGAGATGATGAAGGAACGATGAATCAGTCAGCTACAGAGACCAAAACTGTTTTTGTACCAGGCTGTAAACATGTTTATTTCTGCTGTCTAACATGGGGACTTATGGAGACTGACTCACGGCTGGAACCAGCCTCCGGTGGACGTTAGAGGAACTGCAGTTTGTGGCTCCAGTTCAAATCCACGGAGGCTGCAGCTTTTATCCGTGCATTCGTCCCACGCTTAGAAATCAGAAGCTGATGTTCAAGATTTGACCTGATGTGTCCAAATCACTGAGTTCACCAAACTGACCGACGGGCGGGGCTTAGATAAACGTCAGCTGTTAGTCATGTGAAACGATGGAGAGAGGCGGAGGAAAGAAGGAAGGAGAGACGATGTGCTGAGCGCTGGCTCCGTGCCAAACTTTGTCTTATTGATCCACGCTTTCATTAGCTCAAATACTGTGCACACACACACACACACACACACACACAACCTGACAGACTCAGCCCGAGTCAGTCCAAGTCCTGCAGAACAGACCAGAAAGACCAAAAGAACTTCAGAGGCTGCATTTATAGATGACAGTCACACCTGTCACCTGTCTGATACAGGAGAGTCAAACCTCTTCTCCTCTGCCATTATGTCTGACTGCTGGGCCTAAACAAGTGAGCTAACATGAGCTAACAGCAGCTAACATCAGGACTCTGTCTGAGCTTGTGAAAATCGGCGAGCGTCATCATCTTTCTAAGGACAGAGCAGAGTCAGAGAGCTGCCCTGAAGCTGAACGTTAATGATTTGAAACAAGTTTCCCCCCGATGACTCGTCCTCAGCGGGTTTCCTGCGTCGGAGCAGAGGAACTTTTTAAACATTCTGCAAACAGAGAGAAGTCTCAGCATCTTTAATTTGATCTCCTTTATTAACCTGCCCAGGCCGCTCGCTGATAATCCTCAGTCCATTCCTTACTGCTGCGATAACAGCGCTCGCTTCATCTGCTCTTATCTTATTAAAACATTAGGAAAGAGATGGACCAAGGCTGCAGTTATCCTGTGTGTGTGTGTGTGTGTGTGTGTGTGTGTGTGTGTGTGTGTGTGTGTGTCTGTGTCCACCATAGCAACAACACGTTAAACAATTCAAATACGCAACAAATCAAGATAATTATCACGTTTGTGTCCGGCCTGAGATTGTAATTGTGTGTGTGTGTGTGTGTGTGTGTGTGTGTGTGTGCGCCCTGGAAGCATCGATCACGGCTGACTGCAGGAGGCTCTAATCACGTCATTAACTGTCATGTCTTCAGATCGTTAGCTGTTAGCCGTCTCTTCTTCGTCTGTGATTTCTGTAGTGAGATATAAATAATGACTTTCTTACACCTGAAGTTGGACCGCTCTTCTTTTGAGATTCGATGGGTTCATTCTTGCAAACGCTTCATGAGGTCTCTCCACGTCACTGCAGGCCTCTGAGCTTCATGTCAGACCCTCAGATTTCAGAACAGCTCGCATATGGCGAAGACATCGAGCGCCTGGAGCAGCAAAGAAACCTCAAAACACCAACGACTCTCCACCTGAGGACGGCGGAGTCCTTCTGCAGAACCTTCCTGTGGACTACAGCAGCTCTTCTTCTGTTTCCAGCCGGACGTGGTGGAGGTTCACTGACGTTTGGGCTGCCTCAGCACAAAGTTCTTCATTAGTTTAAATATTTACCTGCAGGTGATTCAGTCTGAGCACATCCACCTGTTGGTGTCTGAGCATGTGACACCTCCCTGTGCTCACACACACACCTGCCTCTATAGGCCTTCCTGTGTGTTTACGGCAGGTACAAACAGCTGTGATCCACCTGCACACACAAAGAAGAGGCCGTGAATGCACATACAGTACAGTCATATGCAAATACATCTGAGCACACACACGTGCACACAGAGCACTCATGAGTTTCATGTCATCTCCACCTCCTGCTCGTCTGTTTGCTCAGTTTTTAGTCTTTGAGTTTTTTGTCCTCGACCTCGACCCCGTCAGAGGTCAGAGTCTTTAATTCATGAAACAAAGAAATGACACTACAGTTATTGTGTTACTGTCATTTCTTTGTTACGTTTTCAACCAAGCGAGTTGCACAGTGTCGACTTACAGGCTTCAGAAGTTTGCAGGATCTTTGTCAGTTGTACCACACGGATCAGATTCTGAGTAAACGTTTCTCGTTCTTCTGGTGGCTGCAGCTTCGTGTTGAGCTGCTGTTTTCTGTCTTTAACAGCAGCTTGTTTGCTTTAGATAACATGTTCTTTGCGTGTTTGTGGAACTCTTTACATTAATTTCCTGTTTAGATTGAGAAGTGACATGAACTCAGAGGATCGGGTCGCTCTTTGTCTTATGTTTTGTGGTTTTCATCCTCTCATTCACTCCTCTCTGTCCGCTGTGACTTAATGAGTTTCATAGTAAGTGAGGCACACACACAAAGCTGACAGGTGAATGAACGCTTCCACAGAATCCAACACAAAAGAAGCTAAATAATTACCTACCATGGAAACTGCACAAAAGGCAGCGCGAGCCTCATTTATACAAATAACATGGTGTATTTGTCTAACTGGGACATTCAGCTCGGCTTATACACACAGACGCACACACACGGACGTCATCTGAACCTATAATCTGAGTCTCACATCAGCTGACAGTCCCACCTTCTCCTCCGTACAGTTCATGGAAACGCAGCAGTGAGAAGCTCCGAGCGGTTTACGAAGATGTAAACTGTTCGGAGAAGAAGAAGAGGAGGTTCTTCTTCTTCTTCTTCTTCTTCTTGGACTTAGTGCCGTAAAGTGCCCAAAGTTACATAGCATGAGATAATTAGCACTAATTAGCGACCTCTAATATGATCTGCTGCCGGCAGCGTTTGAAAGTTCAAGCGGCTAAACCGACAAACACAGGAAGCTGAATGTTTTTCACTCTGCAGAGTCAGAGCTTAGCAAATTCAAACTCTGGTACTGGTCCAAATAACTCTTCACAGTCACTATATGCTGTTGTAAAGGAGAGCAGCACTGCGGCATGAGCAGGTCAAGGTCCATTAAAATATGCTTGGATTGGCCCCGGTGCTGATACCGGACACGCGGCTCATTCGGCCGCGGTGCATCAGTGGTTCTTGTGCACACGGCGGTCTCCAGGGTGGAAATACTTCCACTTCTGCTGCTGCGTTTAATTCCCAGTGCTGAAATCTAAAAAGCCGTCTGACTGCGGTCGGCACTAAATCTTTGCTGTTACTCGTTTTATGAAGCTAATCAAGGCTACAGCGGCTCTTAGCTGCAGGATTATTACTCCTGCCTCTTAATGCACTGGACGCAGCGCTGTGACAGAAATGTATTCATGCTGCACTTCATTACGTTACACCGCGTTTGGCTCGGCACTGCGGCTGATGAATGTGCAGGACTCTCCCTTCATGCAGACGTTTGTGAATGAGTGAGCGCACAGACCCATTCACTCAAAGCTGCAGTCAAAGGTTTGGACACACCTTCTCACCTGCAACGTCAGCAGGTCAGCTCTGTTCAAGACGTCTCAGAGACTACGTCCAGGTTTTAGACAGTCTGTGGGGACGTCACAGAGACTACGTCCAGGTTTTAGACAGTCTGATGTCTCAGAGACTACGTCCAGGTTTTAGACAGTCTGCGGGACGTCACAGAGACTACGTCCAGGTTTTAGACAGTCTGATGTCTCAGAGACTACGTCCAGGTTTTAGACAGTCTGCGGGACGTCTCAGAGACTACGTCCAGGTTTTAGACAGTCTGCGGGGACGTCTCAGAGACTACGTCCAGGTTTTAGACAGTCTGCGAGACTTCAGTTTGATCATTGAGAATAAATGAGTCAGTACTACAACACACACACACACACACACACACACTCAAGTAAAGTGAGTGTGTGTCGTGATTTACACTAACAACTCACTCAATATATAATATCTTTGAATGCAGGACTCTCCCCAGACACCCATCACTCTGTGTGTGTGTGTGTGTGTGTGTGTGTGTGTGTGTGTGTGTGTGTGTGTGTGTGTGTGTGTGTGTGTGTATTAGTACAGGCCTAATGGAGCCCGATGGGAGCTCTGCAGTGTTCCCTCTGAAAATGATTTAATTACATTTGCAAAGTGGATGAGTCTGGAGGGAGTGTTTGCTGTGTCAGAGCTTTGGCACACACACACACACACACACACACACACACACACACTGTCAGGACCAGGAAGAGAAACAGTCTTTCAATTAGTCTGATTGGCCGTTGCTGCCTGGAGTCTGGAGGCAGTGTTTTATTGGCTCGCTCGTTCTCTTTTATTCATCTTTTATTTTCATAATTTCATTCTGCAGATTGCTTTTGTCTTCTTTAAACTCTTCCTCTTCTTCTCCGTCCTCCCTTCTTTTCCTGAACAAGTCCCTCTCGTGTAGCTGTGTGACTGAAGCGATGGCTCTGTGTGGACGGGGTGAAGGCAGATGTTTGCTTCAGACCTCACACATCTGGCTTCATTATATAAACATCAGCCACGAGAGAAAAGACGCCATGAATGAACTCAGCCCGTCTGAATGAAGTGTTACGAGGTGAAATAGTTTTTTGTCAACAGACTCTGGTGGTGAAGGAATCTTTGCATAATGTTGTCAGACACTTGGGAGGATGCAGTTTCCTGGTTCAGCCTCTGGAGGCCACAGCACGTTTTGTTAATCCTGAACTGATTTTAAAAATGTTGTCCTTCGTCACTTTGACATAAAAACACAGGAAATAGAGTCCAGGTGAAAAATACTAAAGTTACCCTTAATGGTGTCCAACAAAAGACACAGTGGTCACCCTCTGGGGAGCATGAATGTGCTCAGTAAATCGTGTCTTTCTTCAGTGAAAGGAAATGTACCGAGGGTGAAACCTTTTGGGAACTGTAATCCACATTCTTTAATGGAAATTGAACGGATCAGTGCCTGTGACATTCGAAAATGTCATCACTAAAATCAAGAGGCTCGATCCTCTGGGGACCACGAACAACAACCTCAGATTTTATAAAAATCTAGCCAATGTTTTCAGGATGCCTTGTCACACACCGGCTGGTCAAAAAGTTACCAGACATTTCAGGATTCAGTTTTGTTCTTTTCTATGATGAGTCTGAAGGTGTTTTACACTGTGGGTCTGTTGGACGCTGTAACATGCTTGTTGGTTTGTTTTCAGGTTCTGGGATTACAGCCTGAGCCAGCCTCTTCTGGACACTGTGGAGCATCACTCAGAGTTCGTCTGTGGACTCGACTTTAATCTGCATATCCCCAACCAGGTAACACACACACCTTAGAATGGTGACATCATAGCGGTGTGGAGACCTTGGAGCTTGTTACTGGAGCTCCTGGTTTGGTTCCTAACATTAGATTGCCCTTTTCTATAAACACGTGTTGTTGATCTCCATGACAACGGAGCTGCCTGCTTGAAGAAGCAGCGCCCTCTGTAATGTTCTTCATGGTCGCAGTGCGACGGTCGCAGTTACTTTACATCCTGGGTTTTCGCTGGCTTGTTTCTTGACGTACGATGACGAAATGGAGCTGCTGCCTGCTCGGACTTTGGTCCAGCCCCGGACTCGATTCCCCTGTGGAACAAAAAGCATCATGCCCACCATCCCCACCCGCTGCACCTCTGTAGGCCCACAGTGACTGGAGTCCATCAATACAGATGTAGTTAATAAGTTCATAACATGTAGACAGCAGGAGATTTGCTGCTGTGGAGATTACGCTTCACTAAACATGTCGGTGAAAAGAATATACAGAACATAAACGAGGAGGAGGAGGAGGTCGCCCTTCAGACCGCTGCAACCCAGATAACCCGTGGACGATGGACGATGGATGATTGACGATGGACGATGGACGATGGACGATGGATGATTGACGATGGACGATGGACGATGGACGATGGACGATGGACGATGGATGATGGATGATTGACGATGGACGATGGACGATGGACGATGGATGATTGACGATGGACTATGGACGATGGATGATTGACGATTGACGATGGACAATGGACGATGGATGATGGATGATTGACGATGGACGATGGACGATGGACGATGGATGATTGACGATGGACGATGGACGGTTTAAGAGACATTTTGCAGAGTCAACCCCAAGTTCATCCTCTGTTTGTTGTTGAACTCTGGCTGTGATACTCCGATTGTAACGACACAAAAGGAATCCAACAGAAAGAACTGTATCTGCGTCATGCAGTATTTTTGTTTCTCCAGTTTGTTGTTCAGATTTAGGAACATTTCCTCCCCCTTCACTCCCCTCTTTGTCCTTCCCCGCAGTGTGTGGGTAACCATCGAATCACTGTGTCCACATTCGGTTGGTTTTCTATCTGTGCGAGTGTTTGCTGTAGTTCTCGAAATGGGACCCATCCATCAATCTGTCTGCACAGGAGCAGGCCGAGGTTAACCCACACACAGTAACGCAGGAACACAGCAGGGGTGTCAGGGAGCCGCGTGCTCGTGTGTCGGGGTGAAGAGGCGGCCAACTGAAAAGGCCACTCGTGTCTAATTTGGCTAATCTGGACAGGCGTCGTCTCTCTCGCGCGTCGTGTGACCGATTCCCCCCCAAGACGAGAAAATCCAAACCAAAACGGTGAAATGACAGCCAGCAGAGTTTACTTCATGTCAGCGGGGAAATGCGTGGGAAATGGTGACAAAACCATGCTGGGCTCGACGCTGTGATTGGGAAATGGGTGTTGAAATCATCTTGTTATGATGCCGGAGGAAACACCAGAGAGTGACTGAGGTCATCGTTTATTTGTTACTGCGTCACTGGAACTTAAAGTGGTTCAAGGAAAAAGTTTATCCAAACTCTAAAACTTGAAACTTATTTTTATCTGACCGCGTGTCCTGATGGAACAAGACTCACTTTGTATGTTGTAGCCCATTAACTGCAAATGGTGCCTGAATCACGGCTGACCGTTTCCCAAAGCGTGCCATTAGTTCCCAGACTGATGTCCTACCTTCAGGGTAGTCATCAGGTTCAGGTCGTTTCAGTTCCAACGCTCTGAAAATCAATTTGCACAGCCGGTTTAAAAACTCGTCTTCAAGACTCGCAACTACCGAGATCACACCGTCGTCAGATCAGCAGGTCGACAGAAACACTTCAGGCTCTCGTGAATATCCAAAGCAGATTAATGGCTTTGGTTTCTGGGGATACTTTGTCGAAGATGAAAAGTATCAACGCGATGGCGTCGTCGAAAAGGTTTCGGATCACCAAAATGAAAAGAAACCAGCTTCTTGGGAAGGTGAACATTAAATCTGATGGCAGTTTAACTTCCATGGCTTCTACTTGAAATCTGTCCTGTCTCAGGTCTCTGCAGGTCGATGTTCATGATGTCCTGAGGGCGAAGCCCTCTGAGGGTTTGTGAGATGATTAACAAGATCGCTGAGGAAAAACAGCTTTGAGATCCGTGTTTGGTCCTTGTGAACATAATGGAGTCTTTGAAGAGCTTTTAGTTTTAGTCCAGCACGAGTTGAACTTATCCAGGACACGGCCTCTTTATCGCAGACAGAAATTGCTCTGGAAGTTAAAATTACGGCAATTTGTCCTGGAGGAAAGTGACAAACTGAGGAAGGTTTCCACGGTGCTGAAGCTGCTTTTCTACCAGGATGGTTTTGTTCAATATTTTAACAGTGAGTGTATTGACTAACTCATATTGTGTGTGTGTGTGTGTGTGTGTGTGTGTGTGTGAAAGCCTGATATGTCTCCATCAGTACTAAACTATTAGAATCACAGTGAGCTGCTGTTGTTCCTGCATTAGCTGATCTTTGATTCAGTCCCAGCATGAACGGCTCAGTTCATGTCGCTCTGAGTCCAAAGCTTCAAACATCTTCATGTTCAGAGTTCAGTCCAGATGATCGTCTTCTTATTTCCAGTCTATAGTTGTCGTGGTTTCCTCTTTTATTTTGAAATTCTCTGTAACTTTACTTCCTGCCATCGTCTGCGTAGTTTCGACCGTGTCATGTGATCTCGTCTTCTCGTGTTTTTAGTGTTTCGTCTTTGTTGAAGCGTTCAGACGTTCCTCGTGTTTCCTGGTTTGTTCTGAGCTGTCATTGGTTCAGCCGCTCGCTCTGCGTCCGGGTCCAGTTCTTCATATTCGTCACCCTGATGAACAGTGACAGTTATGTTCATGACTTCATTACTTATTAATGCTGCTCTGTCCGCTCTGTAAACTATGAATCAATGATGATTTTCATGCTGTTTAGAGACGATCTTTCTTTCTCGTGATTTGATATTTACTTTCTTGTTTAACTTCATATTCACATCTCCAGATGTTTTTTCCTGTGAGTTACGTAATGTGGATTAATCCGCCGCTGAAAATAGTCCCCAACAAAGGCCCTCAGGATCAGACAGGAAGTCAGGAGCGTTGAGAGACGAGCGACGTGTTGTTGGTCACGTTGATGAGATGAAACAAGTTTTGTTTAAAATAACTGGAAAATGTGAGCGAGCTCTTTTCCTGACGCCGATCACAATGAGGTGGAAGTGCGTACGTGATAACGAGCCGTCGCCGCCGTCAACAGTTAGTTTCCCATGGCAACCAATCACAGACGAGTAAGCCGTCCCGTCGCAGCGCTCTGAATCCCGAGCGTTGGTGTGTGTGTGTATAACAGAGCTGCAGTAATGAGCTGTATTGTCCTCCATGTCCATGTTTGAGAATCTGTGTGTGTGTGTGTGTGTGTGTGTGTGGGAGGAGGCGTCAGCAGTAATGAGCTGTATTGTTGGTGTGTGTCGTTACAGAGAAGAAGGCGGTAAAATAACACGCATAAGAAGCTGGGACAGCGAGGACGTCTTTGCTTCAGCAGGTCATGAAATGTTTCTAACAGTGATAACTTCTCCTCGGGATCACCGTGTGTGTGTGTGTGTGTGTGTGTGTGTGTGTGTGTGTGTGTGTGCGGCACCGGGCCTCGTCTCTGTCGCAGCAGCTGGTTCATTTCTTTGAACTAAACGAAATATTTAAAGATGGAAAGCTGAATATAAATGTGAGAGCACAGACTGAATCTGTCCAAGAAGAACAGGAAGTGTGTGTGATTGTTGTGAATCAAACCAGAATCCAGAGAAGAGATTACAAAGATCAGAGAAACTCAGCCAGGGTAGCTCGTTAGTCGTTAACGGACTGACGTGTTATAGATCACGTCATATGAGTGTGTGTGTGTGTGTGTGTGTGCTCTAACACTGCACCTGGACATGTTAAATATCTGCAGGTGTTGGACACGTCTTTTATTCATTAAAGGGTTAAACTCCAAGACAAAGAGACGTCAACTTTAATAATGACAGGTCAGTTTGTGCATCAGTAAATGAAGACATTAAATATTCATGATCACACCTGATCACACGTCATGAAAGTCACAGTTCAGTTACTGTGTGTGTGCGTGTGTGTGAGACAGCTGTGATGTACTGCTCCTTCCTCATCGCTCTGATTGGCTGACTCAGCTCTTTGTTCTCCATGGAGACGACTGACCGGCACTGTGCCGTGACTCTGTGGGCGGTTTCGTGTGTTTTCATCCTCACGAAGACGAAGCGAAGCTTCAGCTCACCTTTTGTTCCTGCTGACAGAGAGCTCAGCACGCAGGGTCACATGACGTCTTCTTACCTGAGCTGAGAATCCTGCCAGTGTCAGGTGAAGGTGTGTGTGTCAAAAAGATCGAAATATTCAACCAACTGATTTATCACAGTGGAATCATCAGCCAGCAGCAGCAGTCAGCCTCTTCCTCCTCTTCTCCTGTGGTACGAACACTAACACTCCCCCGCTGCTAACATGAGCTAACAGCAGCTACAGTTTACTTCACTGTCAGTGAACAGACGTTCACCTGATCTCAGGTCAGCATCAGTATGATGTAAACTGTCAGCCTGAGGTTGCAGAGATCGGAGCTGCAGCTTTAGGAAACTTTTTAGGGAAATGTTGATCTAATCAGCGTTAGCATAAACATGGCTGCCTGCTCTAATAACCCTGACATCAGTGACGCTCCATTATCTGTCCCAGTGTGAGGATCGCCTCGTCTTTCACTTCTCGTTACTCCTCTCTCTCTATCGCTCTCTGGTCTTATCCAAGGCGTAGCCACATGTATCTGATGGATCACCCTCCTCACGGCTCTGCAGGCCAAACCACACACACACACACTTAACACGCAAGTCAGGCATAGAGGACTTCTGCTGTGTGTGTGACAAAGAGAGCGGATGGTGATGGATCATATAGAGGCAGGGTGACAGCCGTTCACAGGGCTGTAAGCGGCGTGGATCAGTCTGTGTGAAGCTGGCTCTGTGATGTCAGGATGGACTCTGTGAGGGTTATTATAGTGTAGTTATAGTTATTATAGTTATCGTCAACAAAAATCAGGCAGCGATGGGACTATTTTCAGTGGCGGATGAATCCACCGCCTGCAGCTCGCTGTGGTGTGTTATTTGTGAGTTGGGATTTTTCAAAATAAAAGCATTCAGTTTGCAGCTGCAAGTTACTGAGGTGGTGTCACTCAAACTCACCGTTGCCATGACAACTGAGCAGCGATAACGAGCGTGTGGTAATGAGCGTGCCTACCTGCCGCTGCCTCATTAGTGTTTTCAATTATTGTTTCTTCTTCATCTTTTTCTCGTCATTCAAAAGACGTTTGAGAGTGTTGGTGGGACTTTGAAGCTGCTTTCATATTCCTGCCCGTCCTCGTCACACTCCTCGTCATCCTTTGTGTTTCCCTCTCTCTCTTTCTTTGTGCTTTGCTGCAGTCTTGGCCGGCGTGCACGTCTTTCCATTAACGGCAGGCTGTTAAAGTTAATTAAAGGAGGGCATCCCTCTTCTCAATAGCTGACTCACTGCACGACGACTCTGCTTACTCATGCTGTGAAAGGCCGTCGGGCTCGTTGACTCGCTGATTCAAAGATTTGATCAGGAAAACGAGCGGCGATGTGACGATGCAGCTTCCAACCAAAGAAAGCTAATCAGCGTTACTGATTCCGATCAGATCAGGGTGTCCAATCAGAGCACGGCTTGTTAGTTTGGCTTATCTCAAGTGGGGTTGTACGAGGTACTGATCCTTTCATTCAGCGCTCTTCAAACCCTCCAGACACCATTGACAAAAACATTTTACCTCTCAGCGTCCACCTGAGGCTGGCTGCAGAAGAGACTCAGTCTCCATAAGTCCCCATGTTAGACAGCAGAAATAAACATGTTTACAGCCTGGTAGTAAAACTGAGTTTGTTCAATGTTACATGGTCATACCAGTGCAAACACTAACAGGACGGAGCGGGTTGACAGATTTTATTTCAGCATGAACAAAAATGACGTGTGATGGAGCCCATAGATCTGTGTGAGTGGAACCTTTGATAACTCAGGGATAACACCTGGAAACAAGTCCGACAGGTACACATAAACTGTGACAGATTTTAAACCGCCGCTGTCACTGAACATGTTCGTACATTTCCTCTCACTGCTGCCTGCAGGTCCCGTCCATTAAAACCTGCAGCAGACGAGGACGAAGCGTCCTTCATGTCTTTGAACCATCAGGCAGCAGCTTCTGTTTCTCTGTAACACCGATGACGACGGAACGAAGAGGCTTCATGTTCCTCGCGTGAAAGTGAAGTGGAACCAACCTTTACTTTGAAATCTGTGAGCAGAGACAGTGTGTTATCCAGATGATAGCCACGTCCACACAGAGGCGTGTGGTTCAGATGATAGCCACGTCCACACAGAGCGTGTGGTTCAGATGATAGCCACGTCCACACAGAGGCGTGTGGTTCAGATGATAGCCACGTCCACACAGAGGCGTGTGGTTCAGATGATAGCCACGTCCACACAGAGCGTGTGGTTCAGATGATAGCCACGTCCACACAGAGCGTGTGGTTCAGATGATCTGTAGTTCCTCCTTCACAGCGTCGGACTGCTCAGAGTTTATCTTCTCTTGCTTTGTTGTTTTGTTGCTTGCTGAGCGTGACTGTGACAGTTTCTCTAACGACAGATTCATCTGCAGACTTTGTTGGTTCAGGAGTTAGAAGCGATGAGACCAGTTTGTCTTGGGAGAACCTGCAGAAACCCGACCACGACAAAGAGGCAACGATTTGTTGGTGGTCTGGGAGTTTGGAGCAGACCTGCTCACAGTTATTGTTAAATGAAGTCCTGTCTCTGAAGAAAAGGTCTGAGTTTGTACCTGAAACGTTTTTGTGATCCATGAACAGGTATGCACACCGTCGTCATGGAAACCATCAACCAACCAACCAGTTAGACGTAAAAACCAACATAAAAATCGCTGCAGTTCAAAGAAAGTTTCATTTGAGCTGAAACTAAAAGAGATCTGCATAAAATCTGCATATTTGAGCCAGAGACAGGAAGTGGACGTGAATGATGAAAGCTGCAGGTTGAATTGCTCTAAATGAGGACGTCTGTCACAGAGTCCTTTTCTTTTGTAGCCACTCCTGCAAAGAGACGAATGAAGAAGAAGAGACGACTAATGCGTTTGTCCCAGACCCGATAATGGAGAGTAATTTAGGAGGAACACTTTGATGAGAGACTCGTCTCCGTCTGTCCTCCCTGAGCGGACGCACTTCACCTGCAGCACAGAGACACGAGTTCAGCTTGGTTCAAATGTCAGCGTAGAAAACACGGCCGGATTCGTCCAAGACTGCCTAAAACCTGGACGTAGTCTCTGAGACGTTCCCGCAGACTGTCTAAAACCTGGACGTAGTCTCTGTGACGTCCCCGCAGACTGCCTAAAACCTGGATGTAGTCTCTGAGACGTCCCCGCAGACTGCCTAAAACCTGGACATGGTCTCCGTGACGTCCCGCAGACTGTCTAAAACCTGGACATGGTCTCCGTGACGTCCCGCAGACTGTCTAAAACCTGGACATGGTCTCCGTGACGTCCCACAGTTCAGTATTTGACTAGAGCTGCACTGCATTGAGAATCTCGCCCTGCTGGAGCAGCTGTTCACTAACTCTTCTAACCGTGTTGTGTTGTCTGCAGGTGGTCGACTGTTCCTGGGATGAGACGGTGAAGATCTACACGCCGGCCTGTCTGTCTGCTGGAGCTCACAGTACAACACCGTAAAACTTCTGAGGACGTTACGTGGACTTGTGCTCCAGACTAACTGCAGCTCTGACCTTAACCTGCTCAGGTCTTTGCCCTGTGTTGTCCTCAGACATTATCAGCAGCTCTGGGAAAGTTTCACCTGTTTGTACTCGACTCAAAATGTTTTATCTCGCTCACTGAGAACTGAAACACGTTTGTCCTGAGGAGGTCGAACACAGAAGAGTTTGTAATTTAAACTTTAATTTAAACACGTACGTGCGTCAGTAATCCTGAACTGTGATGGTGATGAAAGTATCTGGTGGTTAACAGGGTTTGTCTCTTCACGGTAAATCATGTATTTAAATCAGGATGTTTCACAGCGAGGGTGATCCGTAACATCCGTGTCATTATCTGCTTCCACGTTATCTCTGTGATTTCCTCTTAAACTGGAGGAAAAATGTCAAGTGTGACTAATTCCACTGCTGAAATGTCATCCGTGTAGATCTGAATGTGCCTTCAATAAAGATGTTGATCTGTCACGCTGTATTTGTTTTATCTCCAGTCAAAGCCAGGGAAGCGCTTCATAGAACGTTCATGAGAAATAATTAGAGTGCAGTGAAGAGCTGACGGTGCTGTCCAATCAAAATCAGGAGCTAAAACAGGCTGAAAAACAAACACAAGCCTCCAAAATCAACAAAAAAATCAAAGAAACCAGTTTCAGCTTCAAGTGTTTCTATTATTTTGTCCACCCCCCTCCTCCTCCTCCTCCTCCGATGATGATGTGGGTCTCCCTCACTCGTCATGGCTGCAGCCAATCACGGCTCTCCTGGCGATGATGCGTGAAGGGTTCCTCAGCCCTGCAGGAAACTCGGCGTCGCTTCAAAGGGAGCGAAGCCGTGAAGATCCTCTCCTCCTCCACTCCTTCCTCGCTTCCTTCCTCCTCGTCTTTCTGTCACGATCTTCACTCGTCCACTTCGTGTCCTCTCATCCTTCCTCGTCTTCCCTCTTCACATTCACTTCCTTTCTTTCAGTCCTCCTCCTTCCCTTCCTTCCTTCCCTTCCTTCCTTTCTGTCCTCCATGTCAGAATTAAATGTTTGCTGTTTCTTACACAGATTTCACGCCGCTGTGAAGCTCATTGTGGCGGTCTGTGAACATCTGTGCCCACGCCCACCTGTCAATCAAAGCGTCCACGCTCTGAACCCTGCATAACTTTAAGCCTTAATATAATGTGAACAGGTGAGTTGTATATAAATTCACCCTCAGTACAGTTGTCATGAACGGGGAAATTAGCTACAGAGACCAAAACTGTTTTTGTACCAGGCTGTAAACATGTTTATTTCTGCTGTCTAACATGGGGACTTATGGAGACTGACTCACTTCTGCAGCCAGCCACAGGTGGACGTTAGAGGAACTGCAGTTTGTGTTATATTCATTATTCCATTATCTTAAATTCAGGATGAAGTTCAGACTTACATTCAAACAGACTCGACGTGTGCAGAGCTCGTCTGTCTGTCGTCACTGTGTTCATTTGTTTGCAGCCGCTTCGTTCAGTGTTTCAAGTTAAATTGCTCGGCCTAATCTTTATTACCTACAGTTTGTGGAATAATGGAAGCATGCATTCAGTTTTTTCTTTCCTTCCCAGCAGAGCAGAGTCCCGGTCTAAATCCTCGGCCCGGTCTTAATCTCCTCTCGTCTCAAAGCGTCTCCGTCCTCCTCTGTCTCCGCCTGTTAATTGGAAGCTAATGGTCTGTGCTCGATAAGGCCGGATCTTCCTCCCTCGTGGCCTGGAAACTGATTTTCTGATGAAGTATTTCAATTAAAATATTGTCCGAGCCATTTCCACGCCTGTTATGAGTGATGGTGATGTCTCTGTCTCTGATAAGGAGGTGGAGGAGGAGGTGGAGGAGGTGGAGGATCTCCACCACAGGGGGCAAACATCCAGACATGTTACTTAGAGAGAAGCTGCAGGTGTTTGTTTGTCTCTACACCGCCATGAGCTCCAGTTTCATTGGGTCATTCAGCGTGTCCTGCAGGTCCGTTCAGTCGTCTCTGATCGTCTCAGTGCAGGCTGTTCCTCCATTACAGGCTCGTCTGGCCGTCATTTCCTGTTGCTCCGTCAGGTGGAGTTTGACCATGGATGGGTCCAGGTGAGGTGGTGTCCAAAGCTGATGGGTGACCCAGAGACAGCTGTGTGTGGAAGTCCAAATGGACTCCAGCGCTAACCATGGCTGATGTCTGAAGGTTCTTCATCATCCATCAACCATCTTCCACTCAGCTGGGCTCAGGTCGCCGTGGCAGCAGGTTGATCCAGATGTTTCAGGCTGGAATAACCTCAGGTGACCAGAGGTACACCGGCACCACTCCACCCGTCCGCATGACTCGGTGCCGAGATACTGAAAAGGTAATTCATGAAACTTCCTGTCACCTTCTTCAGATTCGTGGATAACGAAGAGTCCTGCTGGTTGTCGTGGTTCACGTGTTCTTCTTCGTGTTCGTCTTTTTGTTTTTTAATCTTCTATCTCTTCATTTTCTGATTCACTTCATCTCTGCGGAGGCTGCGGGATAAATCCTTAATCTGTCTTTACGCTAATAAAGAAGATCTGAGCTGAACTCAGCCGAACTGTGAGGAGAGAGAGAGAGAGAGAGAGCTCCTCGTGCTCACGGTGGAGTTTCTACCTGCAGACAAACATCTCAGCCGCTGCATGGACCGAACCTCTGAGTGATCCCGTCATCGGGTCGAACGCTGGTCCATGGAACCAGCCGAGGTCCACGTCTTTAAACCTTCATGTTCAAACATGGAGGCCGCAGTCGCCTCGACATGAACTCACAGACTCAGATCAAGACAAATGTGTAAAACTCAAAAAATTGAAGATTTTAAAGTTTCATTTTCTTTATTTTGATGATTTATGAGCTCGTTAATCTTTCATTTGTGGTTTAACTCGGAATCTCTGTTGAAAAAGACATCTGTTAATCCCTCCTCCCCCTCTGCCCCCCCCCCCCCTCTCTCTCTCCCTCCCTCCTTCTCCCCCCCTCTCTCTCTCGGGTACTGAGCCAAGAGGCGCTGCGGCAAAATGTCATATTTCACCGGCAGCTCTCGGAGGACGACCTCCGCCCTGTGGAACATCTGCTGCGCTTCTCCTCAACTCTGTGGAGTCACTTCTCCTTCTCCTTCTCCTTCTCCTTCTTCTTCTTCTTGTTTCGTGTTTTCTGGACAGAAGCTGAGTGGAAACTAAAATGAAGTGAACTCTGTGCGGAGGGTCTGAGGAGCTCCTCTCCTCTCTTCTCGTCTGACTTTCTTCCCTTGTTTTCTCCTCTGTCACCTCCTGAATGCAGACTCACCTCCCTCCACTCATCGTGGCTCCTCACAGCCTCACGTGCTCCTCTTCCTCCTCCCGTGCCTCCGTCCGGCTGCAGCGCGTCAGGGCTGTGCGTAAAATCCAAACCTCCCCCGTCACCAGCAGCTGCAGCGCCGAGTCTAAGCCCCTCCACGCCGGGCTGTGAGAGAGTCACGCCGGCCCCATCAGCCCGCCTGTCCCCTCTGCTGTGTCGCCGTCATGGACGTGTTCAGGAGCCGCCTGTTGGGGATCTCCGTGGCCGTTGCGCACGGCGTGTTCTCCGGCTCTCTCAACATCCTGCTGAAGTTCCTCATCACAAATTATCACTTCAGCTTCCTGACGCTCATCCAGCTGCTGACCAGCAGCACCGCGGCGCTCACGCTGGAGACCCTGAGGCGGCTGGGGAAGATCCAGATCCCCCCGTTCAGCCTGCAGCTGTGCAAGGTAAAGACCGACCGAGGCTGACAGAGACCTCCAGAGACCTCCAGAGATCTCCAGGGAGGTCCAGGGAGGTCTCCAGCATGTATCTGAATGTTTTTATCTTATCAGGTAAAACTCCAACGCTCGAGGTGCAGCAGCTTTTATGAAAATGATCAAATGATTCTGAATAATGAAACTAATCAACAAAATAAAGATTAAATACAAACATTTAGTTTGATGAACTCGAGCTTCATGTTTAAAGTACTTGGATTACAGTTACAGTTACTTTACTTTGTGTGTTAAATATGAAGCAGCATCATGTTTGAACGATGGAGAAACTCCAACAGTGTGAGGAAGTCTGACTGTGACTGCTGATTCTCCAGATGATTGATGACTGATTGATTGATTGGCTGATTGATTGACCTGTTAATTGAGCGGCTGACAGATGGTTGAGGAGCTGACTGACGATATGATTCATGGTTCGTCCATGAAGCACCCAGCAGAACGCTGCCTGATAAACGAGTTCTGCTGAGCTTGAAGTTTGGCTTGTTGCAGTGACAGCGCCCCCTACAGTGCAGCGTGAGGAGAACCTGTTGGATACTCATTAGCTTAGCGATTAGCAGAAATGGTTTCTAGTTGTTCTCGTGCAGAGGAAGTTTGGAGCTTTGAGGCTGCAGCAAAATGAAGGACGAGCTTTGAACTTGTGATGGCAGCGATGCCCAGACAGAAGCAGCTGTGGTTGATGCGTCTCTTCACTTTCTCTGAATTTGGTCTGACGACGAAATTTCATAAATATGAAGTCAAACTTTTTCGCCTTAAAGGCAACTCTGAGATTTATTTCAAACACATGAAATATGTTGGAGAGGGAAAACACGTGAAAAGACTTCATATGTCGCTGAAACGTGTCAGAGGTCAAACAGTTTTCAGGACACGCCCCCTCAGTCTGGAGCGGATTCACCTGATTTCATAAACCTGATTATTTGTAATCATTCAGATCTGTCTGGGTGGTTAATAAGACTTTCCTCTCTGCATGCTGGATGAATTCAAAGTTACCTGAGGCTGTTTTAATAGAGCTCCAGTGAATTCATCTTCAGGGGACCTCGATTGTCTGAACACAATATTACTGAGTGTGAAGGTCTGAAGTTTTGCTGGTTCTGGGCGGATGAATCTTCAAGATGCACAAAAAGAGTTCAGAGTTTGTCTTGAACTCAAGCCGCTGGCGTCCTCTCTCTCTCTGCAGGAGTTTGGCTCGGTGTGCATCCTCTCCACGCTGCAGTCCACCCTCACCCTCTGGTCTCTCCGCGGCCTCAGCCTGCCAATGTACGTCGTGTTCAAGCGCTGCCTGCCGCTCTTCACGCTCAGCATCGGCGTGTGCATCCTGAGGAACGGCGTGCCGTCCATCGGCGTGGTGGTCGCCGTGATCATCACCACTGGAGGAGCGGCACTCGCTGGTAAACACACGGCAGCACACACGGAGTGCAGACACGTCATCATAATCCTTCCTGTACATGTTCCATTTAAACTGACAGCAGCACGGCTACCGGACGCTTCATTACATCTTTGTTTGAATATTTAACAGCGTTTCCTCTCATGTGGAGCTGTTGAATTTCTTTTCATCGTCTTCAGCATTAATTCTTCCTCTTCCATTACTGTTAATGACCCTGCAGTCATCAACAAACAAACTACAGATAATTCATTTCCTGAATCGATCTCAGCGCGTGTGAACGAATGTGAATCTAATGGACTGATTCATCATCCGGGCTGATAATCGTCTTTTCTCTGTGGAAACACTGAATATAATTATTATTATATTCTTTGGTGGATTAATCAAACGAGACGTCGACATTTAATGTTTGCTAAAAGTGATCAGACGTCTGAGTGAAGTGATGAAACTGAGTCTGAGTTTTCTCTTGGATGCAGATTCAGATTTTTGAGATTCAGAATGAATCCAGATTTGAACCTCGGAGGCAGATCGTGCCTCGTTGTGTGTGTGTGTGTGTGTGTGTCAGGTTGAATGTTTCAGCCTTCACACACACTCACAGGATTAATCCTCCATGTTTTCTGCTTCATTTTCTGACCTCATTCATCTCTCACCTTAACACTCCCACACTCCTCCACTGTCACCATTTCCTTACAAATCAAATGTGGAAAAATCATCTCAGGTCCAACGTGTGTGTCTTATAACGACACACAGCAGCAGTCAGCCCAGCTCGGCGTCTGTCTGTCAGCCTTTTATTTCACCAAGCTCTCACCAACCACTAAAAGTCAGTCCCAGATTTTCTCCATAAAATCTGATCCAGTTTCACCAGAATCAGTGAAATAGTTGGTGTGTGTGACTTAGTGCCGTAAAGCGTTACGTACTTCTCCCGACCCGGAGCCCAAAGTTACATAGTGTGAGAACAGACGTACGACTGACAGAGACACCGTTCACCTGATCACAGGTCACCTGATCACAGGTCAGCTGATCACAGGTCACCTGATCACAGGTCACCTGATCACAGGTCAGCTGATCACAGGTCAGCTGATCACAGGTCAGAGTTGCACAGTCTTAGATTTGAATCTTTCCTCTCCAGGTGCTGGTGATCTCACCGGCGATCCCTTCGGTTACATCACCGGTGTGTTGGCGGTCATCGTCCACGCCTCCTACCTGGTCCTGATCCAGAAAACCAGTCTGGACAGTGAGTACGGTCCACTTACAGCGCAGTACGCCATCGCCATCATGGCCACACCGGTACGTACCTCCTCCTCCTCTCACTCTCCTCTCTCCTTGTCCTCGTTTCATTTTCCCATGACTGTCTCCTTCTCTCCGTCGCTCTCTCAGGTGCTCCTCGTGTGCTCCCTCATCTCCATGGACACCATCAACATGTGGACGTACGAGGGCTGGAAGGACCCGCACATCACAGTCATCTTCGTCTTCTGTGTCTTCATTGGCTGCGCCATGAACTTCACCACGCTGCACTGCACCTACATCAACTCCGCCGTCACCACCAGCTTCGTCGGCGTGGTCAAGAGCATCGCCACCATCACCGTTGGCATGTTGGCGTTCAATGACGTTGCACCAACTAGGTTGTTCATCGGCGGCGTGGTGGTCAACACCATCGGCTCCATCACCTACTGTGTGGTCAAATACTTTGAGACCAAGAAAAAGAGTTTGTATGAGGACCTGGAAGAGGCCGGCAAGGACGGCGCGCCGCCTGGTGAGCCGTACCAAGAGAAACCGCCGCTGAGCGGCGACGGACCTGCTGCGGACCCAGGAAATCCAGAGATGGAGGGAGTGTTGAGCGGGGACGGGAAGGAGGAGGCAGCGCTGGATGGCACGGCTAATGGAGTGGTGTGGACAGGAGACGGAGAGACGGGCGTGAATTCCCGCGTCATGACGGAAAAGGAGGTGCTGGAGATGCAGAGGGAGCACCTCCAAAAGGAGAACACCGTCACCTCCGGTCCGTCAGCTAGTGACAGCTATGTCGGGGTGTGGAGGTCCATCAGGCATCTGCAGTTTATGAAGAAAGACCCTTTGATTGATAACATGGAGCAGCAGAGTCCATGAGGGCTCTGACAGCCTGAGACATGAAGACTGAGTCATCAGAGGAGAGAAGAAGAAGAAGAGCAGGCGGGCAGAATAAAAATGAACCTCTTTCATCGCATTCACGGCGCTAACGAACGTTTGCAGTTTGCTGCTGTTCTCTCTGTCGACGATGAAACGAAGTTCTGGTGGAGGAAAGTGGACGGAGCCCGTCAGTGATAACTTCTGCCTCTCTTGGCGTCTTTGGCGGGGGTCGCGGTGTCGCATGATTCGGTTTGGATCGCGTCCCCGCTGATTAGCCAGCTAGCTAAACTTTGCATCTTGTGCAAACTCAGATTTCACTTTGAATCAGGGAACGACTGAAAGTTTCTGTTGTCGTATGAAGCCTGGGTGAATTGTTGTTTCTGAATTAAAACCTTTAAATACTAATGCGAACTAATCCTCGGCTACGTTTACACCGCGTCTGTTTGTTTGACGGTTTTTGTACCCTGCAGGTCGACTGTCACACCTGTCACACCTGTCACACCTGTCACACCTGTTACTGCTGGTTTGTCGTGAATATCAGCGACTCACGTATGAATTAATGTGGCATCATGCAGATTTTATTGTTCTTGTTTTCTCCTGCACTACAGACGGACAGCTAACTCCATCAGTACGCGGTGGTGCTTGTTGGCAGACTGACTATTCAAAGCTAGCTGTCGAGATAACGGCTAACTAGCCCGTCAGCCAACCTAGCTAGTTTATTGTCAGTTAGTTAGCTTGCTAACGGCAGCGAGAATGCTAGTTAGCTTGGTTGCTAACAGGTCAGTAATTGAAGCTGAAGTGAAATACTGTTTCTAGCACTGACTCCACAAACCACAGCTACAGGATAAAGTAGTTTCAGTCTCATGTGCCGACGTTGATGCCTGATCGTCTGTGTGGAGTCTCAGAGGTTACAGGCAGCTCGGCTCCGTCTAATTAAAGGTCAAACACACACACACTTCTCTCTGAAGCTCGTTCCATCTTTACCTATCTCGTTGTATCTTTGGTCATGGCGGCGTGGTTCATGCTTTGGTTCTTGGTAAATGCCGTTTGATGGCCACGGTCTGAGCACCGGCCGTGTCTGAGCTGAGTTCGTCGTCTTCATCTTCTTGATTTCTGCGTTTAGCTGCAGACAGGAAACATTCATCTCCTCTCGCTCAAACATCGTCTCTCTTTCAGCTACAGGCGTCTTGAATTGCGTGCAGAGAAAAAGCTGTCAGCCGCTGATATTGATTGTTATCGATTTTTTCTTCTCACACTCCCCAAACTTCATTTAACG
Source organism: Nibea coibor (assembly GCA_023373845.1). Taxonomy (NCBI): domain Eukaryota; kingdom Metazoa; phylum Chordata; class Actinopteri; family Sciaenidae; genus Nibea; species Nibea coibor. Next base: position 21,066,685 of record CM041730.1, read on the forward strand.
CTACAAAGATCTGATGTGGCCTCGAGCTGCAGCAGGGTGCCGGCTGCTTGCAGCTGCTTCAGACGTTGATCTGACGATTTTCCTAAAGACGTGAATATCTGTGTTAAAGCATGACGTGACGTGTGACTTGTTCGTTGGTGTTTTTTGGGTGATGGTGAGCCGTGGGTCGGTCTGTGATGTGTAACCGTCGACATGGATCATGACCAAACTTGTAAAGCTGAATTCACTTTTTGTAAATGTGATCCAAGACGTGCATGAATGTATTTGTTTGATTTGAGATTTCCAAGTTTCATGAGGCAGCTGACATGTTTCCCTTTACAGACGCTCGTTTCCTGGATGATTTGAGCCGGCTCAGTTTATTGTAGGTCTCATCTGTCACAGCATTTGTTGTAAAATCGAGAAAATTAAGACTTATTTCACACTTCCACAACGTCCGAATCATTTCCTTTAATGTTTCCTGGAAATAACCATTTTAATTTGATACCAATTATCAAGAAAACGGGGAGTTCAATTAGTGAATTCATTCTAATTAACTGCTACCATGTATATCTTCAGCTGAACATGGAACAGTGTGTGACACACTCAGTGAAATAATGGAACCAAAAACGTTTCTTTGGAGTGACACAAGAACGATTCTTCAAAGAACCGTCGATACTGAAGAACTTTGTCGGAAATGGTTCCTTAAAGAACCCATTTTTGCTAAAGTTCTTTGTGGACCCAACAGATTTAGAAGAACCCGTTTTTATTGGTTCTTGTTCTGGTTTAATTGAAATGGTTCTGCTGAAAATCAAGAAGATGAACAGAGATGATGTTTTTGTAGAACTTTACTTCCTCTGAGTTTGGTTCTTTCCAGGAATCATTCATGAAGGTTGTGTTGTCGTATTGTCTTCTATAATTTGATCTGCAGTGAATGTAACTGAGTTTCCAACTGAAGTGACTTGAAGTGAGAACACAGTTTCAGTTCAGTTCATCTGATGGACGCAGCATGTTGAAACTTTGTGAAATGAGCAGATGTCTTGACGGGTGTTTGCATGAAAAGCAGAAACATTTTCTCTCTTTCTACGAGAAGTTTTCATGTTTTTGTTGAGCAGAATAAAACCAATCTGAAAAATCTGTCAAAGGTCGACGTCGTCTGTGTACATCTGTGCCGCACATGCTCATTTCACAGACGTTTTCCAGGCTGTGCAGCTAACGGTGCATCGTCTCTGATGAGGGCAGCGTTTATAACTCTGCAGTGACACACACACACACACACACAGGGACTCAACGTCACGTAACGTTTTCGAGGCCCAAACATTCGTCCTGGTCGCTGTTGAACTGAAGCTAATGCTAAAGCTAAGTCACTGGTAGCTGTACACATCTGCATGTCAGGAGGTTTGAATCTGTTTAGAGATAATTATTCATCAGCCTAAGAAAAATCTTAGACGATTATTCTATCGTTACTGACGACGTGTGAAGTGTAGTTAGCTTTAGCACTAGCATTAGTTCCTGAGTGCTTTGGCCCGGTAACCATAGATTGTAAACGGAGCCGCTGTTTTTGTTTTTTGGAGCCAGACGTGTCCATATTTGGACGAGAGGGCGGAGCCGTGGTCTCTATTCTCACGGAGACTTAGAGTTTAGCCTTAAAGCGTAGCGTGCACTGAATGGGAGCATAATTCATAAACGAACACACTGTGTGGAAGAAGACTTAAACTGAATTAAGACCATAAACCTGTTTAATTAGGTCATAAATCAGTTCAATACACACGTTCTTACAGCCAGTGTTGCTGCCCCCTGCTGGCCATTAGAAGTTGATGGGAATAAATCACGAAGGTGGTGCTGCTGTTCCACACTTACCTCCATCAGCTGCTCCAACAGTGAACTCATAAAATGTGACTGTGATTAGCTCAGAAATCTGTTTCCTGTTTGCTCACAGTAACGGCGCCGTGCCCGCAGAGCAGAGTCACATCCACAGATTCACACTGCGGCAGGATGAGGCGACCTCTCCGTGTTTTCAGAAATTATTTATCTATTTGCATGTGAAGTTGTCGGCCGTGCTCAGTTTGCATGTTCAATGCAAAGTCATTTAAAAATCTCTTTTTATAAAGACCGCTCTCAGTGCCATGCCTGTTGTGTTGTTTGTGCGTGCGTGTGTGTGGGGAGAGAGGGGGTTTCCATGACGATGATGGTGTTTCCATCAGCAGTGACGGACGAGGTTCACCGCACAAACATCAGCACGTGAACATGATTGGATTATTTTATACGTATGACACGGGTCATTATGTCTGTATGTATAAGTGTGTGTGTGTGTGTGTGTGTGTTTCATCACCATGGCAGAGATCATCATCGTCCTCTGGGTAAAGAAAACACTGTAAAACAGAGACGGACGACTCGTCTGGCTGCTCGAGGAGATGATGTCGGTGTATTACGCTAATAAACTGCTGTGAGGTGCAGTGACGCCCTCTACTGGATGACATGCAGCTATTGCAACTGAATTTCCATTGGCTGATCTGGAGGCAGGTGATGTCATCGTCCTCATCATGGCGGCTGCATCAGGTCGGGACAGGAAGCAGAGCTGTGTCACTCGTCAGTGACAGCTGCCTGTCAGGATGCAGGACGTCACTTTGCTTTCGTTGGCTTCACGTGGTTTGAGCTGCTTGTGGCGTTTGTGTGTAACACTCTGTCAGCTGGAGCGCACCGCGTTGCTCAGAGAGCCGCCTTAGTTTAACTGAATGTGCAGTGTGCCGTCCGACAGTCAGTAATCTGAGTACAGACCACAGCCGACCTAACAGGAGACGTTGCGTAACAACTATCACAGAAACATCAGGCTGCTGCAGCCTGTGAACTGACTCTGAAACCAACTTGTGAGATATGATCAGATTCACGTGGGTTCACTTGTCGCTCGTCACGTCCTCTGAATCATGACATGACAAATTTGTGAACCCTCCTCCAGTTTTGGCTCCTCCCACTCTGAGCCCACCAGACTGAAGCGCCGTGCAGCCCCTCGCGCTTCATGCAGCACAAACCACAGCTGAGGCGTGGATGATGATGGTGAATGACAAACCCTAAGCCACAGGTTTCCGTCCATTCTGCTGACTCATGCGTCTCTGTGATCAGACCACATCCTCCGAGTTTAACTTGAAGACAACAAGAGTGTGAGTCCAGGTGGGTGTCAGTGCATTCACACCAAAGACTGAGAGAAGACGACATGCTCGGCCTCTGGAGCTCCTCTGTCTGCTTCCTTCTCCTCATTGTCCAATCAGGTGAGTTCGGTTTGTTGTTTGAACTGCAGTGTTGAAGTGCTGAAGATCTTGGGTTGGTCTTGACACGTTGGTTTTCTGTTGCAGGTCGTGGCTCTGAGATTATCGGTGGGACCGAGGTGAAGCCACACTCGATGCCTTTCATGGCTCTGCTGAGGACTCCACCCTGCGGAGGGATCCTGGTCAGCTCAGCCTGGGTCCTGACTGCTGCCCACTGTGCTGGGTAAGATCAGCACGTGTTCAGATCTAAACTGATTTATTTTAGAATCATTCCCACGTGTATTAATCTGCTACAACAACAATGATCTGACGCTAACGAGACCATCAAGATTCAGGTCAGTGAAGTTTATTCCGACAGACGTCCAGTCCAGGAGGACGCGTCACTTCTCTGTTTAAATATCGGTCATATCTACGTGTAGGAACGATTTTTCTTGTAGATGGTTGTTACGTTGTTTCATGTCAAAGACATTATGACTCAAACACTTCAGAGGACGTCAGCATGTGGGACATCCTGTCGTCGTCTTCTGTGTGTGAACTTTGGTCTGCTCCTGCAGCGTGAAGGAGGTCCTGCTGGGAGTTCACTCCATCAAAGACAATGAAAACCATACCAGGCAGGTCCGTCATGTCACGAGGAGAGTTCCTCATCCGTGTTATGACGCCAAAGACAACGTAAACGACCTCATGCTGCTCAAGGTAAGGTGACGTCACCGCCGCCATCACAGAAACACTGCAGATGCATGAAAACACTTTCCTGCAGACCGCAGCCTTCGCGCGTCACCTGAGCTTTGTGTGAAGTTTGATGTGGTCGCACTCGTTTCACTCAGAGCTTCAAGTTATCCTTGTCTGAGTACAGATTTGATCGACTCCAAGACGAGACAGGCAAAACGTTTTCTTGAGCTCGAGTTCGACGACACTGAGACACACAATCCCCATTTTAACAAACTATCCAGCATCAGTAAGTCATTTTCATTTTCTAAATTTCAGCTCAACAAACCGGTGAAGAAAACTAAGACGGTGAAATGGCTCCAGCTGGGTAAGAGCGTCAGAGACCCCGCGCCTGGCTCCAGCTGTGCGGTGGCCGGATGGGGGAAAACAAACAACATCGCCAGGAAAATGTCGGACGTCCTGATGTCCACCAACGTGACTGTGATCGACAGGCAGAAGTGCAACTCCCCTGAATATTACAACCTTAAGCCCGTCATCACCAACAGCATGATCTGTGCCGGCTCAGTCGGTAATACCAGGGCCGACACCTGTCAGGTAAGAACACGTCATCTCCAGTGGAGGGTGAGATGCTTTCAGTTCAGGCTGGGTTCAGTCAGCGCTGGCAGCAGCGGCGCGTCACAGCGTCACTTTGAATCGTACTGCAGACGCTGATGTGACGTGTCATGTCTTCATTCTGCCTGTAGGGGGACTCAGGAGGGCCACTGCTCTGCGACGGGAAGCTCGTCGGAGTCACTTCCTTTGGGCGGGAGTGTGGCCTTCTCAAAAAGCCTGGAGTGTACTCTCTTCTGTCCGAGGACAAACTCAGCTGGATCAACAAGGCCATGAAGAAGTCTGAGATTTACTCAGACTTCTAGAGTTAGCTGCTTAAATCACGTCCGTCTTTGTGCTTCTTTATCCTCATTATATAAACTGTATGCTTCAAAAACTGGAGGACACGGCGTCCAACATTTAAATGTGTCTGCTACCCGATGGGCAATTCTGGATTGTAGACGGTGAAATCAAACTGTGAGCTGAGCGTTGTTAAACTGTTGGACTTTCTGTTCACGCGTGTGTGGAGTTCTCGGTTTGTAAAATGTGTGGCTGTTTCAGCTCTTCTGTTTTCTGCTGCAATAAAGTTTTTTCTTTCTTTCTGTGAACTCGTTTCATCACCACCAGCAGACAGCAGTTTCACATCTGAAGACCACGAAAAGGAAACGAGCATCATGTCGCAATCCTGCAACACACACACACACACACACACACACACAGACACACACACACACAGACACACACACACACACACACACAGACACACACACACACACACACACACACACACGTAACATTTTAAAGTTTTCCAGTCGTTTCTTCGACAAACAGGAGAATCAGGTTTTAGTCTGAATTCATTTGTTTTGCACATTTTCAGGGGGGTTAATGGCTCAGGGGCACTACTGCATCTCCACATGCACCCACAGGGAAGACTTTAAAGTAGATCTGATGCTGGAGGAGGAGGAGGAGGAGGAGGAGAGGGAGGGGGAGGAGGAGGAGGAGGAGAGGGAGGGGAGGAGGAGGAGGAGGGCTGAAAGACAAGTTAGAAATAAGGAGAAAATTGTCCTGCTAATAGACACACTCAGCACTTTACTGCTGGAAAATCCATCCGAAAACTGTCCTTCAAACACACACACACACACACACACACACACACACACACACACACACACACGGATCATAATGGTGCCATTTGCAGGTTGTCCAGCTGCTGATAACGAACCATTTGCAGAGAGCCGCAGACTGAAACTCATTTATTGGTTTGAAGCGTTTGAGTGAGGAGGCGGGTGAAGTCAAACAGAGGGACGACGACACGTCTGACACCGTGCTTTTATCTTTTCACAGAGACTGAATTGAATTTGGCTCCAACTCAGACAAACAGCCTCTATTTTGGACCTCAGCAGAGCAGAGCAGGCGGTGAGTTCATCTCTGAAGAGGCTTTTAGACTCATCTCAGGATGAGTTTTTTGGCTCCGCACGTCTCCTGTAAACCAGTTTATAGGAAGATTACAGTCAAATTTATTTATGGAAGTTCATATTTACAGGAAAGAAGCTGAAACCTGAATGAGATTTATTTTCATGTCATTTTAATGCAACATGGAGAATCAGCATCCTGTAACTGTAATGATGATCAGCTGACCTGTGATCAGGTGACCTGTGATCAGGTGACCTGTGATCAGCTGACCTGTGATCAGGTGAACGGTGTCTTTGTACGTCTGTTCTCACACTATGTAACTTTGGGCTCGGGCTGCACTGATGTTTTGTAATCAGTGATATTTATTGTAATTGGACGATTAACAGTGAAAATGGGATGAAGCTCGTTAATAAAGGTTAGTGTGACGATAATGCACTGATGTCTTTACGTATGCGTGTGAGAGCTGCTCCTCCAGCAGGTGAAGTGAAGTATCGATCCTGCAGAGAGCGTTCAAAGTCAAAGTCAGGAGCTTCATTGGAGCTGCAGCAGCACTATTCACACTGAGTGATTTCACACCGTTAGCAGCTGCATAGAGACGTACTCAGTGAGCTGACTCCACTCTCACCCACAGAAAGAACAAGCTTCAAGCCAAGCGTCAGGACGCCTGAATTTCTTTCTTTCAGGCAGTGAACACAGCAGCCTGTCCGGGTGGCTCTCACTTAGAGCAGAACACGTATCCTCATAACCTCGAGAACAAAAGGACCGCGTCAGGACTCCCCGTCACATTTCATGGGCTTCCTTCAGTACATAAAGGTTTGGAGCTGGAGTCAGCCTGTAAATGTGGACCGCTCCTGAACCGGACCCGGCTAAAACTGCTCCACTGTGAGACGCTCACGACTGAGCATCATGTCAGATTGTTCTGAAGGTCTGACAGGCAGAAATTACAAGCACAGCCAGCGTCCGATCAAATCATCATCACTTCAGAGAATTACATCTGATGTCTGACGTACATGAGCCACAGACCCCGTACTGCTCATCTATATGCTCGTGTGTGTGTGTGTGTCCATTACAGGCAGCAGCTCCCAGTAGATAATGTCTCCATCAGTCCTGATGCACATAATTGGCTGTGCACTGAGCTGGAAGGAGCTCGATAGAGACAACACCATCAGACTGCATCGATAATGATGGGGCCATTCGCAGACACAGGAGCAGAATGTGGATCTGAATCTAAAGGCCTCTCTGCAGACTGTCTTAAGTCTGGACGGAGTCTCTGCCTCCAACGGCTCCAAAAATACAAGAGGTGGAGCGTGGGTGGAGAAAGAAATGAGTCTGAACAAAACCTGACAATCAGACCCAAACGGACCCGATGGACCACGGCTGGAAACGCCTCCTCATGACTTTGCCCCTGTCGTATTTCTTTAAGAGCAAGCAGATTAGTCACTTCCAGGCGACTTGTCCTCCCTCACAGTTTAAAACTCATTCTGCTCCTCACAGGAAATCAGTAACCAACAGCTCCCCCGGTGTGATATGGATTTCCTCTGAGCCGCAGCAGCTGTCGGACAGAAACACTGAGTCTGACGGAGGTGAATGAGTGTTAATCTTTCCATTCAGCGCAGCTCTGAATCACGCTGCTGTGCAGCAACATGAACCACAGATTCATTAAAACTGCTTTGGCACCAACAGATGAAGCAAAGTCGGATGGTTGCTGTTATTTGACAGAGAGGACAGTTTCTGATCACGGGCAGGTCTGACCGCCTGGAGCAGCAGCACACTCTGAACTCTGGTTACACTTCGAGTTCATTCAGCACTAACCACAGCAGGGCGTTACTCGTCATTTAAAGAGTTTTCGTGTTGAGGTGTCTGGCTCAGCTTGTTTCAGTTCAGCACAACGTGAAAGGTGAGTGGAAAAAATGTAACTCTCTTCATGGAAGCGGCGTCACGCCCCCTGCTCGGGGGAAGTCCCTTTACTGTCTGACACGAAAGCTCCATCAGAAACCTTCCCAGTTCTTCCATGACTTCAACCCAGTGCTGACGCAGCAGTGACCTGCACCACCTTTTGTTTTCAGTCGTTCTGCTTCAACAAGAACTCTGAGTGATGGAGACTGATCGCAGATCAACCTGTCTGTGATTTTATGAGTTATTTGAAGAACAAACTGATCAAATATAACAGCACGATTTTTATCCAGCCAACCAGTGTCTAAGTAGTTTTCCTCCCAGGGTTCACTCTGCTGTCGTTCAGCTTCCATCTGAACTAACTGCAAAGCTCTAATTTCAAAGTCGCTTCCTCAAACTGATCCGACACTTTGGGACGACCTGGAACATCGACTGTGAGTCAGACGCTATCAGTGTTCATACTTCTGCTCTGTGGTGAGGGAAGCTGGTTATTTTCAGGGGTGGAGGAGGTGTGTGTGTGTGTGTGTGACTTTGATGCATGAGTGGATTAAAGAAAGGTTAGCAGGTAGAAGTCTTCCTGTCTGTCTCATGACGGTGAAAACAGCTCGGCTTAGTCTAATCACCACCACACGAGAAGCTTCCTCCTGCACGGAGGTGAGTGCCACGCGTGTTTCCTGCAGATAGGCAGGATGTAAAGACTCAGGACAGCTTCACATGTTCCACCTGCAGCTTCTCAGAGAACGCTCACGTCAGGATTTGAAGCAACCACACGGTCTGAGCGTTAACCGGACCGAGCTGCAGCTGCAGCAGAAGATCTGAATGTGAGTTCATGTGTGTTCTCCTGTGGAGTTCATCCTTCTGTTCAGGGTCTGATGTGTACGTGACAGGTGTGGCCCTGGTTCTGGAGCCCTGAAGTGAAGGATAAACCTGCCTGTGCAGCCTGCGGTCCCTGAATGTGCGTGACCCTGTGCAGGCAGGTAAAGTTGCTGATGACTGCCGGCTGTGTGCTCACCTGAAGATCTCCTGAGATGGTTTCTGTGTTAAATGTCGTCCTTGTGCTCGGCTGCCAGTTTCACCAGCTCACTGCCTCCATCCTGCCAGCTGCAGATCTCACTGTCCAAGCTGGAGGTGGAGCAGTGAGACTCCACCCAGATGGCTGAGGTTCTCCATCATGGTGAGATTTTACATGAACAATGAATAACGATGCGCTGTCTCTGTTTAATGTGTCTGTCTTCCTTTTTGACCCAGAGTGTGAGCTCCTGGTGATGTCTGAGGATCTTTGGGCTGACCAGCTGATTTCAATCCAGCTGATTGTGAATTTATTTCAGCTCCTGCCACAGACAGAGAGGCCGAGGACGCAGCGTTGTCCTGCTCCACTCGCTCACAGGCAGCGTCCTGGTTTTGTCCTTCAGGTCTCTGTGTCAGCCTCAGGTCGCTTCCCTTAAAAGTTAAGTGTGTGTGTGTGTCCTCTCCTCACACACACACAGGGGCGTAACAAAGAACGTAGTTCATTTAAGATTTGAACTTAATGAATCAGACTCATGGCTCATTAAATCGACTCTTATCTTCTGTCACGGGGTCGAACACTTCAAACCTTCTGCTGCCTCAGATCAAACCCTGTTCTTCTGTCTCCAGGACTTCTCCTCTGAGGCTCTTCTCCTCATTTTAAAACTCTTTGTACTTAAACTCTTTAATAATCGTTAACTCTCTTTTTTCTCGCCCTCCTCCGTGTGTGTGGAAGGAAAGAAGCTTTCATTCCACTCGCTCTGAGCTGGACTCGTTTATTGTGAAGAAATGATTAACGTCTGATTCTTCTCTCAATGATCAGATGATTCTGCTCTCATCATCAGTTCTTCCAGGACAAAATAAATAAAATCATCTTTCATTCTGTCTGTAGATTTCACCAAACCTAAAAACATTAGTTGGCGCCTCACAATATAAATGGTATTATGCATGTGTGAGTAATCAGCTGGGAAGTTTCGTGAGTTAATTAGATTTGTTTCCTCTGATCACCTGTGTTGCTCTTCAGGGTCAGAACTCATTAAACAGCTGATCAGGTGATCTTCATCAGCACACCCAGAGGAGACCTTAACCTGCTCATTTACATAACATGCCTTGAATTTTCTCCAGGAGTGCCTTGAGTTTTCTCCAGGAGTACCTTGAAACATCAGCTGGAGGTGATGTGAAGAATACTGCCTCCATCTAGTGGCCTTACGCTGTACTGCAGTCTGATTTAATAAGACAGGTGTAAAACCTCCACCTGTGCAGGACACAGCGCCACCTCTTGGACATTTTGCTGTACTGTAACATGTGTGTGTGTCTTCAGTCTGCATGCTCTGGTTTCAGTCAAGATTATGCTAAATATATTTTCCACAGCTACATTTAAGTTCCCTGTTCGAGGGCCAACCTTCAGTTTGGTAAATTCCCAGTTTATTCCCGTTAATTCCCATGGAAAGTTTCCAACTTTGAAAATTCCCTGAATTTTGCAGCCAGATAATGTTACAGAATAAAACTGAACACAAACGTGTAAAATTGTCCAAAATGATTTTATTGGAGTCGCCATGCTTCGTGTGGCGTCTTTCTAAATGTGACTTACAGTCGCTCTGTCCGTCCTCAGCTGGGACAGACGAAAGATGGCGACCGTTTCAGCTACGCACACAACTAACAACACACACACACACACACACACACACACACACCTCCGAAGCTTTAGCTAACATTCTTGACATTCCTCTTCTTCTTTTTCTTTGGCGTTTGCTTCTTTTCTGGTGCTTCTTCTTCTTTTGCTTGCACGGCTTCAGCCTGGACCTGCTGCTCCTCCACTGGGATCACTGGTTTGACCTCAGCAGCCTCTGCTGCTTCTGGTTTCAGGTCTGTGACTTTCTCAGGCTCTGACTTTGGTTCTGATTGCTGCTGGGTCGCCTCATCTGATTGGACGGGTTGCACCTCTTTGTCCTTCTCTTGGGTTTGAACTTTTACTGCTTCTGGTTTTGCATCTGCTGGTGTAAGTTCAGAAGTCTTCTCTGCAGGTGTTGGAGGTTCTGGTGGTGACACGGCTGGTTTTTGAACCTCCTCAACTTTATCTGGCTGTGGCAGAACTGGTTCTGATTTTACTACAACCTGCTCAGGGACTGAAACCACCTCCTCTTTGACCTTAGTTTTGGTTTGGAACTGTGAAAACACAGAAGCCATCGCGTCTTCTTCAGGATCTAACTCATCATCACCCCCCTCATCATCATCATTGCAGCTGGGTGAAGCTAACAGGGAGGCGGCAAACTCCTGGAGCTTGGCCTGCTCTTCTCTCAGACGGTTCATGTCCTTCGTTAAGACCGGGTCCTGCTCCTCGATCTCCTGGAGCTCCACGGTGGTCAGCAGAGCAGATTTGTCCTCAACCTCAGCTTCGGGGACGTCATCAGGTTTGGAGCTGGCCAAGACAATTGACTGCACGTTTGAGTTAGCTTGGCGGACTTCCTTGATCTTCTCGTAGAGGACTGCCCGCTCTTCCTGCAGGGCACGACACAACTTCTCCAGCTTCTGGATCTTCAGGACGAACAGCTCGTACTCTTTGCCTTTCTCGTTTCTCTGGAACAGAAGCAGCCAGAAAACGCTGTTGGTTCCTCGAGCATCACTGTCTGTAGTCTGACAGAAAACTGTACAAGCTGTATCAGATTATGATTGTGAGGGACACATACCTCTTCAATCATGTCAGTCAGAGCCTTGTTGCAGTTCTCAAACCTCGTCTTCCACAGATTTGACTCTTTCTCCATTTTCTTCATTTTGCTGGACATCTAGAAGGAGGAAGAGGAGGAAGAGGAGGACAGACTCAAAGTGAGACGCAGGAGTCCCTTTGTAAGAGGACGCTCACGCTCAACACAAAAACTTCTCATGGAAGTTTCAAACTTTAATTTGAAGACATTTCTCAGACATACATTATCCATCTCCTTCTTGAAGCGGACGTAGATTTCGTTGCTTTTGGACAAAGTTTCCTGAAACTCGTCAAACTTCTGAGCGTAGAGGGTCAGCTGTGGACAGACGAGAGAGTCTTAATATTCAAATCAGGCTCCATGTTGACAGCACACATTTGTTGTTTTGTCATCTGCAGATAAAGGCTATGAGCTAATAAACGTTTTCTGTAGACAGAGCCACATGAATCTTCCAGTCTTCAGGCTGAAGTTAACGTTGATTTGATTTTTGGTCTAAATCTTGGGACACGTTGAGTTTTGGATCTAAAGAATTCACCAGTTAACATGAAACATTTCTTTCTTCTTTTGTCTTTCTGTTAAACCTCAGGTGTGTTGCTACCTGTCCCTGCAGTCAGCATGTTAGATTATTCAGTGAATATTCACCTGTGCCTGCATGACAGTCCCCTGCTCTCTGTATGTCTGAGCCTGAAGTTTCCACTCAGCGGCCTGAACCAGTAACTGGTTAGAAGAGAACAGACGGAGACACATTACAAACGTTTCTTTACCTTCTTCTTCATGGCCAGCTCCTGCTCCTTCATAGCGAAGCATTTCTTTGTTTTGTCAATAGCCTCCCTAAGCAACTACGGCGACAAAGACAATACACAGTCAATCAATAAAGAAAGAAGACCAGTGATGTCTAACAAGGCAGATAAACTTTAAAAAGGACAGTTCATTTATGGACCACAACAAAACCAGCTTGAATATTGAAACATCACTCAGAATAATAATGAGCTGAATTAAAACAATGATGACAAACTGTGATAATAAATGATGATCCATGGTGGACGTCGTGCAAAGAGGAAGCTCAGAGTCGGTTAGAGATGAAGTTCTGAAGTTTCGTCTTGCGCAGGTCCACCTGTGTGCAGCACCTGTCCAGGTGCACTTTGTTCAAACTCACGTATTCTTTCTCTCTCTTGTGTTTCTCCTCGGCCTCGGCCAGCAGCGCGTTGGCCTGCTGCAGTTTGGCTTCAGTCAGTTTTTGCTGCAGGTCGCGGCGCTTGTTGATCTTCTCCAAATTCTGCAGAGAGAAGAAGAAGAATTAAGTTACTCACTTGATGTCCATCAGGGTGGGTCTGATTAATGACCTCTGACCTCCTCTCCCACTCTCACCTCCTCCCTCAGCTCGCACTGGCCCATGAGGCTCTCCAGTTTTTCGGTCAGGTTGGTGTTTTCGTGGCACAGCTTGTCGTTTCGGACGCTGTGCTGCTCGATCTGAGCCTGGATTTCTGTCAGCATCACCTGGAAGTGGCTGGTCATCTCCTTCCTCTTCTCCTCATCCTCCCTGCAGCGCTGAAGTGTCTCCGCCTGGAGGATGGATGGATGGTGAAGGGTGGTAAAAGAAAAGAGCTTCACTAGTCTGCTGTGCAGAATTATGTAAAGTATAAAGTCACTGCTCGGTTTGGTCCTGATGCTTTTGCTCGGTGCAGCTCGTGCACCCTCCAGCTGCCCGTACGTACCCTCAGGACGTCGTAGTGTCTCTGCAGCTCTTTGCACAGAGCCTCCAGTTTGCTGCGAGCAGTGATGCTGCTGCGACTGTCGGCCTGCAGCTGCTGGCGCTCATCGAGCAGGACAGACAGACTCTGCTGCAGGACGCACAGCTTCCTGTCATCACAGCGCCGCAAGGCTGCCTGCACACACACACACACACACACACACGGTGCCACAGCTGTAACCTTTATACATGACGACAGCTAAATGACTTCTGAAGGCGTCTGAAGACTCTCACCAGTTCAGCGTATCTCCTGACCAGATCTTCAAGTTTCTCTTCTGGAGACGAGAGTTTGTTCAAACTCTGCATGACGAGAGAGACTTCTGAAGACGAAGACAGACCGAAGAGGAAGCAGAGGAAGAGCTGTGAGTGCATTTTCCTGTTGGCTCCAGTGTTTCGGAGTAAAGGTCAGGACTCATCATCATCCTGCTGTCTCACCTGTCTCCATGGCGGCTGCGATGTCCTCCTTTGTCTCTGTCTTCATCTTTTCCAGCTCTGCATCCACCACACTCTGCATAAAACAAGACTTCATTCACACAAACGTTCCCACAGTTTGAAATTCATCTTCATGTTGGTTGTTTTTAGCCCGACCTGTCGGTCCATGACACTGGCTGCGGAGCCGTAGGTGCTGATGATGTCCTCCAGCCGCCTGCTGAACTCCTCCATGGGGTCGAAGAAGTCCGCGGAGGCGGAGGAGGCGCAGTCTGCAGGAGGAGCCTCGCTTTCAGCATCCATGTCAGGCTGAGGGGGCACCAACACTTCAGCTGCTTTCACCGACATCTCCAAACTCAGCGTTCTGGAACAATCGAGTGAAAGGACATGATGAAGATATGAATAGTTCATTATATTTAGATCGTGACTGCACCTGCTATGAAACATGTGATCAACATGTTTCAACCAACAAACTAAAGATATCTGTCAGCTGAATCCACATCTGGTATTAATCTTTTAATCCGTCTAATGACTGCATGTTTGATGGGGCGGATCGCAGCAGGCTGTCATGTCATTAATGGAACATGGATTCATATGCAGTCAGATAATCAGCCTCTAAACTCCCGCGGTGCCTCTCACCTCCCGACAGCCTATCTGGGTTTACTCCCAGCTTCTGTCAGCTCCTTCATATGCAAACAACAAATCTGGCTGCAATTTTAATGAGACTTTGAGTCAGTTCAATCCATCCAACCACATTATACAAAACAAGACTACAGTCAGAGAGTTTATTTGTAACATTCCAACAGATCATTAGTTGAGACTTAACAACCATTTTCTGACTCTGACATTGCATCATTGAGGTCGAGGTTTGGTTTGATTTAGTCACAAAAACACGTGGTCAGCTACATAATGTGTTGAAGATCGACAGACGGAGCAAAATAAATAACTTTCTAAACTGTCTGTAGGCGAATCAAGCATTACCATAATAACTTCAACCTCTACGCAGACGACACTCTCATTACAGTCTACATGACTACAGTCTCATAGACTGGAAAGTTTCTGCCTCTGAACACCAAAAATCCAAAAGTCCTGTCTGGATGGTGTCTGCAGATCTCTCTTCTTAAAACAAAGAATCAGAGGTCCAGTCAGAGTAATGCTCTCCTTAAAAACCCTCAGCTGCTGCTCGACTCCAAACAGAAGCCAGGAGAGCTGAACACATGACACCAGTGTCAGAGAATAAAGTGTAAAGTCTCACAGTGGCTTTGGACCAAAATATCTGACTGTCTTCAATCATCTGAACTCTCTCTGTCTCTCAGGTCCTCCGGGAGTTCAAACTAAACATGGAGAGCAGTATTTAGTTACTGTGTTAAGCACAGCGCTGGAACAAACCTCCACCTTTAAATCCAACCTCAAGGACTCATCATGAACCACCATGTGTCCGTGTTACATTCCTTAGGTGCCAACATTTACACCTAAATATCTTAATACCTGCAGGTCGAATCATGAGCATGAATACTCCAACAGTCTGAGGCTAACTCTAACATTCAGGTGCATTTGTCTCCAACGATCGCTGCCGTCGCCTAAATATTGGAAATATTTTCACATTTCTGGATTGTTCGACTAACAAAGACCCTTTAAAATGTTCGCTAACGTATTGTAAACACTCAAGTTTTCAGTGTGATGAAGAATCGACGACAGCTGGAGCTTCCAGAGGGCATTAACCGGCCTTCAGACATTTAATCTTGTTTTTGTGTGTGTGTGTGTGTGTGTGTGTGTGTGTTTGTCCTGTAGTGTGTCATGTGGCTGTTTATCTGCTCTGTCGCAACGTGACGGCTGCCACCGTTATCATATCTGCTCAGTTAAAATTAGCTTAGCTAAGCCAACCAGCCCCCACTCTGTCACTCACACACACACACACACACACACACACCACAGCTGTTATAGTCTCATCTATTCTGAGAGCGTCCAAATATGGTCATTCTTCCACACACACACACACACACACATACAGTAGGAAACATGGAATCTGTGTGTCTATGTAACTTCAGTTACTTTGCCTGTTTACCTGCTTCATGCCCCGCCCCCCCTAAAGATCAGGCTCCACCCACTAAGTTACACAACCAATCACAGTCCGGCCTGCTGAATTTCAAGCTGTCAGCCTCTTCAAACACCTTGTCATGATATCACCTCTACCTGATGAATAGATCAAAACACGTGTTCGTACCATGAGTCACAAGCAACGGGAGGTGGACAAAATAACAGAAACACCTCAAACAGATAAAGTGAGTTTAAAAAACTGAAACAGGACTAAGACTAGTTTTAAACTATTATTGAGAAGAAACCCTGGACACTCAGTCACCATGTAACCCTTCAAATGAGGCTTCTATGTAAGAAATTAGAAATTAAATAATGAAACTTTCGGGAAAATTTGAAGCAAGGAAAACAAAGACTGCCACTGTTTGTAAAACCTGAAGAATTAATGATTTTTTACAGCAGTGACGCAACTACAGAGAGCATGAAAGGCCAAAACGTCTGTTCGTTTCTGAGATCAGCATCAGGTTTCGCTGTGTTAGACGCGCCACACGTTCCTCTCAGCTTTCCGTCACAAACAGTTTGAGCAAATTTAAAAAATAAGTGAAGCCGTGAAGTGAGGACGGACATTTACAGACAGTGACAGGGACAAACAGACTTGTGGCGTCATGGCAGCCGTTATGGACGGCCTCCATGTGTTAGTGGAGGTGAGAGGAGCAGCGGCAGCGTCAAACGAACAGATCTGCTCTAAAAACAAGACACAAACACAACATGAAGACAAACGAGAGAGAAAAGAGTCTTACCAGATCAGTGAAGGAGAGAGGAGGTGAAGAGGAGTCAGAGAGAGGCAGAGGAAGGAGAGGAGAGGAGGAGGAGGAGGAGGAGGAGGAGGAGGTCCTGCTGACGGGACGAACAACAGCTGACCCCCAAAATAACCCGAGCCTGTGTGTGTGTGTGTGTGTGTGTGTGTGTGTGTTCTGACGGTGGATAAAGGGGGACGGCAGCTTTACAAATGTGTTGGTAACACGTCGTATTATTAATTAATTAATAGGTAACAAAGCCACAATAAGCTGCTTATTAACTCATATAATCTAATAATAATGAATGTGAGTTTATGAGTCTTGGTCACAGACCGCTCATGAAGTCTTGAGATGTTTGTCTGTCCAGAAAAAAAATTCCAGAAAACTGGAATCCCGCCAAAATAAAAGCATAGATATGAACATAAGGATGTGTATTTCTGGTTCTTGTCATTGATGACATCTTAAACTATCTACAAAATGGTTTAATTCACTGGGAATGATTTTAAATGATGGTGATGGATACAACCGCCTGCTGGACCAGGACGGGTCTGTTTGTGATTTAAAGTTCAGTTTCTGATGGCTGCATCCTGAAGGTTTGAGAAGAAGCTAAATGTTCTGGTCCACAAAGGAACATTAAAGACAAATTCTAGTTGTCGGCTCCAAAGCGGCTGTCATATTTAATGACCGAGCAGGTGGTTGGGATGCAGCCTCTGCTAATTTATGCAGCCGTAAAGTACTGTGTGTGTGTGTGTGTGTGTGTGTGTGTGTGTGTGTGTGTGTGTGTGTGTGTGTGTGCAGTGAAGGCCACCTGAGGTTACGTCTACAAGAAGCATTAGTGAGTCCTCCCTGTGGTAATTAGTCCTGTCAGCTCCAATCAAAAGCTCTAATAAGGCCAGAAAACAGCACGACGTCAGGTCTGAGTCATAAACTGAGACCTGACAAACAACACAGACCTGCTCACACAGCTCAGCCATCAGTTCATGGGTTGAAGAATGATGAATCTTTGGTTCTCCTTTCGTACGTCTGTTCTCACACTATGTAACTTCTGGCTCCGGGTCGGGAGAAGTACGTAACGCTTTACGGCACTAAGTCACACACACCAACTATTTCACTGATTCTGGTGAAACTGGATCAGATTTTATGGAGAAAATGTTTCCTGGTTTTCCCTCTGATGTCCTCCGGCTGCTCCGCCTCAACTCTCTGTGATTTACAGAGTTTATGATGGACAGTGAAGTAAACTGCTGACAGCTGGAGCTGCTGTTAGCTCATGTTAGCTCAGTCTGTTAGCTGCTGTTAGCTCATGTTAGCTCAGTCTGTTAGCTGCTGTTAGCTCAGTCTGTTAGCTGGGGGGGTGTTAGTAGAAGAAGAAGTCTGTGGACATAATGGCAGAGGAGAAGCTCTCGTGTGCAGGTCACACTTCCTTCTGTCTGCTCTCCAGCAGCTCCTCATACAGAGCTCGTACACACAGATGACTCTTCCTCTGCCACCCATCTGTCTGTCATATCGTGGCTTTCACTGAAGTCTGGGCGGCTGCAGGCTGAACAGAATCTGAGATTTCTGAGCCGACACTGATCCGATTGTCGACACTCTTCACAGTTATGGTGAATAATGTGATTATCATTATCCGGCTGCACGTCACAGGGCTGATCTCTTCATCTGCACACCAGGATAGTGAAAGTGACGTCTCTCATATCTCAGCTAAACTCAGACACAGTGGATCATAAAAAACACAATCACTGAATTAATGAAACAAAATGAGAAATATAATAAATAATAATAAATAATAATATAAAACTCATTGAATCAGTGTGTCGTCCTCTAAGACAGATGAGGCAGCAGCGCCCTCTTGTGTTCATGCAAATAACAATAATGCATCATAACTGCAGAATTCATAGAGAAGATGAAACATGTGAGAGCAGAGCAGGACGCGTCTTTATTCGTCCTGCTGGGTCAGCTTTGAGCCGATAGGCTGCCATCCTAACTCCGCCCTTTGCACACCTGTGACAGGTGAGCCATCAGGAAGTTATAAATGTGTGTGACACTCAGCAGCTCAGCCCTGAGGCCTGTGTCCGGCCTGTTTGCAGCAGGTTACAAACAGATGTGGACGGGCTGTTTTAGAGACGTGGTGCCGATAATGACGCTGAGGTCCGGACCGGACGGACCGAACGGACCGGGCCTGTGTCAGTGTTAGTGTTTGACAGCGGTGACGGCCTGCGTGCTGAGCCTGACCTCTCTAACTCACCGTCCGCTCCTTGTGTTTGTCCTTAAAGGGACACACCTGTACCTGATGATGACTGAGTCACATTTCAAACTTTAAAGGTTTAAACTGAGTCAGCTGAGACAGACACAAGTCCTCTCAGGCTGCATGGAGACACACAGAAGTACGGACATGGTAATAGATTACTTTTATATTCATGAATACATTAACACAGGAGTCATGGACGGAGACAATCAGTGCTGTTCTGCTGGTGACCAGTTGGTGGCAGCAGTGAGCCGTCATGGAATTATGTTCACCTGCAGGAGACACACACACACACACACACTCACACACACACTCACACACTCACACACACTCACACACACACACACACACACACACTCACACACACACACACACACTCTCACACACACACTCACACACACACACACACACTCTCACACACACACTCACACACACACACACACACACGCTCACACACACACACACACACGCTCACACACACACACACACTCACACACACACTCACACACACACTCACACACACACACACTCACACACACACACACACTCACACACACACACACACTCACATTAAGATGTAAAAACAAAAAGCACTAATTGAACTTCCTGTCAGTGAATGTTTAAAGTTTAATAACAAACACAAACATTAAAGATGAACTCTGTGTTTGACGAGGACTCAGTGCGCTCCACGGGGAGCTTCCTCTGACACCGCACATAAAAACTGAACCAACCAAAATCCTTTTAGTCCAAAGACATTTCAGAATTTCACGTTTGAGCGAAACAAAAACTGTTTTTACGAGAAGATGAAGTGAGGTAGGGACGTCTCAGAGACTACGTCCAGGTTTTAGACAGTCTGCGGGGACGTCTCAGAGACTACGTCCAGGTTTTAGACAGTCTGCGGGGACGTCACAGAGACTACGTCCAGGTTTTAGACAGTCTGCGAGGACGTCACAGAGACTATGTCCAGGTTTTAGACAGTCTGTGGGACGTCTCAGAGACTACGTCCAGGTTTTAGACAGTCTGTGGGACGTCTCAGAGACTACGTCCAGGTTTTAGACAGTCTGATGTCACAGAGACTACGTCCAGGTTTTAGACAGTCTGCGGGGACGTCTCAGAGACTACGTCCAGGTTTTAGACAGTCTGCGGGGACGTCTCAGAGACTACGTCCAGGTTTTAGACAGTCTGCGGGGACGACTTAGAGACTACGTCCAGGTTTTAGACAGTCTACGGGGACGTCACAGAGACTACGTCCAGGTTTTAGACAGTCTGCGAGGACGTCACAGAGACTACGTCCAGGTTTTAGACAGTCTGCGGGGACGACTTAGAGACTACGTCCAGGTTTTAGACAGTCTGCGGGACATCTTAGAGGTCTATCCCCCGTGGATGGACAGGGATCCTCAGTTGGTGGTGTCTCTGTTCAAAAACACGTTTACAAAGTCAGGATTACCCATCAGCCCCGCTGTCCCTCTACCTGAGCCCTCTGTGATCCTCTTTCAAAATAAAAGCTCCCAGCAGTGAGCTGTGGTTAAAGGGCTGTCTGTTCTTTTTAAAGTCAGGCTGCTTCCTGTGACTTTTATTTTGATCTATTTCCTGTCACACTGTGCTCTTCCATTTGTTTCCTTCCTTCCTTAATTTGTGATCTCCTTTCTTCCTTCTTATTGTCTTGACTTTTCCTTCCTTCCTTCCTTCATCTCTCTTCCTCTTCCCCCTTTCCTTCTTTTCCTTCTTTATTTCCTTTTCCTCTTCCTTCCTTCCTTCCTTCCTTCCTTCTTTCTTCCTTCATCTCTCTTCCTCTTCCCCCTTTCCTTCTTTATTTCCTTTTCCTCTTCCTTCCTTCCTTCCTCTCTGCTCTCTTTAAACGTCTGTATTTACTCAGCATGTCACAAACTGTCCTCCTCTCTTCTTTCTTTGTCTGCCCTCTAACATCCAGCTGATGTCCAGACAGAAGCCTCCTCCTCCTCCTCCTCCTCCTCCTCCTCCTCCTCCTCCATTATCCCTTGTTTCCTCCATATGAAGAATAATGGGATGTACTCTGCAGCTCTCTGATGACAGACGTTCACATCAAAACTCCAGACGAGGAAACAGGTTCTTATTTTTCTGTCTGTTTGTTCGTCTTTAACTTAAATCTGCTCATGAATAATTCAGAACCTCCAGGCCGAGTCAGTTCAGTTAGCGGAGCGAGCTAACCACAGTTAGCTTCACTGTTAGCAATGTTTCCCTCCTGAAGTCGATCAGCTCGGTGCGGTGACGTTTGAACGTCGTTACCTGCTTATGGAAGATTCAGTTAATGATAAACTCTGTAACCAAGAAGAATGCCTGAGGACTTTTTGTCTGGAGGTGACAGATTTCCTGAATTATTCTGGGTGTCTGACTGTGAACAATCTTGAGCAGTGTCATTGTGTCGGGTGGAGGGAGTAAGACGCTGCCCTCTTACTTTATTTTTTGTCCTGAAATGACGCCCCGCTCCTTTCAGCGCCTCACTGTGCGTCTCTTTTGTGTCCCGTCCTTCCTCATACAGACCAGCCGCTCCACTCACCTCTTTCCACAGCCTTCTGTCATTCAGTTTCCTTTCATGGCTCTTTCTGAAAGCTCAAACATGTCTTTAGGGTTTTCTGTTCATACAGAGGATGGACAGAAAACCTGTGAACAGCCTGCCGTTGTTTCTTGGTGGCTGTTTTTCTCGATGGAGAAACGTCCGAGCTGATCGAACCTGTACAGACAGATGAAGGAAGCTTCCTGCGGCTGAACTAATAACTCTGAATCTGTCACATTTCTTCAGTCAGCGCGTCTCCACGCTGACTGAAAATGACATTTCTCATTAACACTGTCGTCTCAGTGTCCTTAGTGTCTCTCAGACTCACGTCCTCTTTGTTTGTCTATCTCATTCTCTCTCAGACTAATAAGAGGATGTATTATCAGTTTGCAGCACATTGTCTGTGTGTGCTGAGTTCCTGCGTGGAATCTAAATGGGTCTCGAGCGGTGCTTTATTTTGAAAGGTACTGCAGTGCAGCAGAATATGAAATACCATCAGAGCTGCGATTTAGATACAGAAGGAAACACCGACGACGGTGACCAGGAACTAAATCCTGCTGAGAAATCAGCAGCATCAGTGACGACACAATGAATAATACAGATCAGATACACAACACTCACAATAACAGAGAAATTAGAGTAAAACATGTCAAATGAGCCTCACGGGAACAGTTACAGTGTGTACAGTGCATTACCAAGTGGCTCAGAATTTTATTAAACTTGTTGTTAAAAATCAGTGTTAACGACATTTTTGCATGTTACAATGTGTTGACACACACACGACGTGTGTGTGAATGTTCTCTCCTGTTCTGACCTCCGCCGCTCGAAGGTTCTCTGAGTTTGTCTAAATAAAAGCTCCTCGAGTGGCCTTGCAAACGAGAATTTACATCTTTTATCTGTCTGATTGCCTCTTTTCACCTCCAGACTAACATCTCATTATTTAAAAGAAGCAGCATGAGTCGGTGCCCGCAGTCTGAATGGCATTATTCTTACCCGGACAAACAATCTGTGGAAGAGCAAAATGCTCGAGCAGTGAAATAAATCCCAGTAAACAAGCTGATGTGGACGTGACCTCGGGCTGCACAAAGCTCCAGCCAATGAAGCAGACGAAACACGCCTCTGACCTGCACATCAGGCCTCGTTAAAGGTTTTGTGTTTTCATTCTCAGCTTTCAGAAAAATGTTTTCTACAGCACAGGGCAGCAGATAGAAGAACTCCAGAACTGGTAATTCAGGGAGCGAGTAACTAACGAAAAGAAAGAAACAATCTACATAGACGAGAGGAGAAGGGACTGATATGGAGTAACTGAGGATTTCATCCAGAAAGGATAAAAAGTCCTTCAGACCTGATTCCCTCTAAATGAAACAGATTATCAGACGCGTTGTTAAAGTCAGAGGTGATTCCTCATCATCTAAACTTTCTGCACAGTTGGAGTCACTGTTCTGAAGACTGGAGAAGGAAATGATGTGAGTGGATGGCGGCCCTGTCAGTGATGCTACCCGATGGTCCGAGACTTATTTTATTTCCCTTAATCGCAGTATTACCCTGGCACTTAACCATACCATGGCTGTCACGCACACATACTGCAGCACACTGGACATTAGAAACCATCACTGAATTTAACCTGCATGGCTGCAGGAGAGAGATCAATACCTGAGAGGCAGATGAGGAGGAGAGGTAAAGCGATTTAAGAGAAAAACAACATTAAGTGAACTCGTTGAAAGGACATGAGAGAGAGAGACGGGGCGGACGAACTGAATGACTGACGAGGGAGGTGGAGGACATGTCATCTTCAGAGGGCCGAGCCAGGGCCATCTAATCAGCAGTAATACCATTTGACCCATTCAGCACTTTGATTAAGGAGCCATTTGCAGAAGTAATCAAAGAAAAGCAACAGGGTGGATGTACCCTCACCGCTCCGACTCACTGCAGTGATGGATTATTCCACCATCGCCCGTTTGGAGCACGCTTCATCAAAAGCTTTTCCAGAAACAATCAGAACACAGATGGACGTCAGCCTCCAATAAAACCTAAACACTGTTCACCTAAAGCATAAACTGACCTGTGATCAGGTGAACGCTGCCTCTCACCTGTTCTCACACTGTGTCACTTCTGCAGCACTGATTTCTATGCGATGTTGCTTTAAGATACAAAATGGTACTCGGCCAACAATTTCCCCTTAACTGACGTCGTGTGTCACTCTGGTTGCCGTGACTACTTCCTCTCAGAAAGCTTAGATGTAGCTTTTTCGTTGCTATTAAAAGCATCATTCATCCTGACGTTATGTAACACTAATGAAGCCGAGCCCTGCATGGCAGGTGTGTTGTCTGTGATTGGTTTGTGAGATCCTCCTGAGCCCGGAGCAGACCTGATCCTGGGTAAGGGAATCTGTGACGTCCTCCTCGGGGTCTCAGCGTCTCTGGGTCCTGATGGCTCCAGCAGCTGGTGCACGGTTCTCCACACAAAGCGTGTCTATCATGAGAACATGTTCTTTATGAGTGTTTGTCATCTGTTCCTCTCACATCAGGACAAACCGGGACTCTGCTGTAACTCCTGACGCTTGTTCAGCTTTACAGATTCTCCTGAGGTGAAGTTTGAAAAGCATGCTGACGTTAATTAGATTCTCTTTGGATCAGTTTGAGAGGCTGAATGACTCATCTGCATGCACATAAAGACTGCATCCGTTTAACATCTTACTTTACTCACTTTTATGCAAATGAAGCAGCAGCTGATAATTGGACTGTGTCAGCTCGTGGGAAGAGAAAGACCAAGAAGGGGAGCACCGTCAGAACACGTTACGGTTTTAAAAGTTAGTGAGTCGATTTTACAAGCCCAATGTAATCTTGAGGCGCAGAAAAGTTCCTTTTCCACAGCTCTGGATGGATTACTTCCCTTCTTCTTCCTTTATGTCTTCACGTCCGTCTCACACCTCTTAATACAGGCTGTGGAAGCGGGGCGTCGTTGGTGTCATGAGGTGGATGAATCCTCTCGTTCTTCCTCCTCCCGCCTCGGAGGCTCTTTGTCCCGGGTCCATCAGGACTTTATTTCTCTGCACTAAGCTGAAGTGTTAAATAAATGAGGAGCTGTCGTGTCCTGACAGATGTTAGCTGGCCTGTGGACCAACCTGTGCCATCAGCGGCACGTTAAACTTTATTGCTCATTGGTTATAAAACGGTTTAATACTGATGCCGACATAAACAAACAAGACCATTGGCCAGAAAATTGAATTTCTCCATCGTTATTCTTAATGGCTCCACCGGGTCGGAGTCAGATGGATTCCCCTCGACTCTGATGAAACGAGGCGTGTTGTCCACAAGGGGGCACCAGAATCAACATGAAGCTGCTTTAACTTCCCATTTAAAGAGACTGTGCTCCATCATCACATAAACCCACAGACGACCGTCACCACCTGACTCTGGTTTCACTGGTTCATCAAACAGGCTCTAATAGACAGTTAACACATCAAGAAGTGGTGGAGACCAAAGTCAGAGTTACACACCTGGAGGGGGGAGCTGGGTGTGGGCAGAGCAGCGCCAGGTGAGCGTGATTAGCACGCCTGCATCCAGTTAGTTAATCACTCTGCCTTCTTAACACAGAGGCGTGCTGGACCAGGAGAGAGACGACCAGAGGTCTCAGGCAGCAAGAGAAGCCTGCCAATAACTGTGTGTGCTGCTGAGAGTGAAGACCTGAGGTGGCAACAACAAATGCCACATTCCACTTTAATAAAAAGTCATCTGTATTCTGCCGGCTGTCTCACTGTGACAGAAACACGCTCGCCCACTAATCAGGGTGTAAAAAAGCCACAAACATTTCAGCGTGGCGCTGCAGGTGCAGATTGGTGCTTTATTAAAAAGTTTGAGTGCTCACCGTGTTTCCAATTGTGTGGAGGTTTGTCAGACTGGCATGAACAATACAACAAAGAGCCAAAAAGCGAAGGCAGGCTGACAGCTTTTTAATTAAACACAATCACATCCAATCGATCACTCAGGTCTGTCCTGTAATCCAGACCAATGTCGGCAAACACTCCACTCAGGCCTCGCTCCTCATCGCCGGCTCGCTCTCCCGTTAACAGACTGAACGTGTGCAGATCTCCAATAATCATTTGTAAGGTGGGACAATCTTCAACTCTGACTAACAGAAGAGAAGATCTCTGAGGGTGGAGACAGTCCCAACATATTCTCTTCTTGTAAATGAATTTGTCAGGATTGTCTCAGTTTGTCTGCCCCCCCCCAGAAATCTGAGCCGACACGTCTCTTCTGTGTGTCAGTCAGAATTATTGAGTTGTTTTGGGTTGAAATCGAGCAGAAACCTCCACGGCTGTGAAGCCAGTGCAGAAGTGCCAAAAACTGCAGTTCCACTGACGTCCACCTGAGGCTGGCTCCAGAAGTCAGTCTCCATGAAACACGTAAAGATGAGGAAGTAAGCAGACTACTTCCTGTTTCAAAGAGCTGCTGATCATCATTTGGCTTCAGACGATACTTCCAACATTGATCTAAATATTATTTCAGAGGCTTGATTAAATATTCAGGATGTGATGTAATGAAATGAAATAAAGTTTTATTGCATCACAGCATCACCTTTTAGTCCAAATCTCAGCATCAGACTTCAAAATGATTTTTTAGTCCAGGCCGATTGTTTGTGTGTGTGTGTGTGTGTGTGTGTGCACGTCGTACTGTGACCTCCGGTTTCTCCATCTTCCTATTTAAATAAGTCTCTGTGTTTGTAGCCGTCTCCATCATTTATTCATGCGTTCTGAACCACGTCAGCTGGCCTGCTGCCATACACCTCCACCAGCACCCGGCAGGAGAGGCGGGCGGGAAAAGTTGGAGGCAGAAAAGCTTCGACATTGTTTGCAGGAGTTGGAATAAGTGAGAGAGGGCTGGTGAACAGAGCGGACAGCATGGCAGAATGTATGAGTGGCAGAAAGTCGACACACTGATAAAATATGAAACCATTAAACCGAGTGACTGACAGACAGAGCGGACTCTTTGTCAGCACTGAGGAGTGACTTTAAATCCAACTAAGAGAAATATGCTACACATTTATTTATCTGAACCTTTTCTTCTGAATTTACAGTCCAATAAATCAGAAAATACAGGAAACACCATAAACAAAATCAGTGTCTGCACTGAAGAATTCAACTTTAAAAACTAAGAAAAAAACATGAACTAGAACTTTTGGACTGACTCATTTGGGTCCATGAAGCAGGAAGCAGAGTCTGGGTTGGGTGGATACTGATGTTGGGTGGATGCTGATGTTGGACGGATGCTGATGTTGGGTGGATGCTGATGTTGGGTGGATGCTGATGTTGGGCGGATGCTGATGTTGGGTGGATGCTGATGTTGGATGGATGCTGATGTTGGGTGGATGCTGATGTTGGATGGATGCTGATGTTGGACGGATGCTGATGTTGGACGGATGCTGATGTTGGGTGGATGCTGATGTTGGGTGGATGCTGATGTTGGGTGGATGCTGATGTTGGACGGATTCTGATGTTGGATGGATGCTGATGTTGGATGGATGCTGATGTTGGGTGGATGCTGATGTTGGGTGGATGCTGATGTTGGATGGATGCTGATGTTGGGTGGATGCTGATGTTGGATGGATGCTGATGTTGGGTGGATGCTGATGTTGGACGGATGCTGATGTTGGACGGATGCTGATGTTGGATGGATGCTGATGTTGGACGGATGCTGATGTTGGACGGATTCTGATGTTGGATGGATGCTGATGTTGGGTGGATGCTGATGTTGGGCAGATGCTGATGTTGGGCGGATGCTGATGTTGGACGGATGCTGATGTTGGACGGATGCTGATGTTGGGTGGATGCTGATGGTGGGTGGATGCTGATGTTGGACGGATGCTGATGTTGGGTGGATGCTGATGTTGGGCAGATGCTGATGTTGGGTGGATGCTCATGTTGGGCGGATGCTGATGTTGGGTGGATGCTGATGGTGGGTGGATGCTGATGTTGGACGGATGCTGATGTTGGGTGGATGCTGATGTTGGGCAGATGCTGATGTTGGGTGGATGCTGATGTTGGACGGATGCTGATGTTGGGTGGATGCTGATGTTGGACGGATGCTGATGTTGGACGGATGCTGATGTTGGGTGGATGCTGATGTTGGGTGGATGCTGATGTTGGACGGATGCTGATGTTGGGTGGATGCTGATGTTGGGTGGATGCTGATGTTGGACGGATGCTGATGTTGGGTGGATGCTGATGTTGGATGGATGCTGATGTTGGGTGGATGCTGATGTTGGACGGATGCTGATGTTGGGTGGATGCTGATGTTGGGTGGATGCTGATGGTGGGTGGATGCTGATGGTGGGTGGATGCTGATGTTGGGTGGATGCTGATGTTGGGTGGATGCTGATGTTGGACGGATGCTGATGTTGGGTGGATGCTGATGTTGGGTGGATGCTGATGTTGGACGGATGCTGATGTTGGGTGGATGCTGATGTTGGGTGGATGCTGATGGTGGGTGGATGCTGATGGTGGGTGGATGCTGATGGTGGGTGGATGCTGAGCCTCTTAAGTCTCTAAAACATTCCCATCATGCATTCATTCAACTACGCGCAGCATATCTGCCCCCCTGTGGCCACCTGGAGGCCTCACAGAGGTCCTTCCCTCAGCTCTGCTGCTGCATCGATAACCATCTCCATCAGCTGTTTCCATCAGAGAAGTGCTGATGTCAGGACGACACGATGGAGGAGCGATGGAGACACGATGGAGAGATGATGGAGAGCTGATGAACGTGGGCGCTACATCTTGATCCAAACAAACAGCTCCGTCTCATATGAAAGTTTTTCAAGGATGGAGCAGCGCCCCTGATGTCCGATGTGTTATCTCATAACTCATTCTGTCCGCCGCGCAGCGATGGATTGCATAATGTTACCAAAAACAAACTCCATTCATATTTTCAACACCTCCCCAGAATTACTTTCCTGCTGCCCTTGAAAGACGACATGCAGAGACTACAGATGAAGTAAAAAAGTCTCGTCGTGCAGGGACTCATGTTAAAGTTTCATTAGCCTCTTCAGCCACTTTCTTTAACTACATTATTCAATTAAAGATCTATCCTGCTTCATGGAGCCAGCTTCTCTTTGAAGCTTTAAGATGTTTGCACTGAGAACCTGTGGAACGTTTCCTGCCTCACGTCGCTCTGACAGATTTGACACTTGAGGATCTTCACGTGAATTCCTAATAAAGCCTGATGGTGTGAAGTTTGGCTGCACAGCTGGTGAGCTGGATGTGAGTGTACTTCATATGAAGACAAAGACGTGTGAGCTGAAAACTGAGCAAAAGGTTTGGAGCTTGTCCCGAGGCGTTCTGGCATCAGTGAGCGACGGGAGGAAGGTGAGATCAGATCAGTCGGAGGCCGAGCTGAAGAGTTACCTACAGCGAACATCTGCAGGGATCCAGATTTACGGCTGACGTGAGGAGAAGGTTTGCTTGTTTGTTTCCAGCCCCTGCAGCTCCCCCAATGTGTTAGTGTGCTGCCGAACAGACAGTGTGAAACCAGTCTGAGACCTGGATGTAGTCCCAGAGACGTCCCCGCAGACTGTCTAAAACTTAATACGTCTTACATTTGAATTGTGTCATCGGGGCCGTTGGACAGTTTGTCGTCCTCGATGTTCACGCTTCCTGTGTCCCTCTCAACCATCTCGCACTTTACATAGTTTAATCTCTTCTTCACAAGCCTTCATCTGTCAGAAAGATCCAGAAACATTACAACGTTCTAAAAACTGCAAATCATCAGATTTTAGTCGACTAATTGACTTAATGTGTCTTTTGTTACATCAGACATGGAGTGATCGGACACTGCCACCATCTTTCATCCATCAATGCTGCTTTTGGCAGAAAGAACAAACCTGCTCACAAATAACAAACTCCACTTCAGCTCTTTTATTTTGGCAGGATCGATGATGACGGAGCCCAAAAACTGTCGAGCTAAGAAAAGAGGCTGAGAGACGCAGAACAATGTGTGTGAAGCACAGAAGAAGAGCACACTCCAGCATGAGACGCTCGGTGAATGAAGGGACCCGACATCTTTGTTAGACACGATCAACAGGAAATGGATGTTTTCTGAACAAAGGCTGCACCAACAATCGATAAGCTGACGCTGATGTGAGGTGATGTTTCCACACGCGTGGACTGTATCTGAATTAGAGGCGTGGCTGCAATCAGGTCAGCTCTGAACTGGAAGAGACCTTTAGATTTAGAGAGACGTTTCTGTGAATCACATGCAGCGTTTCAGACCCTAAAAGTTACAGAAAAAACAAAGTTCAAACATTAAAAGTTCATCTTTAGATTCACTGCAAAGGAAAATGAGAATGACCATGAATGTGCCACATGCACAGTATTCACACGGCCTGTTCCCAGAGGAGCACAAACTCAACAAGAAAATCCAACGTATTGATCCTGAGCCGAGATCAGTTTGAATATCTCCTAAACTAACGTGATGTAATGAGAACAAATACTCGAGTACAGCTGAATAGTTGTTGCGATTACACCAAATGCTGCTGTACTTCCTGAGATGTTTCCATCAGCGACCGTCTGTGTATCATGATGCAGATCTTCTTCCTGAGTGTTGTACACATGGAAATGAGGATGAATCACATCGGGAGCTCTTGGAATCAGATTTGAGGTTTTAGTGGAACAAAGAAACAAAGAGCATGAGAAGCGAGTTGATTTGGTGCTGCAGAGGCGTCTGAGTCCACGTGAAGTCTGCTCAGCTGCTGTTACCTCTCACTCAGCTGTGTCGTCTCCCGTCGCAGCAGCTGGAGCCACTTACGAGAGCCGTGTTTGATTTCCGTTAGCGCAGCTTTTTGGATCAGAGTCCTCCTCAGTTTGATATCTTTTGATTGTGGAAGAGCTCCAAGATACTGGAGTTCCTCTGAAACAGTGATAATGGCCCCCTGCAGTCCATCGGGTGTGAGCTGACAGTCTCTCCTGATGATTGCATGGACACTCTCAGTCTTTATTTGTTCAGGGCCTGTGATTTGACTACCTGCTTGTTACATAGATGCATTTAAAAGCTGAGCTGTGGATGAAGCTGTAGACACAGTGTGTGTGTTGAGAAGCAGAGCAGAGTTAACCGAGTGTTCAGTGAAAAGGCCTGAAGGCTCGCCTCATCGCTCCTTTTCTTCTGGAGGAGACAGTTTGATATTTATTCACCCCAAAGTGAAACCGTCCTCACAGCAGTGTGCTTCATCTCAAACAGACAGAGACAAATACCACCTGTTTAAACTGTCTGCGCCAGCACTGCAATCACTGGAGTCCTAAGGCTGGAGTTAATGAAGCAAACTGACTCAGGATCAGGCAGAGAAGTCAAACAATGTACTGCTGTGGACGAGGCCGATGGATAGATGTCCAGTGTTGGTAGTGTTGGAGAGGAGGTGCTCTCTGAAGAGCTGGAGGTGCTCACTGAAGAGCTGGAGGTGCTCTCTGAAGAGCTGGAGGTGCTCACTGAAGAGCTGGAGGTGCTCACTGAAGAGCTGGAGGTGCTCTCTGAAGAGCTGGAGGTGCTCACTGAAGAGCTGGAGGTGCTCTCTGAAGAGCTGGAGGTGCTCTCTGAAGAGCTGGAGGTGCTCACTGAAGAGCTGGAGGTGCTCTCTGAAGAGCTGGAGGTGCTCACTGAAGAGCTGGAGGTGCTCTCTGAAGAGCTGGAGGTGCTCTCTGAAGAGCTGGAGGTGCTCACTGAAGAGCTGGAGGTGCCCTCAGATCATCGATGCTGACTCCTACATCTACAGCATTCACTGTTTAGCTTGATGCTGGTCCTCCTTTGACAAACTGACCCCGTCTGCTGCAGGTGACACACTGACTGTTGCTCAGTACCTCATACAACCACACTGCACATAACCTGAACTCTAAAAATTCCCCAACTACCTTTTTCCGAGATCCGTACGGACCATGTGACTAAAAATACCAAAACAAAGGTTCAGGTAGCCTGAAACCGCCGACAGTAGCAGGTAGACGAGCTCAGGTCAGGTCAGCGACCGTCCTCCGTAACATTTTAATCATTGGAATCGTGGAGATGAGCGCACACCGACCCTTTAACCGCCCGTCTCACTTTCATTATACATTCTGCTAGCATGAAGAACACCATCTCATTCAAATTCCAGCAGCCATGCCAGAAGAGCAGAATGAAGATGAATGTCTCATTCTTGTCTAATATCTCCCGTGTATGGAGGCCTCCCCTTTTACTTGATTAACTCTCTTTAAAACAGGTTCATGCTCCGTCTGCTGCCTCTAATTTGATTGGTGCGCCCTGTCAACGCGTAGTTACGCAGAAAAGATTCAGTGTTGCTGCTCTGATTGGATGAGGTGCCTCTGCACTGTAACCTTAAAAACAGCCTTTAAACAAAGATCCATGATGCACAGGGAAGAGTTCTGCAATTTCTTCATTTTGATGGAATAAAACATCAGAACTTTTATGCAGAAGTTAGTAGAATAAGACAGATGTGACTGAACCCTGTGCTCCGAGGAAGATCGCTACACAAAGGGCTGTTTCGAGTTAGCCTAACGAAAGTTAGCGGTCTGCTAAGAGCATCCTGGGACCATGGAGGTAAATTACAGTTTGACTGATGGTTTGGAGCTTCATGAAAATGAAGCATTTCATTGGATGCATGAAAACCAAAAGTTCCTGAAAAATGAGACGTCTGATGAGGAAAAATTCAAATAAGTTTTGAAATTCTGGCAGCAGAAGTCTCATTTCTGTTGTAATGTGTCTGCAGGCTCGCTGATCAGTGGAACATTTCAGCATTTTAAACATCCAAAAGCTGTTTGACTCGGCTTGTTAACACATGCTCTGTTAGATTGTGCAAACAAACTAAACTTCCAGCACTCAGCTCTGCCTGTTGTTGGCCCGATGCTGGGGCTGAGCCCGCCGCTCTGAGTATATAGGTCAGGATGGATTTACACAACCAAGCGCACTAATTTTAAACAGACAATTAATTCTCTGGGGGAATAACACAAAATATTAATTTACAAAAAACTACTTATGTAACCTGTGAAGTGCCTTCGCTGTTCGTCAATTTCGCACTAATTTACCCTGTGCATACATTAAGTGGTGTAATCAAAGTGCTGTGCTTTATTTAGCTTTGCTTCTCGCTCGTCCCGCTGTGTCTGCCGCTCTGAGATAAAAGACGTGAACGTCACGTTGCACACGGGAGGCAGTCCGCCCGCAGAGGCGGCATCGTAAGTTAATCTATGGTAATGATGGATCAAACCGCAGCTCGGGGCTTTTAATTCCTACAAATTGGAGGAGGGATGGTGATGGAGGAGGCAGGCAGAGACATGAATAACAGGAGGTGTGTTTCATTGGCTTTATTTCCACCTCTCAGAGGTCTGTCTTGTTTTTGGAGAGTTAACAGCCTTGAGGGAATCTTCAGCCTGATGGATGTTTGACAGCAGTTATGGGGAGTTTGACCCTGATTTCTAAGCCAAAGCACTTCTTGTACAAATTATGAAAATGGATTCTGCTCGCTCTTTTCGCGGGACACCGAGCTGATTTATTCTCACTTCATTCACTGAATCAGGACATTATAAATGTTGCAGAGCAGAAACATATAGTGGTTAGATGGATGAGCTGCTTCCTCATGCCCGTCTCGAGTAGTACAAGGATTTATTGTTGGAATATTAAAACTGTATTTACTTTTCATACAGGAGGCTGTTTAGAGGCAGTAAAGTATCAAGATTTACAGCTGAACGTGTTTTCTCAGGTTAACAGGAACCAGAAGCCGCACTTCACCTATGTTTACGTCTCATTATTCAGTAATTAATGTTGCCAAATCTCAAATCTGGAAATAACTTTATGACTCTGATTGACAGGCTTCATAGTCAGATGATCCCCTCTCTGATTTCACCTGTTGGTCAGTCCAGACTGAAACGTCTCAACAATCATTTCACGGATCAACATGAACTTTTCTGATGCCCGGCGGATGGAGCGGTGATTATCAGAGACCCTCTGAGGATGAATGAAATGTTTTGGCCGGCCTCGACAACTAAAGTTCAGTTTCTTTGTCTGCAGGACCAGTTATTAACCAACAGTGTTAACGTTCAGCACTAAATGACCAAAAGCTTTGTGTGTGCTGATGCTGATGCGTTTCATTATGTTCCACCCTGTGCTGCCAGTCAGCTGACTCTCTCCTTTGAGAATAAGACATCAGGCTCTCATTATCCACTTCACACACTTATATTACCAGCAGTGATGAGGCAGAGGTGGTCAGCACCACAGGAATAATCAGATTACTTTATTATTTATTTAGTTTATGAGGAAGGCAAACTCTCTGTCATTAATAAAATTAACACCACTTTAGACGTGCGATTTCTAATTGACAGAATTGAATCTATTATAACTAAGTGACGTCTTAACAGGAGAAATAACACCAACACTCTGAGTTACTTCATGCAGGCTGTAAAAACATGAATGAGTTTTAAATGAAGACGATTTGTAAGGAAATGAATTTTAAAAAACAGCTTAATGAATCCTGAACTGCACTGACGAACAGATGATTCCATGTGTTTGTGTTTCCATACAAATGTGTCGTAATCAGACATTTTAATGTGAGGACATTCGATCTGTGTCAGAACGTGTCAGAAACTTTCAATTGGAGGTTAAGCTTGGGAATTTCTGGAATATTTCAAATCGAAAAAACTCCATGGGAAGATATGTAGCTGTAGCTGCTGTTAGCTCATGTTAGCAGTCTGTTAGCCGGGCTGCCTGGACTGTGAGCTCAGAGCACGGGGGAGTGTCAGTGATGGACCACAGGAGGTTTGGAAGATGAAGAAGAAGATGAAGAAGATGAAGAGGTTTCAGCAGCTTCTGTGGACATGATAGCAGAAGAGAAAAGAGTGAAGAGGAGGAGCAAACACACGTGTGCAGCTGTCCATATCTGCCACAGCTGGATTACGCTGGGAAAAATCACAAACATGTTCTTTTCTGTTGTGTTTTTCTATCCGTGACATTTTCCAGCAGAGGTCAAAATGACCTCAGCAGTGTTTCACTGACGCAGGGCCGAGTGCAGCCAGGCACCAAGAAAGATCTGTCACCTTTTCTCTGACTCTGCACTTTTTCCTCATCACTGTCCTGCTTCAAACGATGCTGTTAGTCTGTAACATCACGAGCTGTAAAGACTTTATATTCCAATAAAAGTTAATGTGAGGTCGTTAAATTAATTACTACTAAAACACTTAAATCCTTCACACTTAAAACCACATTAACTGGTTTGTCACAGTGAAGTCAAACTCACTCAACTCTGCACACACACACACACACACACACACACACACACACACACACACAGACCTCTCAAACCTCTCAGACCCTTCTTGCTCTGTAAGTGTGTGTTAGTGTGTGTTGGTCAGACTCAGGTCCAGACGTCCGGCGGCTGCTGACACTTGAGCTAATGAGAGTCCAACAAACCAGAGGGACAGCTCTGATGATTGATCTACCATTACAGCTCATCAGACCTGTGTGTGTGTGTGTGTGTGTGTGTGCCTGCTGTCATTACAGCTCATCAAGCAGCTGTCAATCACTCAGCAGACTGTGTGTTTTATAAAGTCTACAACAAATAAAGTTTTTATATTCGAGGTCTTTTTCTGAGTGTAATGAAGTACGGTGTGTCTCATGAGGAGTGCTGAAGTCTGCGAGGCGTCCAGCTCGTGGAGAAGAGTTCAATCTTGGGCCTGGTTGTAGATCCGTGAAGTTTCACCTCTCATCAGGCGTCTTCAGTTTGGATGGGCCGTCCATCATAAACTCTGTAAATCACAGAGAGTTGAGGCGGAGCAGCCGGAGGACATCAGAGGGAAAACCAGGAAACATTTTCTCCATAAAATCTGATCCAGTTTCACCAGAATCAGTGAAATAGTTGGTGTGTGTGTAAACCTGAACACAGATGGTGGTTTGATGATGAGAACATTCATTTAAATGAACAAATGCTGATTTCAGGTCAGTGAAGGAAGTATCTGATCTTACCTCTGGCTTGTTGGTTTCCTGCTATTTCAGTAGTGTGTGTGTGTGTGTGTGTGTGTGTGTGTGTCGGTGAATGACAGGAAAATTGTATGGTAATTTGCATAATGGTGCTATACAGACGCAGTCCATTTACCGTCACCATTTACCCTCAAGAGTCTCCAAAACAGGATAAGTACACGGTTTGATGGTTCCTGCTGCACAAATGCATCAGCACTGTGTGATTATGCAACAAATGTGGCTCCAACACGATGTGTTCTCTTTGCATCTTCTCTCAGGAAATGTAGTCTGACGGAAAGTTAGAGCTCTTCATAAGTCCCTGACTGTCCTGAGGTCAGTGCTGGAGGTCAGGACAGTGACAGGCACCAGTGGGAGCTTCCTGTCCTCGATGTCGACCCATGACCTGGAAATCCATGAAGGTCCACCATCATTAAGGACGTTCTAGTCACGTAAACGGGGGGAGAATCAAGAAGGTGAACACACACAGCAGATGATAAAGCTGATCTTCAGTTGATGGTGACCTCCTCAGCTGATCTGAGCTCCTCAAAGGAGGCCACCACACCAACACCAGTGTATCTGAGTCGGGCCAACACCAGGACATGATCTGAACCAACAACCAGCTGGTCAGCAGCAGCTCCAGCTTCCACAGCGCTCGCTGACATGAAGTGATTCATTACGTCCACAGAATAAAGAAGCCTAAATGAATACAAGTGTAATATGATGAGGAGGATCCAGTTAATGATGCAACACAAAGAGATGTCTGATTCGATTAGAGAGGATCTTGATTTTTATTGGTCCTGAGGGAAATTAGTTGTCTCCATTAAGAGAGAGGCGCTGTGGACAGCGTGAAGCGCAGCACAGAGAGCGTGTGGGCTGGAAACATAAAATAATCCTAATTATCCCACGTATAATCATCAGGAGTCCGGCTGCACGTGTCTGATTGTGAAGGATCTGGAGCAGGTCGCTGCACATGGTCAGACGGACGCTGAGGTCTGTCACCATCATCAGAAACAGGAAGTGACCTAATTTACCTGTTAATGACGTTCGTTAGCCTCATCTGATGATCCTGATGTTAGCATGTAGCTCTAAGCTGTCTGTACGTATATTATCCACCGACATCTGTACATGCTCTCATCCTGGACGGTGTGATCGTCACTGACGTCCCAGCTGCTGCGGCCTCGCTCGTGTTTTCTTTCCATTATTGAAGAAGCACTTAGTCCGTGTTTGTCCAGATGTTGGAGGGAAACGTTTGTGAGCAGCCTCGCTGTCAGCTGACGCTCCCGCTGTGTCAGTGCTGACCACCTGCCAGCAGCATCTATTATACACGAATGACAGCAAACACGGCTGCCTGTGCTCATGTGTTAGAAGCAGCTTCACACACACTCCAGTGGGCAAACAGAGGATGCTGAGGACAAGCACACACACACACACACACACACAGCAATACTACACAGTCCGATCACAATGTGCTTTTAGTTCAGCTGACATAAAGCTGTCATTAATAACCTCCAGGCAGAGTTAGAGCCTTCTGTGCAGAGACGTGTTCCTGAAACTCATCTGAGAACTAATTAAAATTATTCAAATCTAAGAACATAACAAACAAACAAACAAGATCATGAGACTGTTATCTGTCATGATTCGTCCTCTCTGGGTGCAAAGTGACGTGTGTGTGTGTGTGTGTGTGTGTGTGTGTGCTGTCTATCTTCCAAAGTCCTCCTGAACATTCTTAAATATGGTCGATATAAAGCGGGACACGGCTGACTTCCTCATAACCACAGTTATGGGCAGTATCAGTATAAATCAGCCCAGCTGCTGTTTAACTGCTGCTCACTTGGCAGAATAGAGACGTCCATCTGTTTTCACTGGACGTCCATTTATTATCATCTTTTATTTCCTGTGAGGTGGAAGCATCAGCCAATCATCATCCAGGTCAGCAGCAGCAGACCCAGCAGCAGCTAATATCACTGACTAGTCCAGCAGCAGTCAGCCCAGCTCGGCGTCTGTCTTTCAGCCTTTTATTTCACCAAGCTCTCACCAACCACTAAAAGTCAGTCCCAGATTTACTCTTGTCCGGCGGCTTCTTGCTCTTCTTTCCCGTCCCGGTGGTCCAAAATGGTACTCCCAACAGACTGAGCTAACATGAGCTAACAGCAGCTAACAGACTGAGCTAACATGAGCTAACAGCAGCTAACAGACTGAGCTAACATGAGCTAACAGCAGCTAACAGACTGAGCTAACATGAGCTAACAGCAGCTAACAGACTGAGCTAACATGAGCTAACAGCAGCTAACAAACTGAGCTAACATGAGCTAACAGCAGCTAACAGACTGAGCTAACATGAGCTAACAGCAGCTAACAAACTGAGCTAACATGAGCTAACAGCAGCTAACAGACTGAGCTAACATGAGCTAACAGCAGCTAACAAACTGAGCTAACATGAGCTAACAGCAGCTAACAGACTGAGCTAACATGAGCTAACAGCAGCTAACAGACTGAGCTAACATGAGCTAACAGCAGCTGTCAGCAGTTTACTTCACTGTCCATCAGGAAACTCTGATCCAGTTTCAGTAAAATCGGTGAAATAGTTGTTGCTGTGTGTCTCAGTGCAGGTCGACGTGTCGTGTTTTAGTTTTTAATGATTGATTGTAATGATCAGTTTGAACATGACGTCACAGCTCAGCCTCACCGTCTCATGATGATAAGAACCACGGGCCATTAAAGAAGCTCTGATAGGAAAGATGAATCCAGCCGTGTGTTTATCAGACATTAAGAATTACTGCAGTGTCATTTTGTGTCAAACAGACGCAGTGAAACAACAGGACACAGTAACGACGTGATAAAACTGGAAACAGCATCACCTGGAGCCGCCTCATTTTATTCCAGGAAAGCCGGATGGCTTTGATAAGGATAAAACACACACACACACACACACACACACTCCAGGTTGACAAAGACTGAAGCCTCCTGCTGTACAAATAATGTCCTCGTATCTTTGTTGTCAAGTAACCAAGAGGTCAAGAGCAATCTCCCAGGAGGTGTCCGGCTGATTGGCTTCACCTCCGCTGCTCTTTGGACGACAGTCAAAGAGGCTCCAGCAGACACAAACAGCGTCACTGTGACTGAGCTCACCTGTCAACAGGTTTGAAAAGTGGCAGCAAAATCATCCGCCGATGATTCAGGTGTGTTATGGCAGTGTGTCTAATGATGACAGCACTGACTTCATGATCACACCTGGAAACAGGTCGAGGAGTAAAATCACCTTCTCACGAAGTCTGTGCTGCCCTTCAGAGCGCTCCTGTTCGTGACTGTTTCATGATGTGAGAATGAGAACCAACGTTTGAATCTCCAGTCGACGCTGACAGCGGCGGGGACGACCTCACCGAGCGCGGCGACCACGCCGACCCCGACACGACTGAGAAAACGAGGCGACGGGTTTGTCTCTGAGTGTTCAGACAGGTTGACCTCAATCTGACGGAGAAAAGATTGATGTGAAAGGCAGAGCGGGACGAGATGCTGATAAACTGATAAAAACACAAACACACACAGACTGACATGAAGTGATACGTGGAGATGAGATGGAGAGGACACACAAACAGGCTGCTGTTACGTTCAGGCCCAGCAGTCAGCAGCTTCTGTGGACGTGATGGCAGAGGAGCAGAGAGTGAAGAGGACGCTGACGGAGGAAGCTAAGAAGAGAAAAGGAGAGAGTGAGCGAGCAAGAAGCCGCCGTGATCATGACTGAAGAAACAACATGGCGGTCAGCAGGAAACAGGAGAGGTCGTGCGTGTTTGTTGACATCCGCCCTCTCTGACCTGAATCACTCTGTTTCCTCCTCTGCTCCCAGCGGACGCGTCATAATTCATAATTCAAAGACTTCATAGAAAACATGAAAACAACATTTAAAACGCAGCGAAGAAGAAAATAAAATGCAGCCAGCGGCACGGAGGACGGAGTCAAGGCTGCCGCTCTGAGATACACCTGAGTGAAACACGGACGTACAGGAGGAAGTTTCATATATTTCATGTATGAATTTAATCTGGAGCTCAGCAGCAGAGCGACGGGATCAAAAGATAAGGAAATGAAAATGTCAGCAGGTGGTGTGAGCTGAAAAAGGACGAAACATAACTGAGCTGCAAATGAATCGGAGAGCGTGTTCTCCTCCATCCATCCTTTCACATGTAGCGCTCTGATTACAGAAAATCAGACTTTTCTTTTGGTTCTGGACAGTCTGGGTTTGATGTGTTGTGAAGGCGTGTCACCTGGCAGAGGTCAGGACTGTGTGAGCCTGCTTGTTTTATATTCAAGTGTTTTCACGTCTTCTGATACTTGCTGTTCTCTCTGTAGAAAAGAAACCATGTCAATGTTTCTTTCACACAATGGCAGAGAATATAATATGAGTCTAAAGCCTTCCCCGCCGCAGAGATAATTAATTTTCCCGCTCTCCAAGGTCTTCTTGGTAACGGTGATTTCAATCCCCCCTGAGCCTCTGATAGAAGCCAAAAGGTGTGAAATTTCAATTGAGATGCTGCAGAGACGGCCTTCTGCGGCGGGATGTGGAGGAGCTCCGCTTTGTTTTATGAATGCATATTACCCTGAGAGAGGCGGAGGAGGTCCGTCCTTCACCGGCTCCCGGGAGAGTCGAGGGGAGGGTCAGCGCAGAACGTGGACGGAGGAACAAGTCTCCAGAGAAAGAAAACAAGTCTTTAACAAGGTTTGACCGTTTGTCATCATGTAACACACTGACAGACAGGGATGACCAGTGATGCAATGATTTCACGGTGCATGAAACTGACGAATGACGCCGTGAAGAACGCTGAGTCAGCGTCCATTTTTAACCACGCAGTGTCTCTGAGGACACAAATAACCGTCCAGTCTGAAATATATAGAGAAAACTAAGCTATGGTGACGGCTCAAACCTTCTACAGCACAGCAGAGCTGAAACAGCACGGTAAACGCTGCTGTTACCATTCAGGTCGAACAGAGTCCGGCTGCTGGTGGCTCACTGCAAAGTCTCTGCTGCAATAAATGGAATGGAACCTTCATTAGTATCATTGGAAACAGCTGCTGCTGTCTGCAGGGCGGCTGGTCCAGAGATGACAGGAGGATGATGAAGATCTCGACTCGGTGAGTCCATGCTGCGACGGGTGGCGTCACTCAGATGAACTCATCTGCAACACAGCACTGTCCAGTCTTTGACTTGGTCTTCACCATCATGACCTTGGTCTTGTCTCTGTGGCCCTGACTAAAGGCACGTGTGTTTGGCAGGTCGTGGACTCTCTTTTCTCCTCCCGTGAACTGAACGAGGCTCCGGGAACACTCGCTAATTACAGCTGTTAAAGCCAACTAAATCCCAAACAGGCTGCAGGGAAATCACAGCTCAAACACATTTTATATCCTGTTAAAGAAATTCACATCATGGAGGCCAGCCAATCAAAAACCGCCCCAATAATAAAATGTAAGCCGGCTTGCAGGAGGCGCTGGGACTGGAGCCGTATCATCAGGAACCTTGCTGAGGGTCACGTTATGAAGCTTCTTCTCCACAGTAATCCCTCTGCTGTCCTCCTGCTCCTGCACAATATTCAGATTCATACAGGGATCCACAGGATATTATGCATGCACACACAGGAAATGATGCAGAGAAATGTGAAACAGGAAACAGCCCGCGGCGTCAAGCGAATGGGTCGGCTCATTAGACGGATGGCTGACGAGCTCTCACAGTTTTTCACACAAAGATCTGAAGACGTGGAGGTCTGACTGGTTTGGACAGTGCTCCTGCCCATTCATTAAACAGGATCAACACAGCTTCCCTGAGATTAAAGCCTCGAGCCGCCACTGTGAGCTTCACGACAGATCGGACTTCATTTAGTGCTTTTATACTTTAAAGAGCTGGAAGCAGGAACGTGGCGTGTTGATGCTTCGCTGACACTGTTGGGTTCATGGC
This sequence comes from Nibea coibor, assembly GCA_023373845.1. Taxonomy (NCBI): domain Eukaryota; kingdom Metazoa; phylum Chordata; class Actinopteri; family Sciaenidae; genus Nibea; species Nibea coibor. The sequence continues at coordinate 21,107,890 of CM041730.1, forward strand.
GTGTACTGGATTGAAAAAGAGAGGTGTCAGGTCAGTGTCAGGTTCCTGGGTCTGCACACCTGCCCATCGTCAGTCATCAGCACACCTGTCTGCCATCTCGTTGCCTCTGCCTATAAAAGCTGCGTCCTCGCTGGATCGCAGCTTTGCTCGTCTGTCCGTGCTGCACGCTTTAACCTGCGGCACCTTACCTGCCTGTGTTTGGCTTCAGTTGAACTAAATCCTGTTGGTGCACGAACCCAGCGAGCAGCTTTCATAGGGATCAATGTTGCCTCCTTCATGGAACATGATATCCAGTATGAACACGTCCATCTTGGGACAGGTGTAGATCGGCTAACAGAAGCTCCCACGGTGATCTTTGAGGGGCCATGTTATCGTAGTTTACGGCAGGTTGTGAGGTCTTTATTCTGCTGGCCACAGAGGACTGTCTGTATTTATAATGTAAGGGAGCAGCCAAGCTCTGGGCTTAAAGTCTTTCCTCCTCTTGGCTACAGCCGTACTTTCATTGATGGTGTAATAAATTGTCAGTGAAACCAGGTAATGAAGCTGCACAGTATTCTCCAAGGACAAATATTAAAGCCTTTTCAAAGTCAATCAAATCCAAAAGTGTCTGCAGGGAAATCACCAGTCAGACACATTTTCATATCCGAACATCGGCAGTCGATCACCAAACTCCGTCATCAATGACAAAAACCAAACACGGCTACAGAAGATGACGGCCAAGCCTTTACCAAGCGTCACGTTTCCTCCCCCACAGCAATATTCAAAAATCCATAAACTCTGCCAGCTGTTCCTGAAATGTACACGTACTCGGTAGACCTCCTCTGTTCCTTGAGCTTTCAGTAACACTGAATGTCTGTAACTGCAGAAAAAACCTGATTGTATAAATATGAGTTTTTTGGTTTGCACTTTTTCCAGCTCTGCTGTTAAAAATCTCAGCTGCTTGAAAAAAGACTTTTAATGCAGCGACACGCTGAAGTGTCCTCAGCTGGAGCCAGAAACACGTCACTTTGTCTGGCTGCTCCAAATCTGACCAGCCACATGAACTCCCCAGGTACAGAGATGTTTTCACAACACCGCGTGAAGAGTGTGTGTGTGTGTGTGTGTGCGTGTGTGTTTCAGGCTGTTGGGTGAAAACATAAAATCTGAGGTGACATTTCCAGCTGAAGATCAGTTTGTCACCTCGCTGCTGATCGACTGTGAGTCTCCATGAAGTCCAACGTCCTGATGGACAGTTAGCTTCATGCTAACCACATGCTAAAGGACACGTGCAGCTTTTTTAAAGTCAGTGAATACAGAGCAGTCACCACGTCGCGCCTCGACATCAGCCACCGTGATTCTTCTCACGTCTGTTCACTGATGGTTTGCATGTGAATTCTGCTTCAGCAGCCATAGATGAACACGTGTGTGTGTGAAATCCATGGTCAGAGCCTCGATCTCTTCATCACCACTCGCAGCATCCATCACAGATGGCACTTCCTGTACAGCTCAATAACAGCAAACAAACACAGAGAGAAAATCAGCTCCACCGTGAAGCAGGTCAAACCTTTAGAGACACTCTGCCATCATTCAGGACCAGCAGAGAGCAGAGAAGCTGTAACACACACCTGCTGTTCACCTGAGCAGACGGATCAACACCGACTGATCGTTGGCATCGAAGCAGCACAGAGTTTAAATGAGGCCAAACAAAGAGAAGCAGAAGGAGTCAAACATGCAGAGGAAAAGGTCCGGTGTCATCACGAGTCTACCTGCAAGTTAAATGTTAATGTTGTTCTTCAGCGCGCCCTGAGGCATTCAGGATATGAGCCTGCACACGTCCACACCTCTGTGTGTGCTGCAGAGGCGTCGTGGGTAAAGAGCTGTGCTGCTTGTGCTCAGATAAACCTCCAGAGGAAACACGGCGTTACTGTACCAGCAGATCATCTGCAGATGGAGAAACAAAGAGGAAATGAAAATAAATTCTACATCAATGTTTCAAAGAGGATGAGTGGCAGGCACAGCGAGCATTAACCCTTCGACTGCAGCTGTAATGAGGCAGACATGCTCGACACCTGCAGCTCATAGCGCGATATGATGCGTCCACAGGCTTTAATGAAAGACTGGCACAGTCAGACACACGCCGACACTCGCTAAGAGTGTTTGTCTCGCCACATGACCGGGTCGCCATGGTTACCACAATTCAGGTTATCTTAACATCAATTTGGAAGAATACACATCGTTACCCATGATCCTCTGGTGGTCTGCATTAGACCAAAGTGTTAGCTTCAGGTTGGTCAGATGGTCAGTGCTGGAGTCTCCATGTGCCGCCGCCTTTTTACCACACTGACAGAGAAAACAAATACATGAAGGTGTGTGTGTGTGTGTGTGTGTTTGCTGTCAGCAGGATTAGCAGAAGCAGCTCCAGCGTTGATATGAATGCTCTCTGACATGCTGTAAGGTCGTGGTCGCTGACTGCAGGCAGGTGAAGTGCATGTTAAAGGTCTCAGCGCCGGCCCGGCCCCCCGCGGGCATGATGGTGGAGAAAAACCCAAACGGTCAGAGACGTAGAGACAGTCATGCATATATACATGACCACGTGTGTTCTCCCACGAGTCATGCATGAATTGAAGAGGATGGACTGAAATGTGACTTTGACTCAAGCTGCTTTTTTCAAATTTGAATTCAAACTGTTGCTTTCAGTTCTGCTCAGTGAACCTCGGCCGATCTGAGCAAATATTTGACTCGACTGCTGCACTTCAGACGCTCGACAACATTCACACCTGGGAGCTGCTCAGAGTAACAGCTGCAATCTGTCTGACACCATTTAAAATCGTGTGTGTGCGTGTGTGTGTGTATACATGCATACGCACAAGAGCCACATCACGGAGCAGGACACGACCCAAAGATATCACATACAGCCTCCTCTTCTTCCTCCGTCAGCGTCCTCTTCACTCTCTCCTCTGCCATCATGTCCATAGAAGCTGCTGACTGCTGGGCCTGAACACCACCACCACCACCACCACCACCACCACCTCCTCCTCCTCCTCCTCCTCCTCCTCCTCCTCCTCCTCCTCCCATGTTACAAACACTCTCCTGGAGCTCTGACCTCAACAAACTGAGCTAACAGCACCTCAGCAGCATAAAATATGATTCAGTTTCACCAACCTGGAGCTCAAAGTTACACAGTACTCTTATGATTCATCACAGTGAGTTAAGGACCTGTGTGTGTGTGTGTGTGTGTGTGTAATGCAGTGGAAAATGGTTAATTGCATGAAGAAGGTCAATAAATAAGCTTGTCCGTGTTAAGTGGGTATGGATAATGGGTCACTTCTGTAAATACCGGTCTTACATAACGGCTCTCGTACACTCGTACCCGTCGGTTCTTCTGTCTTACGAGCTCAGGATCATAAAGTCTGCATGCTTGTGACAGCATCCAGTAAAGCTTCTGCACGTTGCCAACAAAGTGTCTGCACAAGCAATTAAAAGAGCACCTGCTGGGCCGACCCTGAACCAGAACTCTAAGTGTTTGTATCCACAGTGTGTCTACAGAGAGAGGAGTGTGAAAGTGAGTGACACATTGTTCACGCTGCGCCTGTGTCAGTAATTAAGACTGATAAATGTCTGAGTGACAGTGAATGCATCAGGATGTGAAGACGCACATTAAAGCGCCGTGTTATTAAAAAGATGCCGGCAGGAATATTTCAAAAATACACATGAAAAGGAAACAGCAGAGACCAAAGCTAAAGATCCATGAACACTGCAGACTGAAACAAGACATCAGTGTGTCCAACTTCACCACGATGAGCCAGAACAGAGACATAACTGAGCTTCATGTACTTTATCTCTGAGGAATGCCCTCGTGTTTCTTCTGACTTGACGTGATTCGATCGCTCTGTGTGCGTCCGCCTCAACACGTCGTGTATTTGACTTTGCTCAGATCTGACTGATCCTGAACCTCGGCAGAGCCGGTTCAGGTGCTGATTTGTATTCTGTCGGGCGTGTGTGAACTGAAAGACTCTTTGCCCTTGGAAACAACACACTCTCTCATTGTTTGACCATCGCCGCGCTCGAGAGACACTCAGCTGGAAGAAGGAAAGAAACACAATCAGGTCTGAGCTCCTTGAAATGATCAAGGCAGCGTGTCGACACATGGGAGTGCTTGAAGAAATAAATAACAGCTTTATTCTGCAGAACAGATACAGGCGTGTACGAGGTGGAGCCAGCAGCTGCTTTCTCTCTAATGTCTTTAAAAGGTGAAGCTGAACCTTCTCTCACTCCTTCAGTTCAAAGCAAACACACAAACAGCCGTGATGGAGGAAACAGAAGCTGTTTGTGCTCTGATCAATAAGAGCTCGTTGGTTTGGTGTGTCTGAAAATGAGATATTGATTATTTGCAAAACGCCTGTGATGAAATAAACGCTGGATAAAATCTGTTAAATGAATCTGAATCGTTTCCTCATAAATCACATTTTAGAGAAGGTCGATTCAAATCTGAGCATCGGCATCAACGTTTCCCCAAACTGTCATTGTTAAATATCATTGTTGTTAAATGTGCAGTCGAGCTCATTTATGAGTTTAACTGTCATTGATCAGCTCATTAGTCTTCTCTGCTCACTTTAACCCTGTCCTCGTCATATTTTCTCTTAAACTGTTGCAATCGTCTCAAAGAGATGTCTACAGACTGTCTAAAACCTGCCGCAGTCTCTGTGACGTTCTTCCTTACCTCCTCTCCTTGTTTCTTCCTTACCTCCTCTCCTTGTTTCTTCCTTACGTCCTCTCCTTGTTTCTTCCTTACCTCCTCTCCTTGTTTCTTCCTTACCTCCTCTCCTTGTTTCTTCCTTACGTCCTCTCCTTGTTTCTTCCTTACCTCCTCTCCTTGTTTCTTCCTTACCTCCTCTCCTTGTCTTTAATCCTTCGCTCTTCATGCCCGTCTGTTGCTGCTCCCTGACGGTCCAGACTTTCCTCCTTTTGTGCTCCGAGTGTCTGGCCTGTTGAGAACTAGTCACAGTGGGTAAAGTCCTCAGACGTGTTTGGATGAGCGTCCGTCTGTCGCTGAGCCTCGAGGCCTCTCCAGCTGAACTCCAGCCTGACTCATGGAAACACGACGACACGAGCAGGCCGAGAGGCCGAGCGGCACCGAACCCGAGAGACGGACCGACACGGAGCACAGAGCTGATGATGATGATACACGAATGTCTGCTGAGAGTAAATATGCTGTTCTTAAAGACAGACGACTGTACAACTCCTATTTAAACACACACACATAATATCTACTTCTGCTTCTGTGTGTGTGTGTGTGTGTGTGTGTAATATCCAAATGACAAAACAATGAAAGTTCAACAAACCGTCCTGAACTACGACTTCCTGCCGTCGTCCAGATGTTTCTCCTCACATCAGACCCTCCTGGGGATCCTGAGTCAGAGCAGATGGATCTTTAATCCCTGTGACGCCTGAACGTGTCCATACATCCAGAGCAGGACGAGATCAACTGGAGTGTCTCCTTTCACAGCAGACAACCTTCTGCTTCCTCCTCAGCGCCTCCTCCTCCCTCTCATGGACCCGCTCTGTGAGGACGGCAGTGAAGTCGGTCCAAATCAAACTTTTCTGTCACCTTCAGCTCTTTTTAATGAACTCAATTATTTTAACGAGTGATTCAAACTTTATTGATAATGTGCTGGAGGACATAAATCACAGGTTCATTTATTCTAAGTGGAAGTTTAATGTTATTAACTAATTTACATAGAAAATGGACAAATTAAGGAAAGATGAAGTTTATTATCAACATTTAACATGATTAAAGCTGCAGACTGGATGTTAACTGAAGTGTTATCTCAGGTTCTGATCCAGATTATCTCAGGTTCTGACCGCCACTGCTCACCCTGACACTGAATTTCATGGACAGTTGTAGAAATAAAATAACTGAAATAAATGACGTGTCTCAGTCTGACTCTGTGTGTGTGTTCGATTTCTTTAAGTGTGTGTTTGAAAACCGCAGGAAGAAATGAGAGACTAGATGAAGGAGAAGAAGTCAGGAGAGAAGGTGACAAGGACAGGAAATGAGAAGACACGACAGGAGGCAGGAAGAAGGGTGATGATGGAGAGGAGAGGAGGGAAGTCAAAGAGGAGGAGGAGGAGGAGATGAAGGACAGACAGATCAACAAACCCAGCAGCTGGACTGTTTTTCTGCTTCGGGTGGAGGAGGTGAAGCTGACGTGGTGACTGAACAGACAGTTATCATCTCTGTCTGGATAAGTGACTCCGTCCAAACGTCTCAGATCGCTCAGGAAGAAGAGGTGAAGCGTGTTGGAGGTTTCTCGCTGCGCTCATGTCGGGTGACGGAGGCTGACTGTCACTGAACACAGACGCTGAAATGAAAGTGAATTTAAGGACCGCCTCAAAATTCATCCATGTTTGTTTGCTCATGTCGAGCTGTCAGGAAACCTGTGTGTGTGTGTGTGAGTGTGTGTGTCACAGTGTGTGTGTGTGTCACAGTGTGTGTGTCACAGTGTGTGTGTGTGTGTGTGTGTGAGTGTGTGTGTCACAGTGTGTGTGAGTGTGTGTGTGAGTGTGTCGCAGTGTGTGTGTCACAGTGTGTGTGTGTGTGTGTGTGAGTGTGTGTGTGTGTGAGTGTGTCGCAGTGTGTGTGTGTGTGTGTGAGTGTGTCGCAGTGTGTGTGTGTGTGTGTGTGTGTGAGTGTGTCGCAGTGTGTGTGTGTGTGAGTGTGTGTGTGTGAGTGTGTCGCAGTGTGTGTGTCACAGTGTGTCATGAATGCAGCACGACCTCTTTGAGCGGCTTCATGAATGGGACAGACTGAAGTGAGAGCTGATCATTAAAGTGTCGTCACCTGAAACCTTCAGCTCAGTTCAAAAGTTTCTGTTTCTTTGGTTTGGAAAGTTGAATTAACGACGACTCTGACAGCTCTTCAGTCCGCTCACCGCTGAATTGTCCCTCCTGGCACCCTTACAGTCGCGTTTGTTCACATCGTACACACAGACGGAGAGCTCGTCGTGCGTTGTGTTGTGTCGTGTGTTGCACTCTGCGTCACACTGCAGAGGTGCATTATGGGTCATTCTGTGTGCCTGCTGTGACACTCGACGAGGCAGGCGGGAAACAAACAACATGTCCCCGAGACGAAGCCTTAATGGAAAAAACATGAGTGTGTGTCATTATGTGTGTGTCCACAGGTGTGTGTTTGTGTGTGTGTGTGTTTAAAGGACGGAGAGAGCAGGATGGAGGAGGAGACGCTTTTATTGTGCACCTCCATCACTGGCTGATCAGGTGGTGCAGGTCGGGTGTGTCAGGGTGTGTCGGGTGTGTCGGGTGGTGCAGGTCGGGTGTGTCAGGGTGTAGTTTATGAGTGAAGGCACAGCGCTTCGCCGCCGCGACCCGACCCTGTTTAACACCTTCACTAAACGAACTCGCAGATTCAGGTTCACCAATTCAGTGTAAACCCGCCAAAATAAAATCCTCCATATCAGTATAATGATGGTTCTGGTTCTGGTTCTTGAAGGCAGCTTAAACTATCTGCAGCACAGAGATCGGGACTTTACTTTGATCAGTGAATGCTGAGCAGCGTGGCCGTGCTCCTCATGTTCGTGGTGTTTCTGCTGCAGATGGACAAAGACAATATTTACACCCAGCTGTGTTCGGCAGCACGTCCATGAAGAGCCTCTCGTCATCGGCAGCATGTGGGAGTCAGAGTGTGCACAGATGGTTCTTATGGATGTTTAGGATTCAGGTCTGTATTTAAGAAATGATTAAAAATGTGTTTCTGGTGGCGTGTATGAAGTGTTTGTCACTTCATTGAATCACAGCAGACAGATGGTGAAGAGCTCAGCTAAGATACGATACGAGGAGCCGAGTGTGAAGTTATTCTGCACCGAGACTTAAAGACGAACTGAAGAGCAACACAAACAAGTTCTTACTGCCATACCTTATTTATCATGGCAGTCTGCGGGGACGTCTCAGAGACTGCGTCCAGGTTTTAGACAGTCTTAGACTAGTTTGTGCGGTCTGAGCTCAAAGCACACGGTGACAGGTGTGAGTGAATGAAGTGAACAAACACACACACGTTTTAAACAGTGTGTGTGCTTCTTGTTTTCCAGGATTCTCACAGTGAGAACATGTGAAGATTTAGATGGATTAGATGTTACACACCTCTCACACACACTGCTCAGGTGACTGATGGGGCTCAGGTGAGACTGAGGACGTTGTTTACCTGCCGACAGTCATTCCTCTCCATCAGCTGTAGCTCGGCGTTTGTCTTTTAGTCTTCACTCCAGCATTTCAGACTCCTGGAATCTGCTTTACATGAAGTCCTTTAACGTCTGGCAGGGTACAAACGCTTCTTTAAGAACAGACGTTTGAGGGGACGGAGCGCGAGGAGCTTCAGCATCGTACTCGCAGAACGTGGAAGCTCTTCATCTGACCAGCTCTCACTGCTCTGCATCACACGTCATAAACCTCCACGTCCTGCAGGCCTGGAGCCCACACACACTCGTACAGTGTGGTGTGTGTGCGTGTGTGTGTCTGTGTGAGGTGGTCACCCGCCTGCTGCTGCAGGCTGCAGGAGGTCGGTGCAGCTTTGTCTTAATGAGGCGTGTGGCTGCCATCGATGAGACCAAGATTACATCAACCCATTCAACATGAGCGGGATCCTTCACACTCACTGAGTGTGTGTTTGTGTGTGTGTGTGTGTGTGTGTTTTATGACACCTTAAAGTTCACGTGAGCGTCCTGTTTTTATTCACACAGAGCTGAGTCACAGAGTGTGAGGACAGACGTACGGATGACAAACGTTCACCTGAGCTCCTCGTCACCTTCAAACCTGACAGGACTAAACGTGTCAGCCGGTTTCCCTCCTCCTCATTTTTCAGGCCAGCTTCACTCCGTGAACTTTAACGGACGCTTTCATGATTCATTTCTGACCCGCCGGATCGTTGTCGGATGGTTGTCAGATCGTTGTCAGACCGTTGTCGGATCGTTGTCAGATGGTTGTCGGTTCGTTGTCAGATGGTTGTTGGATCGTTGTCAGATCGTTGTTGGATCGTTGTCGGATCGTTGTCAGATCGTTGTTGGATCGTTGTCGGATGGTTGTCGGATGGTTGTCAGATGGTTGTCGGATGGTTGTCGGATGGTTGTCAGATGGTTGTCAGATCGTTGTCGGATCGTTGTTGGATCGTTGTCAGATGGTTGTCAGATCGTTGTCGGATGGTTGTCTGATGGTTGTTGGATCGTTGTCGGATGGTTGTCGGATGGTTGTTGGATCGTTGTCGGATGGTTGTCGGATGGTTGTCGGATGGTTGTCAGATGGTTGTCAGATGGTTGAAGCATGGTTGAAGCATGGTTGAAGCATGGCGGTGGATAAACACGTGGACGGTGGAGCTTCTTATGCGTCATTTGAAGGATGTTTAAGGGACAAAAGCACAGATTGTTTGACTGAGTCACTTTGTCCTGCAGCATCAAACAAACGAGGCCTTTCATTCATAATGACACATTATTCCAACAGGATGATTATGTGTCATTTTCTGCCTTCATTCAATAATCCTCCTCTTTTCTTTCAGTCTGTCCTTTTTTTCTTCAGTCCATTGAACGCATCGTCTGCTGTTTTCACTCTGATGTGTCAGACGAATGAATTCAGCTGCAGAGATCCAATTAGAGCTCAGCGTTGAATTAATTCTCCATCGATCATTGGATCCTCGACTGTTTGCACAAAATATCATTTTTAATTTCATCATTTCTCTGCGGCAGTTACATCCAGTCTGAGTTGTTGAATGCTCGTGTTTGTGTGACGCCTCTAATTTAGTTAATGATTCAAGCAGCAAACATGCATTCATGCAACAATAATGATAATTCTGTCAGGTGAGTGTCAGCCCGTCATTACTTTGACACGTTAAGGTCAGAAATGTCACATTTATAATTCGAGGTATTATTATCATCCCCCGTCAGGTCCGGATGGTTTCTGGACATTCTCGCCCTCAGTGACGCTGACTGAGCTTCAGCTGTGGAGCTCCTCTCCTGTGGAACCAACTCCCAGTTCTGGTTCTGGTTCTGACTCTTGAGTCATGTGACCTGTGCTGACTAATCAGACCTCTGAGCAGATTTAAATTCAGAGCTCATTCAGCTGCTGCAGGATAATCAAAGTTCATTGGATGGAAAACCAGCAGACGCAGTGATAGCGTGAGGGATTTGAGAGAACAAAGCTATTAGCTGACAGTTTCTGCGCCGGGCCCTCCTCACAGAGACGATTAGCTGCAGCAGATAGAGAACAGCTGCTCGCGGCTCGATCCTCCAGCGCAGCTCTGATATGGAGGTGTTCAACAGATGCTACCATCCACCAGAGGAAACGCCAGCTGAACGTCTGCACGCGCTGAAGATGGTCATCTTCAGTCAGACCTCTGCAAAGCCAGCAGAGAGAGGTCAGTGACCTGTGCAGCCACCTGAAGCTGAGCTGAAGCTTTCTGGCAGACAGTCCACTCACTCTGCAGGTTCATTCAGTCCAAACTGAACTAAAGCACATCTTTCCATCCTCAGTGTCTCGCTGCTGAAGAATGCTCAGTGCATCTATTCTGGTTCTGCCCTGCGGTACACAGCCTGTGGACTCTCGTTAGCCTGCCTGCCGTGCATGTAGACTGCAGATCCAGATTAGGAAAGAAACCTGGAAATCTGCTCTGCAACTCAGCCCAAGGCAGGCAGGAAATATTGTCACCATACAGATGGAAAAACTGCATCATCACGGCATCATCTTTTGTTCTGGTACGTTTGTAACTGTGTGAGGCTGCAGTTCATCCTTTTTTGGCCTCTCTGGCTGTTTGTGTGTGAAGCTGCTAATAATACTCGTCATCTGTTAAATATCAAAATATCTTTGACAAGCTGAAATGTAATACTGAAGCTTCGCGTGTCCCGCCTCCGTACATGCTGCTTTTTCCAGTTTAAAGCTTCTGCTGGAGAAACAGTCTGTGCGTCTCTTTCTTACCGACATTGTAAAAGTCCTGCAGGAACAAGCTGCTGCTGCTGCTGGACGTCCACAGGTTGGTTTAGCTTGAGCTTCAAACACGAGCAACGTACCGTGAGATGTGGGCATGAAAAGGAAGATGAGTCTGCGGCTCTCTGAGATCCAGAACAGCAGATCCAAGTCCTCCACAATGTTCCCAGTCCTCTTCAAAAACACATGATGGAACACTTCCTCCTTTCCTCGACCGGCCGACAGCACAAACAGCCATCAGCCGACCTCGGGACACCTGTCTAACCTCGAGCAGGAGTTCATGTTCTCATTCTGAAGCTCTGTGATTGGACAGAATGATGCAGCTCGTCCTTTCACACATCATCTCATGCAGTTCAGGCTCCAGTTTGGTTATTTTTCAGCTGCTCGCTGATTGAAGCGAATAACGCCGCGGCTCCTTTCAGCTGTCTTTCTGTCCGCCGGGGACGGGAGTCTTTACTTTTCATGTTCATGTCTGTGCAGTGACGTGATAATCAGCCCCGTCTGAAGCCAGCAGGGCCTCTGTCCTCCTGACAGAAAGGCTGACTCTGCAGGCGTAGATGTGTGATCGAACAGGTGGCGCTCAGTCGTCTCCTCTGTCAAGCAAACGCTGCATTGAAATGTAAAACTCTGCAGCGTCGCTGAAAATTAGCGTCTGAAATCCTCGCAGTCGCCATGGAAACAGTCCTTTGAGTTTGACTGTGTGATGTTTGTGACACGAGGAGACAAGATCAGCCTGAAGATGCTAGCAGTCAGAGCTAAACGCTAACGTCAGCATGCTAACATGCTCATCTCTGTTTGGTGTGGTGATCAGGTTATTAACATTAATCACCTGGAGCCATGACGCCAACCCATCAGGAGACATTAACGTGGTGACGACTGACTGTACCAAAGGTCTTAATGTGGCGTCACCATGCCTGATCCAGTTAGCTCGATCTGCTCGGTGCTGTTTGCTGTGACCTGCTGTGAGCAAAGAGACACTCATGAAAAATCTACTGTAATCACACTCGTGGTATAGAACGGTCCGATCGACGCTCCGTCACCTGAAGGTGCTGGATGAGGTGGAGGCACACAGAGCCGCTTCATGCCCGGCAGCAGAGTCTCAAACTGCTGACACAAAGTTTGAAGAACTTTAGTCTGAAATGTCACCGCGTCTTTTTATCTGTCTGTCTGCAGCCTCGTTTGTTTTGTAGCCACGGGTTCAGATTTGTGAGAAAAGGTTTCATCCTCCACGCTGAAACTCTCCCGCCGCCCTTCCTCCGCTCCACAGGCATGTCTGCGTCCTGAATGTTAAATACTGGAGATATCTTTCAGTTTCTCTTTGTTTCGTCCATTCTCTGAGCTCTGTGAGCCAGGCGCTGTAACTGTAAAGCACTCCTCCTCATCAGGTCCCTCTGTTAGTGGCGTCCTCAGTCTTTGCAGCACCAGCAGAGAAGAAAGAGAAAACAGACAGAAGTGAAAGTTTGAGGAGAGCAGAGAGAAGCTAAAGTCCATGTCAGCAGAGGGCAGGCGAGGGAGCTCATTACTGAAGGAGAGACGACCTGTGTGAGTCACCGCACACACTGACTGATCCTCCATCTCACACTCACTTAAACTGCAGGGAAACACAATCGGCTTCACACTGTGGGACTCGATGAGGAGGAGAAGTCCTCCGTTTAAAGAGTCTCTGCCTGACAGATTTACTCAGGACCTGTACGAAGAAGTACAGCTGAGTCATCAGAATGCAGACGGCATCGCCGCAAATGACTGATTGTTTTGGATGAAAGCCGCCCGGAGACATCCACGGTCATAAAACAGTCCTTAGCAACAGTTCAGATCTCAGACCCGACGTGTTAGACAGGTCGTTGTTGCACAGCGTGGACACAGTTATATCCTCTGTCTACCAGGTGAGACACACGAGCCGCAACGTCACAGAGACTACGTCCAGGTTTTAGACGGTCTGTGAGTCTCAGAGACTACGTCCAGGTTTTAGACAGTCTGCGGGGACGTCACAGAGACTACGTCCAGGTTTTAGACAGTCTGCGGGGACGTCACAGGGACTACGTCCAGGTTTTAGACAGTCTGTGAGTCTCAGAGACTACGTCCAGGTTTTAGACAGTCTGCGGGGACGTCACAGGGACTACGTCCAGGTTTTAGACAGTCTGTGAGTCACAGAGACTACGTCCAGGTTTTAGACAGTCTGCGGGGACGTCACAGAGACTACGTCCAGGTTTTAGACAGTCTGTGAGTCTCAGAGACTATGTCCAGGTTTTAGACAGTCTGTGAGTCTCAGAGACTACGTCCAGGTTTTAGACAGTCTGTGAGTCTCAGAGACTACGTCTACAACTACGTCCAGGTCTGTCTTTGGACTTGTGTGACAGTGTTATTACTGACTTGATAAAACACTCTGGATCGTCTTAGACATTTCAGACATGACGTGCTCGTCCTCCAAACATTCACTTCTCTGTCTTAACATCATTAGATTCGCGTGTTCCTGTCCAGCAGCACACACAAAGATTGGCCTCTGTAATCCTTTGGGAAATTCATTTCTGTTGACAAGCTTCTGAAGCCTTTTTGTTCCTGTAACAAACAGCCTGAGCCTCTTATCTCTGAATGGGAATCTGACCTTCAGTGTGCAGTCTGACGTTTCCGTGTGTCGCTCTGCAGCATCTTGTCCCATCCACATGCTCCAACTTCAGGTTCAGTCTCAGTTTGTGTTGTTCTGCTCTGCTGGATGCCGTCACGGCTCAGACGTAATGGATTTCATGTTGTTGCATTTTTCAGTCAGTCTTTTTGCTGTTTCTCTTCACGTAGCGTCACTTCTGATGGACACGCTGTAAACGTCCTGTAAATAAATCAGCGTGTCATCAGCGAGTCGGGATCCAGAGAACGTCACTAACGAATCCTGATGTTTGCAAGAACGTGGCACCAAGATGGTTAAAAATGTTCCAGTCTGTAGTTTTAGCACGTCTTCTGGACACCTTCCATCCAATCAACACTTCCTGTCCATTGACGAGGTCTTCCACCCCGATCACTGCTGTCTGAGGCAGTGTCTCATTTTGTCCCTTCAGCCTCCTGGAATCACGTCTGGCACTTGGACAAATGAACATCTCTCCTGATGTTTTCATGGCTCGCTCTGCTCCCATCATCCGTCCTCGACTCTCTTTTAATTTGTGGTCACACGCGGCACAAAGGGAGAGCTATGATTGGCTCTTTAACAGCTTGCAGTGCTGCTGAGGAGGGTCACACGTCTTCCTGCTTCTTTTATACTCGCGGCCGTGTCTCTGATCACTCGCTGCCTCATCTTTCATCAACTTATTTTTTGTGAAGACGTCCGTCACGATTAGACACTCAGGCCTCTGTCCACAGGAGGTGTCACCTGATTCAGACAGTAAGGGTTCGACATCTGTACTTTCATGATTTAAACCAACTCTGTGTCACTTTTCTCTTATAAAATAAGGGTTTAAAACATGTTGATGCTACACTGATACTACACAGCTGTAGCTGCTGTTAGCTCAGTTTGTTAGCCAGGCTGCACAGACTGTGAGAAGAGGTTTTATTGTGAAGAGGATGTTCACTTCCTGTCTGCCGGTTACAGCACTGAGCTCCACCAGTAAGACCAGAAGTCTCATGTGAACCTTCTTCTCTGTCACCATAGCAACTGATAGGAACGCCATAGAGCGTGTGCGGATAAGAAGAGACATTCATTAAAATAACACAGATGCCATGCCAGGTGGGAGGCAGCGATGATGCACCATGATGGACCAGAGACCCTGCAGCAGCGTCGTCATTATCTGATGCTGTCACTTCCTGCTCGCTCTCTCCTTTTCTCTTCTAACTTCCTGTGGAACAACACCAACACTGCCCCAGAACAAACTGAGCTAACAGCAGCTACCAGACTGAGCTAACATGAGCTAACAGCAGCTAACAGACTGAGCTAACAGCAGCTAACAGACTGAGCTAACATGAGCTAATAGCAGCTAACAGACTGAGCTAACATGAGCTAACAGCAGCTAACAGACTGAGCTAACAGACTGAGCTAACATGAGCTAACAGCAGCTAACAGACTGAGCTAACATGAGCTAACAGCAGCTAACAGACAGAGCTAACATGAGCTAACAGCAGCTAACAGACTGAGCTAACATGAGCTAACAGCAGCTAACAGACGGAGCTAACATGAGCTAACAGCAGCTAACAGACTGAGCTAACATGAGCTAACAGCAGCTAACAGACTGAGCTAACAGCAGCTAACAGACTGAGCTAACATGAGCTAACAGCAGCTAACAGACTGAGCTAACATGAGCTAACAGCAGCTCCAGCTGTCAGCAGTTTACTTCACTGTCCATCATAAACTCTGTAAATCACAGAGAGTTGAGGCGGAGCAGCCGGAGGACATCAGAGGGAAAACCAGGAAACATTTTCTCCATAAAATCTGATCCAGTTTCACCAGAATCAGTGAAATAGTTGGTGTGTGTGACTTGGTGCCGTAAAGCGTTACGTACCGTTCACCTGACCACAGGTCACCTGACCACAGGTCAGTGTGGATCAGCAGGTCACAGACGTCAGATCATCAGGACAGTCACATCATGATGCTTTCAGTTTGTCTCAGATGTTTGTTCACAGGATGTGTTGAAGCTGATTCAGCGTACGTTGAAGCCACAAAGACCTTTCTGTTTTTGCAAACTCTGTTTTTTCCTTGAAGATGTAATTTTTTTTACGGCATCATCAAGTTTCAACATCCACAGAATCAGCACATCAGCTAATTATATGTGACTCGATATAGAGGTCTGTACACTGTGAGGGGGTCTGAGAACAAACCGTGACATTAAGAGACACTCAGCATGAAATCACATTAGTGTGCGTTACATGATCTGAGCACCTGGCATGTCTTTGCAGCAGGATACTTAATCCAGGTCCTGGAGGAGATATTTGTGGTTATTGTCGTCTTTTATAGCTTTGGCTCACATGGACAAACACGTTTGTCTTGTTTAAAAAGGGAAAATCGACCTTTCATGAGCTCAAAGCAGTGAGTGAATACACTGAAGTCTTATATATTATTATAATGTCGGACCTCAGAGGGAGTCCTGACCCGGTCCTGCATCAGGCAGCACTGTCTCCACGAGGGTGTCTGCAGCAACGCTTAGTGTCAGAGTAAGATCCACAGACAGACTCAGTAAGCAGGTTTCTGTATCTGTCAGTGATGAGGCCGACGTCTGTGTGAGGCGTGCACACGTTGTGTTTCTGCTCAAACACTCCTCTCCTCTCTTAAGTAGATTTTAATGGTCGTTCTGCCTCATTGCCTGACGCACTAAACACCAACAGGACAGATGGAGGAAGGCGACAGGATCGCCTCCAACACTCACTCAGATAAAAGCTAAACCTGCAGCTGAAGAGAGGCTGCAGCTCGTTTCAGATCTGTGCTAAAGTTGATGAAGTGATTAAAGTCAGCACAGTGCAGGTTTGTTACTGGCTCAGGGTCAAAGCTCAGGGCGAGGTGCCACATGTGGGGGAGTGTTAGACGAGCAGCGGCCGCTCAGCTCGTGACAGATGGAGATGGATGAGCGAGCGCGGGCGGTCTCATCGGACAGCAGGGCGGCTTTGATGACCTTGTTGTTGGAGCTGAGTGAACACTGAACCTGCTCTCAGTCTGTCCACAAATATTCAGCTTTTCAGGGATTATCAGCCCCTGAGCAGTGACTTAAAGAAAAATGCATGAAGCAACATTTTGCAGTTTTGACTTTACTCTGACTGTCGCTCTGATGAACGTCCAATCAAAACCGGCTGTAAACATGTTTATTTCTGCTGTGACATTTGAACATGGGGACTTATGGAGACTGGCTCACTTCTGCAGCCAGCCTCAGGTGGACGTTAGAGGAACTGCAGTTTGTGGCACTTTGACAGCTTGAAAAATGTCCCGTGCATCACGGAGACGGTTCGATTGACCCGGAGGCGGATGAGAGCTGTGAAGAAGAACCGGTGCTGGTGTCGCATTAACCTGTAACGCCTTGTCAAGGCGGGTCAGTCAGACTGTCAGTGACACCAGATAGTGTCTCACACACACACACACACACACACACACACACACACACAGTGTCAGTGTGATTAAGACTCCTTGACTTTTAATCAGTTTAATTAGGCAGCTGAAAAGGCCAGCATGTGGTTGAGCGGTCAGACAAACGAGCAGGAAAGGCCGGCCTTTGTTGGCTCATTAAAGCCAACAGATAGATTTAGTTTGTAAAGCTGCAGGATAACAATTACTGACTCCAGTGTGCCCGTTAAATCTCTGCAGTCTGTTCTGCTTTCAGTCATAATGAGCAGAGAAGACGGCGGACCTCGAGTATCTGAAGACGGAGAGTAGTTTTATTTCTTGTGCCTCGCAGGAAGCCCACAGAGTCCCCGCTGCAGACTGCTTATTAAAAGAAGCCTGTGGAGCTTTATTTACCACCAACACGATGATGCACGGAGCCTTTCAGATGTATTGTCTCTGTATTTCCTAAAAGTTCGTAGATAATTAACTGCTGTTGCCGGCAGAGTCAGATCGCATTTACATAACGTGGAAGAAAAAGAAACATTTCATTTCTGTGACTGTTTAAAGTCTTTAAAGTCTCCCTGATGTTTTAGAGTTTGTCATTTCCTGATTGGTCCAACAGGGAGTAACGACACAGAACCGAGCTGATCTGCAAACTTCATGAAGGAAACCAGTGAAGTGCTAACTGTGGTTAGCTGCCAGGAGCCAAACCCGGCCAGAGAACCCGCTGGACCTGCTACCTCCTGGGTCAGAGGTCGTGTTCGGCCCGGTCAGAAGGCAGACTCGCCATTGGCTGCTGTAAATGTCACGACACGTCTGTCTGAACGTTTTACAGGAAACACGTAATAAACGAAGGATGGTCACCATTCATCGCCCGAGTGTCCGTGTGAATCTGTCTTTCTTTGTTTGAGGCAGGCGGGCGTCTCTTCATAGTGAAGCAGTTCTGTCCCTTTTCATGGAGGCCGCCTCTTCCTCATCAGCCGGCTCTCTGCCTCCTCCTCCTCCTCCAGCCGGCTGCCGAACAGGACATCTTGAAGCTCCATCACTTGGTGTTATTTCCACAGCTTGCATTGACCCTCCCACTGAAGACTTTTCATTTTCCATTCTGTTTTTCAGTCATACCAATGTAAAGAATACATGCAGAGCCAGGATCTGTTTGTGTCAGGCAGAGCAGAGTCAGTGTGAGCCTTCAGGGCTCCGGGACACTCAGCATTATTAAAGAGACGTCCAGCATCATCACTGATTACTCTGTATGTCTCTGCCACGCCGAGCTCCAGCAGCTGCAGTAAAAAGCTTCTTTGCCCTCCGCGTCGCCCTGATGGTGGCTGACGCCGCCTGATTTGTTGTTGATTGCTGATTTATTTAAACTTAACGATGATTCTCTGCTGGAGGCTTCAGCTCGCCCACACCCGGACACACCGCTACGTCAGCGCACGGCGTTCTCAGTCTGTACGACTGGGACCACGGAGACTCAAAATACATCTGATAGATTCAATCGTCTTCACTTACCTGAGCCGCACACACACACACACACACACACACACACACACACACCCTTCTCCCATTAGAGGGCTCCGATTGTAATGAGACAGTCATGAATAAATTAGCATGTCATTGCTGAAAGGAATCACACAGATTCATTTAAATGGTGTGTGTGTCCACATGGTCACACACTCACACACACTCACACACACTCACACACACTCACGTTGGAAGAATAAGAAACAAACTGTTGATGTTCAGCTTCAGTCAGCGTCCAACATGGCCGAACACTCGGAAAGCAGCGAGGTGTAGCAGCCAATGAGCAGCCGTCTGAGGGAACATCAGCAAATACAAAATCTGATCCAGTCTGAATGAAGCTCTGTGGTTCTGGTTCTGATCAGTGATCAGAGACAGTCACTCAGGCTGGATCAGACAGGAAGCACTCCGCTCCGCCGTCAGAACAAAGAAAGCATTTGATTGGATGTTAAAATACTACACGCCGTACTGAGTGCAGGTTTATCACAAACTCTGAAGTACCACGAAGAACACCTGAACACACCTGACGGTTGCCTGGGTAACCTGAAAGTGTGCACAGCTGATTGTAGGTGGAAACACCTGGAGTCAGTACAAAGCTCCACCCACGTCTGCAGGCGGCCTCACGGTCTTTCCACGGCACGCCTCGCATCACCTGACGGACTGACACCTCGGTGTGTCTTTGGTCAAAGTCATTCGTGTGTTTGAGTTCTTTAACTTTGGCCCTTGTGTTTGTCGTGACGTGTGTCAGTGTTGGACAGGTGGGACAGTCTGACGTCATGCAGACTCCGTGTGGTGAGTCTGCCGTCTGTCTGCTGACCTCGAGTTGCAGATATTACAGCTTGCAAACAGAAATATGAAGTCGTTTCAAATGACCCAGCAGCCTGTAAATCCCCCTCTCAGCTCAGTCCTGCATTTCATCTGAACTCCCCCAAGGTGCAAAGTGAAGATAGCTGCCCACTCTGATATTTGGCTGCCCGAGCTGAAGCGCTGCTCAGAGTCCCGGTGTGGATGTACAACTCAATGCTTTTGTGGGTGACGGATAAAGCATGACAATGGTGTGAAGTGAATCAGAACCATATCCAGTCTATTTAAATTCTTGGCGTGTGCAGACAGAGCGACGGCTCAGCAGCTGCTGCCCCGTGTCAGGTTTTAAGGAAGAACTGTTTCAGTGCTATAAGCAGGTAGATTATGATAAGTAAGTCTGCTCAATGAATCACTGTCATGGAAAGCCTGAATGTCCCAGAAGATTCATTAGAAACTGAACCACAAAATAAGTTATTAAATGAAAGCACCTGAAATTCTGAACTGTCAACGTGTCTCAGTAACAGCAGGATGAAGAAAGGAGTGAAGAATCAAAAAGCTTGTTCATCGCTGGAGTTCAGAGTCGACCCTGCAAAGATAAAGACGGATATTCATTTGGTGCAGAAACACTTCTGAAGATTTGGTCTCTGGTCCAGGGTGCACGCCGCCGCTCGCAGCTCCCACAGCTCTGACTTCAGCTCGTTCTGCGTACAAGTAGATTATTTTCAAATTAAAATGAAATTAAGTGAATTTATAGACGTGTGATTTATGATCTTTTCAGCTCCAAATATCTGCTCATGAATCTCCTCTGCAGTCTTTGACAGTCCGCGGTCAAAAACAAAAAACAGGCTCATTTTTGGCAGTTGTGATTTAGATCTCGGTGCCCGCTGGGTTTCTGCTTTACATAAATCTCTGAAGCCTTTAACCTGCTGCAGAGGAGCCACAGTCAGGCTTACTCTCCCCCAGTAAATGTGTTGAACCGAGGACAAACAACCATAAAACAGTGAGTTCTGCTCATGTTCGGTGGTGGTACGTACTTCTCCTGTGAGAACAGACGGACTGACAGCTGATCGCAGGTCAGCAGGGTCAGCAGGATATTCTGAGGTGGAAAGAAACAGAAAGCGGTGGAGTAATCATCTGGCTTCAGGCGGCGCTGAACAGGTGATTTAAGTCCCATTCTGCTTCATAAAGACTGTGGGCCGATCGATAGGGTTTTTCCCTGCGAGGTAATGAACATCATCTTCGACCCAGCGATTCTTAAATGGCTCATCCAAGAAACAGTGAAGCGTTCACAGAAAGATTTGATCTCTCTAAATCTAAAGCAGGAAATGGTTTGCTGCCTCAGACATCACTTTGGTTGAATAGATGAACGCCCGAGCAGGCAGATGATTGCTTCATCTGTCTGCATCCTTTTCCCACATTTTCACCTTAACGTGTTTCACTTCGTCTCCGTCCACCTCTCGTGTGTCTGTCCAACAACGAGGCATTATGAAGCGGCGACATGAAGGTCCAATCAGTGGAATCAGATTTTGAAGTGCCCGGCTTTAATGAGAGCCTTACATGATGCTCATGTTTCTGTAGGACACAGCTGATCCTTGTTGACCTGAGGGGATGTTTCACAGTCTGCTCCATGTGACGGATCCATGTGATCCTTACATCTCTGGTTGGACTTCTCAGGCCGTGCCGGGTGACTGCAGAGATGTTCGTGGACCAGCCGCTCTGCATCGTTTCCTTTGCCAACTGGTTTGTGAGAGAACGTTTCCAAAGCATGAATGTGAAGAAATGCAGCGTCAGCGTCAGGTTGGGTTTGGGCCGAGTTATGTAACTCAGCTTTCAGACCTCTGAGCTCCAAAACAGAACACACACCCTCTCTGAATGCTAACCTGCCGCAGGTCGGATTCCTCGGCATTTGGACCTGACGACAGGCCCGGCTGGGCGGGGCTTAATGTGTGTGCTCTCTGCTCTCTGCCATCATGTCCACAGAAGCTGCTGACTGCTGGGCCTGGAGACCCGGAGCCCAAAGTTACGCAGTGTAAGAACAGATGAATGAACAACAGTGTGTGTGTGTGTGTGTGTGTGTGTGTGTGTGGACAGTGCTGCAGATGTTCCTACTTTTCCTCGGCAGTTTGCTGCCGTCGTAAATAAAAAGGACACCACGCAGACTGTGATGCTGCTTCTTCTCATTGATCTAAAAGGCCGTGCTGGATTTGATTCATTTGCTGAAGGACTCCTACAAGGCAGATGGTGAAAGGAACTGTTCCAGGTCAAACTGTGAGAGATCCATCTTGATTTCAATCTGTCAGACTCGTAGGTGACGATTTGCATGAAGATTCACCAACTTTCAGAGAGATGAAGGTGTCTCCTCTAAAAGCAGCCTCAGATCCAGATTTTACACCCTGTGATTCACCTCCATGTCCATCACCATCTCCATCTCCATGTCCATCTCAACAAACTCTGTTGTCTCAGCTGTGCGCCCATCACGAGCACTTTGATATGAATTAGCCTTCTTTCACTTTAATGCTAAACACATGGGAGAAACTTTAAATAGCTGCATTGATCACAAACAGGCCACGAAGGTTGAAACTGAAAAGTCACTATCAGCACGTTCTTCTCTCACGCCGGCCCTCCGCTGCACGTTGGATCAATAATGTTGATTTGTGCTGCAACATGTTTCTTTGCCTCGGGTGTGTTAGTGCAGGGAGCAATTACAGGAGCTCGTTTAGGAGCTCGTTACATCCTGTAAGTCTGCAGCACGCGGCTGGAGCCAACGCTGCGCTGCTGGATCACTGGGGAAGAAAAACTCATTTTAAATGAGAGAGAATAAAACAAATGCAAACAACCAAATGTGATGATGGATGAAAACCTGACACACTCAGACCTGAATCAGTCGTTGTTTTTAACGTGCTCCGTGTATTAAAAGGTGTTTTACGGATGAGTTCTTCTTACCTGGCACTCTTTGTCTTTTCTTTGGTTTCACTGAAACACCTTCGTTCACGCGTTCACACGTTAGCCTGAGGGACACAAAGCTCTGCTCACCTGTCGCACCTGCTTCACCTGTCTGCACGAACAGGTGGACCGGCTTCAAGACAAGTAGGAAATCAGACTTTAGGTAATGAGTCGTGTTTGCAATCCAAACACTGAATTTATTTTTCATTCAGCAGAGCTCCGTCATCTTCCAGCCCAGCAGGCGTGAGACGCCCGCCCGCCTGGATCAAACCTCCCAGAGGAATTCACTTCTCTTATCGCCTCTTCCACTCATTCACAGCCTCGTCTGTCTCAAACAAAAGAACAAATGAACCCATCTATTCTCTGTTTATGCCTCTCACACACACTCACACGCACACACACACACAGGTATTTTCACACTTCTGCTTCCTGACACGACATTGTTTAGCTCTAACATTTGACTGACAAACAGTTACAGCGTTCACCTTCTTCATCTCCAGCAGCTGAAACAGCGTCCACAGAAAGTCTCACCAAATTATGAAATCAGGTCAAGATCCTTCAGCTCTTCAATCATACGATCAGATCAGTGACTCTGATCGGCTCCAGTATCGACGGTGGTGAAACTGTTCAAACCATCTGCAGACTCTTCAGATGTCCAGCTCAGCGCTGTTTGTATTGATTTTCAGTCTTTGTTGGTTTCAGTCAAACAAACCGTCGCTCGCTCGTGGTATCGAATCCTCTGATCAATAACTGAATGTTTCCACCCTGCTGCTCGTCACTCCGTACATCATCTTTAAATACTCTCACACTGTATGAGGAGGAGGAGAGGAGCTCTGTGGAGGAGGCGCTGTGGACAAACCCTCAGACGGAGTTTCCTGTTTCACGTCTTCCTCGTTCATCCATCACACACACACACACACACGCACACACACACACCGCCTCCTCAAACTGCCGGCAGAACATGTTGGGTTCATCTTTAGTCATGTGATCCATTCATTATTAACTAGTCACTCCGTCCTGAACGACTTCAAACACATTTAGAAAACTGGAAAGGTGTGATTGAACTTTATTAAGGGCACGTTACAATATGCAATCCATCCATGTGTGGACACATTCAGAGAAGCATCATAAGAAACACAACACAAATAATAACACATGAAGCCAGAGCTGGACGAGCAGCGACCACACAGCACAGACTGAAACAGATTTACACGGTGCAGCTTCATTCATCTGTCACATTCTCCAGATTTCAACATCGTTTTACATTTAAAACATGAAAATAAACTTTATTCAAGTTTTTCCTCAGAACTCGTATGTACACTAACTCCTCTGATTCAGCTGCTAATGAAAGGCTGTGATGTGTTCATGTATGGCTCCTGTGCTAACAGAGCTAACAGAGCAGGACTGCTTCACCTAACGGGGACCTGACAGAGGACCTGACAGAGGGGCTGACAGAGGAGCTGATAGAGGACCTGATAGAGGGGCTGACAGAGGGGCTGACAGAGGAGCTGATAGAGGGGCTGACAGAGGACCTGATAGAGGGGCTGACAGAGGAGCTGATAGAGGACCTGACAGAGGACCTGACAGAGGGGCTGACAGAGGAGCTGATAGAGGGGCTGATAGAGGACCTGACAGAGGGGCTAAACAGAGGACCTGACAGAGGGGCTGATAGAGGAGCTGATAGAGGGGCTGATAGAGGACCTGACAGAGGGGCTAAACAGAGGACCTGACAGAGGGGCTGATAGAGGACCTGACAGAGGGGCTGATAGAGGAGCTGACAGAGGGGCTGACAGAGGACCTGACAGAGGCCCTGACAGAGGGGCTGACAGAGGACCTGACAGAGGACCTGATAGAGGGGCTGACAGAGGACCTGATAGAGGACCTGATAGAGGGGCTGACAGAGGACCTGACAGAGGGGCTGATAGAGGGGCTGACAGAGGACCTGATAGAGGACCTGATAGAGGGGCTGACAGAGGACCTGACAGAGGACCTGACAGAGGGGCTGATAGAGGAGCTGATAGAGGACCTGACAGAGGGGCTGACAGAGGACCTGACAGAGGCCCTGACAGAGGGGCTGACAGAGGACCTGACAGAGGACCTGAAAGAGGGGCTGATAGAGGACCTGACAGAGGACCTGATAGAGGGGCTGACAGAGGACCTGATAGAGGACCTGATAGAGGGGCTGACAGAGGAGCTGATAGAGGACCTGACAGAGGACCTGACAGAGGGGCTGACAGAGGAGCTGATAGAGGGGCTGATAGAGGACCTGACAGAGGGGCTAAACAGAGGACCTGACAGAGGGGCTGATAGAGGACCTGACAGAGGGGCTGACAGAGGACCTGACAGAGGGGCTGACAGAGGACCTGAAAGAGGGGCTGATAGAGGACCTGATAGAGGACCTGAAAGAGGGGCTGATAGAGGACCTGATAGAGGAGCTGACAGAGGCCCTGACAGAGGGGCTGACAGAGGACCTGACAGAGGACCTGAAAGAGGGGCTGATAGAGGACCTGATAGAGGGGCTGACAGAGGACCTGACAGAGGACCTGACAGAGGGGCTGACAGAGGACCTGACAGAGGACCTGATAGAGGGGCTGACAGAGGACCTGATAGAGGACCTGATAGAGGGGCTGACAGAGGACCTGACAGAGGGGCTGATAGAGGAGCTGATAGAGGAGCTGACAGAGGACCTGACAGAGGACCTGACAGAGGACCTGACAGAGGGGCTGATAGAGGGGCTGACAGAGGACCTGACAGAGGACCTGACAGAGGGGCTGATAGAGGAGCTGATAGAGGACCTGATAGAGGGGCTGACAGAGGGGCTGACAGAGGACCTGATAGAGGACCTGATAGAGGGGCTGACAGAGGGGCTGACAGAGGACCTGATAGAGGGGCTGACAGAGGACCTGACAGAGGGGCTGATAGAGGAGCTGATAGAGGAGCTGACAGAGGACCTGACAGAGGGGCTGATAGAGGACCTGATAGAGGGGCTGACAGAGGGGCTGACAGAGGACCTGATAGAGGGGCTGACAGAGGACCTGACAGAGGGGCTGATAGAGGGGCTGATAGAGGACCTGATAGAGGGGCTGACAGAGGGGCTGATAGAGGAGCTGACAGAGGACCTGACAGAGGGGCTGATAGAGGAGCTGACAGAGGACCTGATAGAGGGGCTGATAGAGGGGCTGACAGAGGAGCTGATAGAGGACCTGACAGAGGGGCTGACAGAGGACCTGACAGAGGACCTGACAGAGGGGCTGACAGAGGGGCTGTGTTCTCATTCCTGCAGTCAGATGCTGTGGTTGGATGCGTGGAGCAGCCGTTATCAAAGAGTGAATGATCATTTTCAGCAGAATGAGCGCTAAGCTAATTTTCTGCTCAGATGATTAAATCAAACAGTGGATACGGCCCGGCCCACTTTAATAACATGCATGCACGGCTCGACAGATCGGAACCGGAGCTCTCAGGCTGTCACACGTCCACATTAAAATGTTTATTGGCCATGATTAAAACTCTGCATGGGGCCAGACGGTCCTGTTGGTTCCAGTCTGACTGACTGTGAGGGCTCACTCTGCACTGAACAGAACCAGAACCACAGATGACTCCGCTCTGCTGTGTGCTGTGGTTGTGATCATGGCTGCAAACCCGGCTTCACCCAGCCGGACCTGGAGGACCAGCTGCTTCATGAAGTATATGTTGATACTGGCAGCACACGCTCTCATGTCATGCTGCCTGACTTATTAAACTCCTCAGAGATGTCCTGATGTCTGGATAATGTTCTTCAGCTTCCTTCACGATGATGACATCTGAAGTTTGAGGAGCTAACAGCGGTCTAGCCACCCGCGGCGCGTGCTGACAGGTGGACAGGTGCATTCAGACATCCACCCACCAGCTGTAATTTCAGCCTCACTTGCACCTGATTGTCTGTTTGAAGAGCTAAGAGCCCAAAGTGACAGCCTGCAGTTAGCTGCCCTTAGACGAGTCCTGTAAGTGTCGCCTGATTGGGGACTTCGTGGGTGTGTGTGTTTGTGTTTGTGCGCTCACATAGCAACATTTATTATGTGTGTTTATGAGATTCATCTTCACACGCAGAGACGTGAAGCATGCCGGCACTGAAAAACATGTCAAACATCTTAAAGACACAAAAAAGTCCAAAAGTACGTCACGTCATCTTCTTTTTTTGAATATACAGCAAACATCATCATCATCATCATCATCATCATCGGGCCATGCCGAAGCAGCAACACAAAGCACCAACACACACGGTCAGTTAGTCTGCAGCCACCAGGAACAGCTCTGTACAGTCCATGGGCTTATTTACAGAGGACATCTGTCGGCCGTCGACATTAACAACTCAGTGATGTCTGTGAATTACAATACAGATATTTAAGAACGTCACAAAGTGTGTGAACTCAAACTCGAGCTTGTGACAGTACCATGGCTGGGCAGACTGCTGGAGCCAGCCCATGTTTCCTGTTCAGTCCTGAGGCCTCGCTCATGAAGACAGACCGGTGACAAGGCACTGCTGGAGTTCATCACCCGCAGGACGACTTCCTGCAGAGACAAACTCCAGCTGCACTTCATAATGTGCTGTCAGACAGAGCTGCACCTGGTGGACACAGAAACACAAACCGCAGACCAAACATGTACCAAGAGGTTTTCCTCCACGCAGGGTGACTGAGCTTAAAGGCTTCCGCCAGTATTAACTGCTACTAAAGCATTTTCAGGAGAGTGACCCACCAGGACCGGAGTCAGAACCCTTCAGTGGCTCCTTTGATTAGAGGACGAGTCCCTCCCGTCTCCAGGGACGTCGCCCCGTGTCTCACCCTCCTCCAAAAGGACCAACGCAGTGTCACCAAATACATGAGACCATCGACGATGCAGCAGCGTAGCACAGAGAAACAAGCTTCCACAGCAGACATGCTAGTAACCATGCGGCCTCTCAGGAATGACTCAAACCTTCCTTTGAAAGCTGAACCTCCTCAGCACCTTGATTATGCAGGTAGTATAGGAGGACTGTATGAGGATTTTATTGTTCAGAGTCTGACCTTGTGTTTCCCAGAGGCACTTTGTTTGATCCCAGATGATGAAGTCAGTCAGCTGATCTAAGCCTGTAAAGTTTCCTCCAGTCCACACAGTCAGCGCCTCGCAGCACCTGTCCACCTGTTCACGACCAGCTCAGACTTCACAGAGCCACTTCCTGTCTGCTGGAGCTGCCGTTAGCTGCTGGGGGGTTGATGGCGGCGGTGGGCGTGGTCTTCTTGATGGAGGTGAGTCGGATGTGGGAGGTGCTGTGCAGGTAGCTGGCCTGGCGCTCGGGACGGGGACCTCGACCACATCGCAGCTGACTGAAGAAGAAGAAGGAGATTTAGCTGAGTGTGTGACAGACAGCAAACTCATTTAACAGGATACACAGGAGATTTAAAACCAGCAGCTCAACTCTCAGGCCTGAACGTTTCATCGAGAGCAAACCGTGGCTCATTTTTCACTATTTTTGACTTTTATTGCCAATTTGTTTAACCCATCGATCAACATAACAGCCTGTGGGGCTGCAGAATATGATAAATATTCCTCGGTTAACACTGTGAGCTGGTCGTAGTCTGGTTAGGATTCAACTACTTGGTCAGGAAAAGATGGTGACGTGTGAGTTACATAAGTTAACTCACGTATCTTAAAAGAAGTCAGTGTTGGGCTTAATAACAGTGTTATTAATGTTATTAATTAAGGTGTTATTAATGCACATAAAGACTCTCGTTATATCCGACCTGTTGAAGTGTCTTCGGAAGCTCTCGCTGAGCAGGTAGAGGGCGAACGGGTTGACGCAGGATGAGGAGAAGCTGAGGACTCGGGCCAGCAGGGTGATGACGAGGTGAGCCAGCGACAGGTCCATCTGGTGGTAGTGGAAGGAGCGGTACATGTAGAGAACGTGGTTGGGGAACCAGCACAGGGCGAACAGACCCACAAACACCAGCACGATCTTGGCCAGACGCTTCCTCGTCTCCATCTGCAGGGCAGAGAGAAAAGACGCTGAGAGAAGAAGGAGAGACTCTGCAGCTCGAGTCAGCGTCAGACCGCCGAGAGCTCAGCGACAACGCGGCATTCAGAGACGGACCTGCAGCCGTCTGCTCTGACCTGAGCAGGCTCAGCCGTGGACACAGAAACCAGTTACTGATGATTGATTCGATTCATTTTATATTTAAATAAATTATTGAATATTTGATGTTTCTTACAAATGACTTTCAATATAAATGTTTTACAGTTTCTTATATGCTTTCACCAGCAACCTTATCAAGTACACTTCCTCTAATCAGACAATGAGGTGGATGGTCGGCTCACCACGTCCGTCCCTTTATGAGCCGTGTATCTCGCTCCTGACACCTCACTGTGTTTCTAAGGAGGACGATGTAGCAGAGCGTTGGCCGACAAATCAAATACTGTGACGATCTACACTCCGTCTGACACTAAACCGCTCCGTGATGGTTTGAAATGATTCAGGTAGAGAGATGTTGAAATCAGCTACAAAATGACGTCAGATCTTCTCAGTTTGGAGACTCATCCTGATGTCTGCATGCTCAGACGCAGAGGTAAGTGAGAGGCAGCAGTCACTCAGGCTGGAACATTCTGATCATGGTCGACCCGACAGAAGGTCCGGCTCCCAGCGGACCTGCAGGCTGAAAGCTTCGTCCAAACATCTGAAGATGAGATGGAAACAGGAAGAGTGGATCAGATCAAGAGAAGTCACCAGATGAGCTCCGTGCACCGTGAGTCTGACCTTGTCAGGTGGACGCTCGACATGAAGAAGGTCAGTGATGTCAGTCAGGCACTTTACGCCGTCGCCGCTCGCGAGGATTCAACACAAACAGAAAAATGTCAGCAGTGTTTCTCAAAGTGCTTCTCGGTGTTCTGCCGACCTCTGACCTTCTGATGCGCTCGCTGCGGACTGATGGACCGGATGCTGCCTGCTCTTTTCTATCATAGCTTCCAGTGTGTGCACAAATCAAACCCTGAGGAGCACATCAGGCCTCCTCGGCGTGAACACACGCTCTGCAGATCACAGTCGGCGCGTCGGGCCACACGGCGCTCGCTGCAGGAGCTTCATTTCCCTCAGGTGCTGCCTGGTTTTTCTTGGTGAATCACTGAACTCGATGTCGCTGCACTGAACTGGAAGGAAAGACAAAGTTTGTCAGCAGCAATCAGCAGCGCAGCTGTGCATGGGTGGATCAGGTCAGCGGAGCACGTGGACTTCAGCATGTTAAAGCTTCCAGCCTCACCCACACGAAGGAGAACTTTTATCAGACATCGTCTTTCCTGCAAACTGTGTCTGTTCAAAAAGAGACAAAACTCAAAGACTTCAGAACATTCTGCTGCTTTTCAAACTCTTCAAACATCTTGAAGTACATCGCAGTACTTCACAGTACTCTGATGTACTTCACAGTACTCTGATGTACTGCAGAGCTATGACTGTCATGTTGAACATAATGTAAGATGAGATTTACTGAGAGCACAATCACATGAATTCAAACACTTGAATTCATGTGATTGTGCTGAAGAACAGATGCAGGCTCCAGCCAGGATCGCCCGGCGGCGTCACCTCGGCTGACTTGCACGTTAAAGGAACAGTAAATAAACAGGAAGTGGTCTGATGCAGCGCGGGGTGGGCTCTGCTCAGGCTGCCTGCTGATCTGTGTTTGCTCTGACTCGCTGCCAGCGGTCGGGCAGAGTTTGGCGTCTGTCCCGAGATCCTCTTAGGCACCTGCAGCTTTGGACACAACTCATCAGGATTATGTGTGTTTGTGTAGAAATGTGCGTGTGCATGCAGTTCCAGATGCTTGAACACTTCATTACTTTTATTTCCTTGCATAAATGTGTGTGTGTGTGTGTGTGTATTCAGACGTCTGTAATAGAGTTTCTCCTCGGCTCAGTGATGATAAATCTTCACGGAGCTGCTAACCGCTGCCTTTATCACCGAGGACGAAGCCTGCAAAGCATCATGGGAGTTTCTGCCAGCTCTGAGCCTGAAGTCTCCTTCAGTCTCCGTCAATCATGGACAGATCTGATCTTACTTTGGTTCAACTGAACCCACAGATCAGGTTTGAGCTGATCAGACTTCAGCTCTGTCCTGATGATCAGTCCGTGTCTTTGTCTCCGGGCTCGTTCTGGTTTCTATAAGAAGAATGCAAAACTCAAGACTGAAGACTGAAGACTGAAGACTGAAGACTGAAGTCAGCCTGGAGCTGCCAGCCTTTGGCTGCCCTGCTAACCAGGCTGATATTACTAATACTTTAAGGCAGGTTGAAGCAGTCCTTCAGGAGTTCTGCTCACCGCTGGTTCAATCGACTTATCAGAGCAGTATGCACTGTCAGTCACACACACACACACACACACACACAGAGTTTCTGTAAGCTGTGTGTTGCTCGAGGGTTGTTCTGGCTTTTGTCAAGGTTTCATGAATAAACATGAACTCTCGTTACTGTTGCAGAAAAACAGTTTCTGTGACTGTTTTTGTCGTGTCATGAATGAATGTGAGACAAACACTAAAATACAGTGTGTGTGTGTGTGTGTGTGTGTGTGTGTGTGTGTGTGTGTGTGTGTGTATCCGAGCTGAAGGCCTGACAGTTCCTCTGAATGGTTAAAGCAGCGTTCTAATCTCTTCTGTGCTCATGTGATAGAAAAGAGAACAAGGCTGAGTGAAGTTTGTTTTGTTGGAACTGGGAGGATTTGCATGGAAACAGCAGGAAGACAAAACTGTGAACGATGGAGCTTCACTCAACTACAAGAAACAACGACAACTCAAAGTTTGATTTCAAGTCATCCTGAAATGAAGAGAAACAACTACAAAGACACAGAGACACAGAGACACAAAGACACAGAGACACAAAGACACAGAGACACAAAGACACAGAGACACAGAGACACAGAGACACAAAGACACAGAGACACAAAGACACAGAGACACAGAGACACAAAGACACAGAGACACAGAGACACAAAGACACAGAGACACAAAGACACAAAGACACAGAGACACAGAGACACAAAGACACAGAGACATGTCTCCTGTTTTGCAGAAATGCAACTTTCCTGTCATCTGTGACACAAACGCTGAGTCATGTTTTCATTTGTTTGGCAGCTGCTGTGTTTCTGTCAGCGGGGAGGGTTTGAATCCCGCCCGCCTGGAGGCCGCCGCAGCGTTTAATGATAAATTTATGTCGTAAAATACTTCAGGGGGGCGTTTGGAGGATTTCAGTAGCTGTGGTGATGGACACCGTTTTCCCATGATGCAATGCACAAACTGCTGGCAGCTGAAAGAAACTGACTGAGGTGACGCAGCAGGAACCAAAACAAAAACGAATTATTGAATCTTTGAGTGAGTCAGATGGTACAACGATTGCATCATTTCCTGTCTCTGTATATTTATATTTATATTTATATTTATATTTATATTTATATAAACCAATCAAATACTTTTGATTTCTGACAGAGACAGTCAAAAGTTTGGACACACGTAATCAGCTTCATGAGGTCGTCAAATGGAATGTTTTAGACAGTCACAGAGACTACATCCAGTTTTAGACAGTCTGCGGGGACGTCACAGAGACTACGTCCAGTTTTAGACAGTCTGTGGGACGTCATGGAGACTGGAAACGTGGCTTCACCTCTCGGCTTGTTCAGATGATTTATGTTGAACTCGGTGCCGCTTTAAGGAAAAGGTTAGTCTTTTAAAAATGTACAGTGGCTGTCTTTTATTTTACAGCCTGTGAGTGTCAGACCTTAAAGCAGATGACGGCCATGATGGCAGATCTGCAGGCAGTTATTGAGGCTGTGTTTGATATATTCACCTGCAGGAGGATGAAGGACGTGTAGCGAAGATGTAATATGAGAGAGTGTCTGAGGACGCTGAATTCAATCTGCGCTGTTCGTGATTCGATTTTTCACTTTCATTTGTACAAACAAGTTGAGAGTCTGTTTTCAGTTGGAGCCTCGGGGCGTTCATATTTCAGGTTTATTGTCTTTCAGGAAAATGAGCGGTGAAAAATGAAACACAAACCCTGTGAATGCATTTGTGTTATTTACGACGTTACGTGTTCTCGGGAGAGTCCGCTGTGTCTCATGTCGTCGATGCATCTTCATTTCTTTTGTATTTGGACTACATTATATTTCTAACAGTAAGAATATGATCACATTACTGTCTTACAGCACAGCCCCGAGGTGTGATCTGAAAATCCAGCGCAGCCTTAAAGCGCCTCAGACAAACATATTGAAATCATTAGATTTAGATTACGTGTGGCTTCAATAATCTCCAGATTTGGTTTTCTGTGTTTGTCCTCCGGCTGCGTGGTGAAATAAAAGGCTGAAAGACAGACTGAGCTGGGCTGACTGCTGCTGGTGACCTGGCTGATGTTTGATGTTGGATGTAATAGAACAAATACTCGAGTACAGCTGAACACGTGGGATTACATCACAGTGGGATTACACTCTGAGATGGTGCTGTTGTTGAACAGAGGGTCACTCACCATCGACTCTGTGACTGTGGAAGTTGAGAGCTTTAAATAATTAATGAAGGGACCCACAGTGAGAAATCTGCATAAAATGATGCATAAAATTACAGATGCACAGCGTCCTGCTGCCGACGGCTCCGAGCCTTTTACTGAAAAACACATTCACACAATGAGATGAAATGCATGAATACATCCCACAGTGGTCTGCATGAAGCTGCACACTCAGCTTTGACTTGGACTCATTTGGACTTTGAGCTGTGAAATCATGATGACACACTGAATCAGCCTGACTTTAGCTGCTCCACCCAAAACCAGGCTGGTGCTGCTGGTGCATTCAGTGAGTGCCGGAGGTCGCAGCTGACCTGCAGCCTCCATCTGCAGAGGATGATGGCGGTGACGATGATGCAAGCTGGCAGGTGAAGCAGAGAAGTGATAAAGCCTGTTGAGCTTCATCCCAGAGGACGGAGGAGGAGGAGGAGGAGGAGGAGAGCGGGTGGGGTGGGCACTGATCTGCAGGATCATCCGTCGGTGCAGTCTGAGAAGATTGGAGGTTGTGAGGGGACTCGAATTCCCTGAAGTGGAATCAGATCCAGCAAAGTGTTTCACAAAGTGACAAGTTATCTGTGCAAACTTTAAAGTTTCTGTGAGAGTCGACCGACCCGTCCAGAAAGGTTCTCACTCACGACCCGTCAAAGCATGACGCTGCAGGCGGACTCATCCAGTCATACTTTCAAAATAAAACTTCCTGTGATGATCACACTGCTCAGAGAATTGATATGACAAAACTCAGATCTTATGAAACTTATTTAGCTGCTGCTAACTGACTGACTTCTGCAGCCAGCCTCAGGTGGACGTCTGAGGAACTGCAGTTTGTGTTTCACTTCCTGTTTGCAGCTCATGTTTCTGCACTGACATTAACAGAAACAAGATGAATGAGATGGAGAACGCTCCCGTCATATTAATATTTATGACTTCTGTTAGGCCTCTTAGTTTCTGCTTTGCTTCAGTCAGCAGCACGCTCCGCTCTTATTCTGAGCGACAGCTGATTGACAGCTCCACAACAACAACATAATTGCATCCTCAGGTGTTTGACAGAAAACACTGAGACAGTCTTTAGCATCTTCTGTGAGATTTGGCTGCAGACCGGAGGCCATCGCAGGCTTGGCAGCTGGTGCTGAATGAAATCACAAAACAAACAGCAGAGACAGTTTTGTCTTCGCAGGAGGTCGAACAAGTGGCAAGAAAACAGAAAACAGCTGATAATGAATACAGACGGCGAGAAGAGTGTTCGATTTCAGATATGAGTCAGCGTTTTCCTCCAAAAATCCAAATAATTACTGCTGCTGAACCCATTTAACTTCAGCTCCACTGCTCACTGATTGTTTCACTAACGAGAAACGAAAAATGACAAATGAGATGTTTAAAATCCTCCTGAAACAGGAAGTGAAGTCTGATTTTAGTCTGCAGGGACGTCACAGAGACTACGTCCAGGTTTTAGACAGTCTGCAGGATGTCTCAGAGACTACGTCCAGGTTTTAGACAGTCTGCGGGATGTCTCAGAGACTACGTCCAGGTTTTAGACAGTCTGTAGGATGTCTCAGAGACTACGTCCAGGTTTTAGACAGTCTGCAGGACGTCACGGAGACTACGTCCAGGTTTTAGACAGTCTGTGGGACGTCATGGAGACTACGTCCAGGTTTTAGACAGTCTGTGGGACGTCATGGAGACTACGTCCAGGTTTTAGACAGTCTGTGGGACGTCTCAGAGACTACGTCCAGGTTTTAGACAGTCTGCGGGACGTCACAGAGACTACGTCCAGGTTTTAGACAGTCTGCGGGGACGTCACGGCTCTCCTGTCTTCAGGCTGTCCTTCATGTTAATTCTGGAGATTAGGCTCCATCTAAACCTCTGTGTTTTTTCACCTGGCAGGTGAATCTTTTATTTAGATGTCCTGAGGATGTGCTGCAGGCGTCAGTTTGTCCATCAGCCTTTTAATATTGATGGTTACAAACCTGACAGGTGTGTTTCAGCTCAGGTGAAGCTGTCTGACGGTGTCGGCTGTGTTTAACCTCCATCATGTGCTCAGAGTACAGATCCTCCACCTTCACTGGGATGTGCCTCTTCTCATTCACTTCATTACACTTAACTACATCTCAGCACGGAGCTGTGAGCTCACACACACACACACACACACACACACACTCTGCTTTAATGTTTCATCATCCACCTCCACAAACAGACGAGTTATCACATCCCGTTATCCTGTCCCTCATCCTCTAATCAACCCGTGCTGTACAAAAGACCGACTCAGCCTGCCAAACTAACCGCTTAACCACTTTACCTGCTGCTGACCCACACTGACCTGTGGTCAGGTGACCTGTGATCAGGTGACCTGTGATCAGGTGAACGGTGTCTCTGTCAGTCGTACGTCTGTTCTCACACTATGTAACTTTGGGCTCCGGGTCGGGAGAAGTACGTAACGCTTTACGGCACTAAGTCACACACACCAACTATTTCACTGATTCTGGTGAAACTGGATCAGATTTTATGGAGAAAATGTTTCCTGGTTTTCCCTCTGATGTC
Source organism: Nibea coibor (assembly GCA_023373845.1). Classification (NCBI taxonomy): domain Eukaryota; kingdom Metazoa; phylum Chordata; class Actinopteri; family Sciaenidae; genus Nibea; species Nibea coibor. Next base: position 21,143,194 of record CM041730.1, read on the forward strand.
CTCCGGCTGCTCCGCCTCAACTCTCTGTGATTTACAGAGTTTATGATGGACAGTGAAGTAAACTGCTGACAGCTGGAGCTGCTGTTAGCTCATGTTAGCTCAGTCTGTTAGCTGCTGTTAGCTCATGTTAGCTCAGTCTGTTAGCTGCTGTTAGCTCATGTTAGCTCAGTCTGTTAGCTGCTGTTAGCTCAGTCTGTTAGCTGCTGTTAGCTCATGTTAGCTCAGTCTGTTAGCTGCTGTTAGCTCATGTTAGCTCAGTCTGTTAGCTGCTGTTAGCTCATCTTAGCTCAGTCTGTTAGCTGCTGTTAGCTCAGTCTGTTAGCTGCTGTTAGCTCAGTCTGTTAGCTGCTGTTAGCTCATGTTAGCTCAGTCTGTTAGCTCAGTCTGTTAGCTGCTGTTAGCTCAGTCTGTTAGCTGCTGTTAGCTACTGTTAGCTCAGTCTGTTAGCTGCTGTTAGCTGCTGTTAGCTCACGTTAGCTCAAGAAGAAGATGATGATGATGATGATGATGATCTACAGGCCCGGCAGTCAGCAGCATCCATGGACATCATCACCTGTTATATTTTGAAGGAGCAGTCCTTCCTGAAGCTCTTCTCTACCTCACCTGGTCGTTGTGCGAGTCTTTGTGTTCCAGGAAAGTTGAAACTTCTTTTGTTTCTGTATTCTGTGCTCGTCTTTCTCGCCGTTATCATTCCACTTCATCGACTCTGTTTGTCTCCTCGAGGTCTTTGTACAAACTTTTCGTTTACCATCTTTCCTGGACAAACTCTGGTTTACTTTAACGTAGACGAACTTCATGGAGGTAAAAGTATCACGTGTTACGTTGATGAATTCGTCCATTAGTTTGGAGGACATTTAGCTTTTTATTTGTTCTCTGCACAAAGACATTCAGACGTTGGTGTTTTTGTAGATAGACCATCGCCTTCCTGCTGTGTGTGTGTGTGTGTGTGTGTTTGCCTCTAATGTGTTCCTTATCTCCGGGGACATAATGAATTAGCTCTGCTCTCAGATAAGATAGTGGGCGGGTTTGATATTGATGTGGGCGTCTGCAGTTAACACAGCGATTGGCTTCCAGCCTCTGCAGATGTGGAGATACGGCGGCGTGTGAAGAGGCTTTTCTCATTCAAGGAAGCGCAGATAGCATCGCCCCCCACAAGGAGGAGACGGATTTAACTGTAATGAGATCAATTAGGGAACACGAGGTGTGACGTGACGGCTGAGACAGAAGAAGACGTGGAGATTTACTGGAATCACGTCTGCTTCATTTGATTTACTGAGTCTGTAATTTAAGTCTTCTTCTTTGTGGATTTTGGAGTTGAACACTCAGAGGACAGAGATAATGTACTGTAGCTGCTGTTAGCTCAGCCTTGAACCACCTGGAACAGGAAGTTTCCAGGCCTGGGGATTCATTGAATTTGTTTAAAATAAGCGTCTGATGCCACAAAATTGGAAGACACCCTAAACCAAGCATGCAGGCAGGGCGTCCACATACATTTGGCCACGTGGAGCAGAAGGAAGTGGTTTCATTATTTCTCCGCACAGCTGAAGTTCTGTTCTGTTGTGGAAATAAATAAATGGATCAATGGCGTCTGCTGGGAGCTTTTCTTCTGATCATCACAGGAATGTTTGAGCTGCTCCAGCTGTTTGTGCTTCTGATCTTTCTGATCAATGATTGATCGATCGGATCAGCAGCACACAGAGACGCCGTTCAGTCGATGCAGCATTAAACTGTAACGTCGGCACCTCAGACACTCGTCAGTGTTTCTCTGATCGTCCTCTCACCTCTCAGCCTCAGGAGTTCATCTGTTTGTTAGTCGCCGACTCTCCATTAACCCCGAGTGTGCTGAGGTCGGCGTCCTCGCAGAGTCTCTTCAGACCTGCAGCAGAGCTCTGAATGACTTCCTGCTTCAGGTTTCTGTGTTCAGGCTGCAGTCAGCGGGCTCCATGCGCTGTATGAGGAGAGAAATACAAGCAGCACCGCTTTGTCTGTAACACTGTGATGACCTGTACATGTCTGTGCAGCGAGTCACCCAGCATCAGGACACAGACGTCTCTAAGACAGTCTCTAAGACAGCAGCCGGGCTTCAAGTGTCAGCAGGTCTCAGGTGGACGTGTGAACACTGTGATACGGCCAAGAGGGAGCAAAGAAATAGAAAATAAAGGTGAGCCGTGCGGCAGGTAACCTGTCACCTGTGGTGACCGAGAAAAGGTGACAGAGCAAAACCAGCCAGCCCTCGATGGGACCACAGATCCTGGAGTGAAGGAGTCCGAGCCCGGTCTGTGAATCAGTCAGATCCTCTTCAGGTACTGACAAACAGCTGGCATCATCATCATCATCACCTTCATCTCCCTGCAGTGTGCACGCCTCACGCAGCCGGGCCCACTTAGTGTTTTTAGTGTAACTGGTTCCAGTACCTGCGACACCGACACACCACGACGCTGCCGCAGGTTCTTTGTGATTGGAAGAATCAGAATAAAGCATCTCTGAGGTGTTATCCTGAGTTTATCACAGAGCCGCTCATTATGATGATAATCCCCACAGATTTACAGTAATTCCCAGTTGTGCTGCATCATGGAGCATGAACACCTGATCCGACCCGGCTCGGCTCTTTAATAATTCACCCCCTCCTCCCGCTGACCTCTCCTCCATCTGTGAAGATCAAGCTGGTGTAAAGTGATTACTCACTCCGGCTGACACCGTCCTCCATGAAACAGAGCCCGAGGTGTGGGTGCAAAAAGCATCACGTCCCAGCCGGTCCGCGCCAGACTTCAAACTTCTGACTGCACGCAACTTATTTTGAAGAATCGCTTTGAGGAGCGTCATTTTTCTGACCGACCAACAGCCTGAGACATGTGGGTTCACCATCCATCATCAGGTGTTTCATCTAATAAACCACTTTAAACTGATGTTTCCTCCTTAAAGACACAGACTCTGATCACATCGTGCAGGTGTGTCCAAATGAACTTCACCTGATTCTCTGAGTTGAATATAAACAGATTTTGGAGGCAAAAAATAAAATTAGCAAAAATTACTAATAAAACTCAAACAACCAAAAATCATCATCAGACTTCATATTTCACTTTGCAGCCTCTGTTGACTCAGGAGTCAATAAGGTCAGTGAACACACCACAAACACACGGACGTCTTACCTGTCTCTTGGTGTGTTCGCTGACCTCGCCCGGCATGTCGTGGGCGCTCTTGATGAGCGTGCGGGCGATGTGGTAATAATACACCGAGATGATGGCGAGAGGAATCAGGAAGTAAACCAGGAAGATCATCACAGAGTGAATCTTTGGATGCATCTGATTGGACAGCGGGTACGGCACGCAGTTCACAAAGGTGACGTTGTCTCTGTGACCCTGAGGAAGGAGGGAGGAGACAAGGAAATGAGAAGTTAGTGACCAAGGAGAGGAGGACAGAGTGAAGAAGGAGAGAAGAGCACATGAGTAAAACAGACTGATTCATAAATCTGACTGTAGAACAGTTTAAAGGTTTTGAGCCGATGTTCCTCCATGCTCCACAGGGAGGTGGAGGAGCACGGTGGAGAGGAGGACGAGGTTTACCTGCATGGAGACAACTTGTGAGAAAATGGCCTCGGGCACGGCCAGCAGGACGGACAGCAGCCAGATAGAGACAGCTTTCAGACACGTCCAGAAGACGGCGCTGGACGTCTGGATGTCCATCGGGTTCACAATGGCCTTATACCTGAAGGACACAGAGGAACATCCATGTGACATCTCACAGGAAGAGAAGCAGCTGTCAGTCAGCTAGCTGTGACCGTCTGTAAAACTGCAGAAAACCTTTAAAACCAGCCTGGAACGTTTCACCTGGCTTTCTTCAGCCGCCTCGCATCCTGAAACATTCACGCCTGAGACCAAACGACAGTAAAAACCTAAAAACTAGTCTCAGTCTCTGGGAGGCTTCTGGGCTGCAAAGTAACTTTGTCTTCATTTAGGTTTTTCTGTTTTCTTTAAAGCTGCTGCAGCTCCATCAGCTGAGCAGATGGCTCTTACTCAGTGCTATGAAATAATCCTGCACCGTGTGCCTGTCCAGCTGAATCACTGATCCACTCCTCCTAATGACAACCCTAAAATGCAGAAAAGAAGAATAATAATAATACTAATAATTACGGAGACAAAGCCTCCTATTGTTTCCCCGGTGCAGACTGCAGCCACGCGCTCTGATGGCTGCTGGAGCTGCTCATTAATGGACAAAGAGCCTGGAGCCACTAACACTGCACAAAGAGCACTAATCTGATTATTAGATGATTTATGTTGGGCCCAGAGAAACCTGAAGAGGGACGACGGCTCGCTTCATTATGGCTGTCCTCTTTCATTAATGTGGATTTTACAGTGCAGCCTTTGAAGTCTGATTCCATCTGATTCGTGGATCCGAGCTGAAATTTAACGTCAGCGTCACACGAGGAAGAACTTCTTCTTCTCTTCTTCTTCTTCTTCTTCTTCTTCTTCTGGCAGCTTTGGGAGGTCGCAGGTGGCGTTGCTTTGTCCAGTCCAGCAGGTAGCAGCTCCACAGTGTCTGGGCAAAGTTGATTTCTGACCTCAGTTAACAGTTTAGTTGCACTGCTGATTCCTGACGTGACGTCTGTACCTGATGTTGGTGTTTGTGAGCTGCAGTCTTCTTTAATAAGACGTCAGCGTGTGTGCATGGCGCGTGTATTCCACTGTCAGGATGTTAAACTCTGTTTATGTGACAGTTTCCAGAGCTGCGTTCAGGAGCGTGGTTCTTCTGCTTTTGTTCCATCAGATTACACTTTCATAACCCGTCCTTCCTGTTTGTGTCTGATTCAAACGGTCACAGCGAGCTCCATTCACTCTGCACAATAACTCATGTGACTTCGACTCGCTCTGCCGTACCTCTCACCCGTGATTCTTAATGTTTTATTGATGTAATGATTCATTGATTATTTATGTCGTGTAGAGGTTTTAGGTTTTTACATTTTGTCTGCAGGCAGGAAAAGTTTGGCACATTAAGTCCAGACCGAGGTGTTTTTAAGAACGAGGAGCTCTGGGGAAAGTCTGACTGACAGCGAGTCTGGAAACACGATGATATTTTATTTTTATTTCAGACCCCAGAAGACTTCTCGAGTGCTGCACTGCAGTTTTCTACTCGACCAACAATCACGGTCACAGTCAGTTTCATTTAAAAAAACACAACTTCCTCTGTAACGTGATCGTCGTCCTTCCTGCCGAATGTGAGGATGCATGTTTCTGCGTCTGGTTATCGATCACAGTTTAAACTGTCTACGACACGAAGATCAAGACTTCATGCCACACTGGAAGAGGTCTTTCATATGGCCAGAAATATGTGGACACTGTGCGTATTAACTGCACAGAGTCTCTGCAGTGAGTTGACAGTGACGTCTGCTCCCACACACGTCTGACCTGTAGTGCGCTCATACCAACTGTATAATTACATTCATAACTGATAGTGATGCTGACTGGTCTGATTAATGTTTAATGTGTGTATTACTGACACACAGGCTCACTGCTAAAAGCCACTTTCAGCCAGTTACATATTTTCCTGCTACAATCTTTCAAATGTCAAGTGTGGACGTTGATACGAGGTCATTTCACCTCACACTGAGGTTTTATTAATAACTCTTATCAGTTGTTTCCTGTTCCTTCCACAGCAGAGAAACAGACTGTTACTGTAAGTGTTCCTGTAAATGCACAGCGATGCTGAGCAGTAAAGCATGGAGCCGACCTTCAGGGACGCGCCCCGACGATGTTTGTCACTGAAAGGCTGCGTTGTGTTCCTGAGATCCAGGGTCAGCGCCGCTGTCAGCGTCTGTAGAAATGTTGAGAATAATGAAATAAATCACTTCTTTACTCTGGAACTCTCCACAGTGGACAGGGAGAAGACACAAAGTCACTGATATAAACTTTGAACACTTCGTTTAGTCGCTGTCCACAGTTTGTATTGACTGCAGCTACATTCAGCACATTCAGCCTCCTTATGTAACTTTGTGTCATCAGAGTTTAACTCCTGACTGTAATCAGGTGACGGCGTCTCTGTCATTCGTATGTCACTGATGATGCTGACAGGGGGCGGAGCCGGTGTCGTGCCAGAACTGGAGCTTGGCGAGAAGAAGCGGCCTGTTTGCTGTCTGTGTGAAATTCAACATGTTTACTGTGAGTAAAGCGTCTTCCTCTCAGAGCAGACACCTCGCTCCTGAACGATGAGCAGCTCCAACAAACATGGGGCGGCCTCGAGTGTGGACTGTACAGGATGATTAACAAGCTGCAGCCGCTTCACAAAGTTTATTTGGTTTCTGTGTGCTCGCTGTTCTCGGGGAGCGCGGCGAGCGTGCTGAACAGAGAGTGTGTTCACAAACATCTGCTGCTTCTCTTGGCAGGTCAGAGAGCCCAGAAATGTCGTTTGTATTACAGTGAACCAAAATGGGAGCGAAGACGGCGAGCGCCGTGTGCGAGCTTTCATTTCTTCTAAACACGGCTGCTGTTATCAGTCCAACTGTATCCATGGCAACGCAGTCCTATGAAACAGATGTTGCAGGTCACAAGCGGCGTTTCTGCTCGAGTCTGTTTTTTCTCCTTGTCGACAAATCAAATGTTCAGACTCAAACAGAGACGGCATCGACTCAAAGTGTGTGTACCACAGCTTGATACGCCGTCTTCTTCTGTGGTGCCAAAGAAAACACACCAATGAGCAAACTGTGGACACACACTGCAGTTTAATTAGACGCACACACACACCATCCTGCTGTAACGTAGATGTACATTAAAATGCACCTGAAATTAGTTTGATGAAACCAAGGATCAGCTTCGTCAGCAGACGTTCGTAAAGCAGCAGGAAATTCATGGACTCACAGCGAAGAAGCAGAAAAATGTTGCGTCATTTCCAAGTTCACAAAAGTGGCAACACTACACCAGGAAGTACACAGAGTACACAGAGTACTGCACAGGAGTGTACTGACACACACAGTGTGTTTGACACCTTTAATCCTCATCAGATGACTCTGTCTTCGTGCATCAGTGAGTCATTCAGACGTAACATTACAGAGAATAAAGTGTGCGTCAGTGGAATGGCTGGGGTGTGTGTGTGTGTGTGTGTGTGTTTCCATTATGGACCCTTCCTGGTATAAACACTGACCTTGTGCACAGTACGATTCAGGGAGGTGATGAATGCAGGACGGAAACACAAAGACAGGACCTTGGCCGTTCATCTGCGTGATTTATGCAAACACTCTTCTATATGTCTCACCTGCTGGATTCATACCTGAATGAATCTAAACCTTCATTGACTCAAAGAAAGATGCAGAGCACACACACACACACACACACACACACACACACACACAGCGGCTCAGCTGGGAGCTTTGGGTCACTGCTGTCGCTGAACCGACGTGAAGAACGTGATGCTTCACAGGAAATATAAAGTCCTGACAGTTTGACTGAAGGGTTTCAAAGCAAAGCACATCCTCTGGGGAGCATGAATCTAATGTAACCTGACACAACAGGAAAGGATCCAGGTCTTATCATGCACTGTAAAAAAACAAACATGATTTTTTTAAATTATAGTCAAAGAATCTTTGTACTGTTGATTTCAGATCTAAGGTTTGATTCCATATTTGACGTTTAAATAAAGTTTTTCTCATTAAAAGAAATGCTGATGTTCAGTATGATGATGTACTGTGTTTCAGTATCAGCCTCTAATATAAAAGACCACGTTTAAGACTTTACTGTCGTGGTTTGGCACTAGACAAACACATTTGGATTCATCCTCAGGGAGCATGAGGCGATGAGGATGGGCTCAGTGTAATCTCAGAGATACAGGTGAGACTCTTTGAGTTTATCAGTCCAGGCTGACATTGGTTTGAAACGTGTGTGTGTATGAATCACAGCAGGTTACACAGTCAGCTGGTTATGACGGATGAAAAACATTTTATTTATTTTATCATTTCCCGGCAATGAGAAGGCCGACCTGTGTGTGAGCTACAGCTTCAGTCAGCTGAGCAGATACACAGAGTGTGTCACAGCTCGTTCCTCGTGTCCTGACGTCTCTGACGTGTTCCTGGCCAAGCTTCAGCAAACTGACTGACTGACCATGGATGAATGAAGTGATCACTGTGAAAAGTGTAAAATGAATTCAGTTATAAGAACCAATCTCCACGAAGTTTCTCAGGATCTATTATGCAACGCAGTGAACACGTCAGATGCTCCACTGGCTGAATGTACCACATGTCAGGCTGAGTGAGGCACTGAACCTTCAACTGGTCTGGCAAAGCTTCTTTGGAGCGTGGAACGTCTGACAGCAGATCTCCATGTTCCTGCAGGATCTCCATGCTTCACTCAGCGACAGCCCGAGGCTCCAATGTCCCACACATCATTAGAGTCACCTGCAGCTCCTCTGAGGCGTCACCTGGATTTATGTCCCGTTTAAAGCTCCATAATTCAGCAGGGGGCTGAAGTTGTGTTGAGGTACTCACCCACCAACATCAACATCTGTTGCCATAGTTACCAAACCTTGAGTCTCTTTTTGTTGTTGTCATAGAAAGGCTCCATCATTGAGCCACAATCGCAGCTCTCAGCATGTGGAACATGTGATTGTCTTGACCCTGCAGCTGCTCCGATACAACCTGCGTCTGATGACTCAACCTGCTTCACCGTGAAGATCTGTTCTGAAGGTAGTTTAAGATTTGTCTGACACGAAAGAACATCTGGGATCAGGACAAGAGAAGAAATATCCGGATTACAAAAGCTCCATTCATGTTCTGTCCAATTGCTTCTTTTCTCCGCTCTCCACGTCTCTATTTCCGTCCCCTCGTATAGTTTAATGACCTCTCTTACTCATGCCGCCTCTCGGCTTTCTTCTCCGGCAGCGATTGTCCTGCTGCAGGAGATCCACAGCAGCTGCCAGGATTCCTGATCATAAATACATTTATACATACTGATCAGTAATCTTAATAATAGTGAAATTAAGTGTTTCTCACACACGTTCATCATAATCAACATTTAAATGTTTTAAACCATTCTGTTCTTCTGTTCTTCTGTTCTGATGGTCTGATGTTCTCATAGTATCCGGTTCTTCATTCTTTTTAATGATCAACAATCAAGGCCCATTTTTCGACCCTTTGAGAAAGTCTCCAATCTTAACTGAGCCCATCAGTGCTGGGCTCTGCTCGGAGTGGAGGAGGACCAGAAGAGCTCCACATGAGCACAGTCCAGCTGCAGCTTCACATTAAGACGTTGAACTGTGGAAACACGAGCTGACTTTCAAGCAGTCACAGGAAATGCTGCGTGTTTGTCAGTAAGTTTATTACTGACCACTATCGTCCAGAAAAACAGGCCTCCACCTTTTTCACTCTGAAACATCTCCACCAGGAGACGAGTTACCACGGCGAGCTGACAGAGGAGGAGCTGAAGGTTGGAAACCTCAGTGAGGGACCCGACTCACAGACAGGCAGACTTCTTTATTAACACAATCTACAGCTTAACAAACGTTCAGTCTGTTTTTCTGCCTCGGCATCGTGGTCACACTGAAGATCTACAGATGACCCGAGACACCCTCTCCTCTCCTCAGACCGCGCTTTCAGAGTGAACCATCTCCTGCCATTAAAAACCTCTTCAGACCTCAGCAGCACACACAGCTGCTGCTCAGCGGCAGAAAAAGCTGAAAGAAAAATCGATTCCATGAACAAAGCTGCTGAGAAATCTTTTCTTCCTTTTCCACCTCGGCTTTGATTCTCCTGCAAACGCTCCATCAGACGAAGGCGCCCCAGAGGCCTGCAGGAAAATGTTGTTCTCTGTGTTGTCAGGATGATGCGACCTCTGAGTTCTGCAGCAGGTTGCTCAATAACGCTGCTGATCTGAGAGTCTCTCAACCAGGTATCACAGGATCTGAACAGGAGACCGGCTCTCACTCCTAATTAGCAAACTGCTCTGAAAGCTGCATCTTGGTCGATGTTTGTGCTCCGTGTTTGAATATGAGGACAGCTGAAATTAAAACCAGCGGGAGATTGTTGCTGTGTCCCATCACGGGCTGAATATGTATCGTCTAACGGGAATCAGCTCTCACTTTCTGACTGGAATACAAACGTAACAGCATGAACGCTGCTCCCAGATTCTGGGATCAGTGACGGTACATAACCAACACTGCAGCTTCCTCCACAGTCCAAAGACATGAAATTAGATTGCCTGTAGGCGTGAATGACTGTCTCCAGTGACGACTTTGCAGAAACCAGTGAAACCAGTGTGGTACAGATCCTCGTCAGGAGTCAGGACCAGCTTGAAATGGACACAAGACGACTTTTTATCCAAGCTAGCAGCAGTTTGACTCTCGAGGTTGAACATTTGAGTTTTTGAGTAGACTGCTGTAAAACTCTACATCTGTGTTACCTCCTCGCCCAGAGCCAGCATCAGGTCCGATCTGTATTTTGATGTATCTGATGGTTGGCAGAGACGCAGAGCTTGCTGTCAGGCCTTTTCTCAGCGTAAGCTGTTTGTTTTACCGCCTCGTTACAGGGGGCCACCCTCCAGCTGTCGGCTCCGTATTTCTGGACAAATTCAGCTGAAAATGGTGTTTGCATGCATCATCTTGATAGGAAGTGATCAGGGCTCCAGTAGCCACTCCAATCATTATGCTAATTATCCATTAGGTTCATTATGCTCGATAAGGACCCTCAGGCAAGTTAGGAGCTGTTATGGGCTCGTTAGTGGCCTTTAGTGTCTTCAGGGGCTCATTTGAGGCCATCAGGGTCAGACGAACAGCCGGATCGCTGGCCACAGCTGTGTGATGAGGAAATGAGTTTCCCGTTAACAAGCTGATATTACAGCGTTTAAACCGGACAATGATGCTGCCTGTTGGTAAACACACTGCCGCACGGAGCGGGAACAAAAGGCCCAGGGGTGCATCGAGGTCCACAGCTCCCACTGACGTCAGCTCCTTCATTTAGCCTTCCTGATTCAGCAGCAGCAGCGAGTTCAGCCCATTAAGGCGTTTCGTTATGTTCAGTGGCAGAGGAGGAAATGTTGGGCCGTTGTTGCAGAGCCACAAAGTCTCTCTCCTTTTCTCTTCTTAGCTTCCTCCGTCAGCGTCCTCTTCACTCTCTGCTCCTCTGCCATCATGTCCATAGAAGCTGCTGACTGCTGGGCCTGAACTCTCTTCTTCTTCTTCTTCCCGATGGTCCATGGCCTGTGGTACAAACATTCACACTCCCCCAGCACTCTGAACTCACAGACTGAGCTAACATGAGCTAACAGCAGCTACAGCTGGCAGCAGTTCCCTTCACTGTCCATCATAAACTCTGTAAATCACAGTGTTGAGGCGCTTGCACAGAGGAGCACGGTGTTCTGGAAACTTGCAGAGCAGCTGGACTTCGTCTTTTGTTTTTTAATGTCCAAAGTAGAAAGTGAAGACTCGTGTCCAACAGAAAGCTGCTGAATACATGTAAAGCTGTCTGTGTGTCTTCACAATGTAATCCCTGGATTTAAACTGGATGCATGACACATGATGTACTGACCTTTAGCCTGACTGCAGGGAGCATGCTCCGCCTGACCTTGAAGTTCTTCTGTCTGTCTTTGTTTTGTTGCTTCGAGTCTCCGGCAGCCCGACATGTCAACAGACGACACGGCTTCATTACAGCAGCCACAACCAACAGGAATCGATAGAAGACGGAGGCAGAATACTGACCTCATTCTGGCCTCAAACCCGAATCCAACATCTCAGTGTCAAAACACACACACACACACACACGTCTTCCCTCACATCACTTTAAGGGCAGATATCACTGACAGTTTGTTACTGACATTGATTCTTTTTTGTGTTTTCTGAAATGTAATGTTTAAATATGCAAATGAGGCGTTATCTAATGCTCATGACAGAAACAGAACCGGACCTGTAAATGGGCCGTGCATTAAAAGGAGCCGGTCACGTCAGATGTTGAACTCTGACTGGCGTTATAGAAGCAGCTGTTTTGTTTCGCGCTGGCTCCTGATTGGATATTCATCCTGTGACACAATCACTTTAAGTTCTGCTCATGAACTCTGAGAAAATAAAAGCCATTCATCAAACGTCTCACGGCAGCTCTCTTAAGTTGGTTATGGTCAGATTATGGATGACTGCAGCGCCGAGGCGGAGCTGCATGAAATATTAATGACGGCGATCCGTCGGCTGAAGCTGTGACTCGGAGCCGGCAGCTGTGGAGTTTCCTCTTCCTGTTTTTGTGTTCATCACTGCTGGAATCATTCTCTCTGAAACAGGAGCCACCTCTCCCCGGCTGGGCTCCCACCCTGTCTGACAGCACTGCCTGTTCACCCCCATCATTAGTCACAGCCGATGTCGGTGGCATTAAACAGCTGATGCTGAGAGTCTGTGGGGAGACACTTGTTGTCATATCATTAATTAAAACTGCTGGCTGCTGCATTTTGTGACCTGCAGTTCATTTGCTGCTGAATAACCCAGGCTACCATCTTCTCCTGGTGAACGGTGCCAGGCTCGTCCTCAAGATGAATAAGGTAGAAAGTTAATCAACAAGACATCACGATGAATTCTGATCATGTAGGATTAATATCAGCTCTCACGCCAGATGTTAGATCCACACAGGTTCCAGGTTTTAATTAATGACCTGACAACGAGCTGCTCTCGGGTGTTTGTTGCTTTCCTTCGATTTGCTGGTGAACGAGTCCGAGATGAGCCTTGAATCTTGTATCTTGAGCCTTGAATCTTGTATCTTGAGCCTTGAATCTTGTATCTTGTATCTTGAGCCTTGAATCTTGAACTTCGTCCTTTTCTTCCACAGACCTCATAAAATCTCTGACGTGTTGAATGAGAAAACCTTCGGCGCTGTGTGAACTCTCACGTTGTCTCGGCATCTCTCTCCGTCTCGCTCTTATTTTGAGAGTCTCTCCTCAGCTCCTCTGCAGTCACTCAATCTTTTATCCGCAGTTAAAAATGCAGAAACATTCGTCTGAAGCCTGTCGAGGAGTCAGAGCCGTGTACTTCACCTCCATAATCCTTTCATTCAGCGGTAACAGTCTCCACGCCAGCCTGACCCTGATCCACTCGGCTCACGCTGATGAGCAGTCGGACATTTCAAAGTGAATCTTTTCATTCAGCAGCAGTTTGAACTGATAAATCATCAGATGAACGTTCGTGATCGGCTGTTACCAAACCAAACAGGAAGGAGTTATGCAGTCGTATTTCCAGGAGGCATGACGTACTGATCAGGACTAATGGATGAGTCAGCCATGACTCAAGTCTCGACTGTTACCCAACTCCATTTTCTACTAAATGCATCGTTCAGTTTGGCACACAGCAGCGCTGTCACATCTTCATCACGGTCGTCTGTGAAAAGAACTGATTCAGTTTTGACGTCTTCAGACGTTTTTCCTTCTCCATGCTCCTACAAATCACCGACAGGTCTGTTGATGTGATGCTGTGACATGAACTCTCAGTTAGAATTCTGAGATACTGACGTGCATTTGTCCTCCTCACCACAAGGAGCTCCACCTTCCAATCACAGCACGTTCAAACATCCTGCAGTGTAAAGAGAGGTGTGAGTGCTGCTTCCTCCTCCTTTGTCTCCAAACGTTTCCATCCTGCCATGCAGCTTTTGCTCATCCCTCAGTGTGAGTAGTTTGTTCTGCCTGTCTGACATCGCGCTGATTCTGACTGACGTAGTTAAATATGACAGTTCTGTTATCTGGTGAGACTTTGGTGGTTTGTGGCTCCAGGTAGAAGAAAAATAAATAGAAAATGTAATTTCAGCAGTTTGGATGATTTTCAGGCACTTCATAAATGAAACAGTTCATTGATGAGTTGATGAGTATTAATCCAGATTAAATGATCAGTCAGTCAGTCAGCCATAAACATACAGGCAGCTTTGAATCTGATCTTTCATGTGTTTGTTGAACTTTTCACCTCAGAAAATAAAAAAGATATTTTGCTTGTTGCATTGAGCTGAAACGGCTTTTTAAGCTGATTATCAGTTATTTGAAAGTCCTGCAGTGCTGCACGTTTGTTTTATTGGATGTTACAGCGGTTTGTCTGTTTTTCAAACACTGAGCAAATCAGATTTCACCCCAGAAGCCCGTCAGACCTGAGCCACCCGGAGGGAGATCTGCTGTCAGCTCCGCTTTACGTCCCAAACACAACCAGACTCAGCCATTTTCTTGTTTCCTTCGTCTCCTGTGTGTGAGCTGCAGCTTCAGTTTCCTGACAGAGCGGAGCTCGGATTGAAAAGTCCACGCTTTATTTGAAGAGGACGTGATGAATCACACCGATGGCTAAACATTTCAGAGGGAATTATGCTGTTAATTACTAATTAAGGGAGCATTTCATGCGTCATCAGAGTGTTGCATTGGTTAGGAAGGATTGGTTTCTCTCTGCCGTACACTGATTGGCCGTCAGGAGTAATAATACGCCGAGCAGACAGGAAATATCTTTCATGGTGCCGAGTAGAAGCAGAGATCACACGGCAGAACCCGAGATCTACAGCCAGGTGTCGGTTCTGTAGTGTCGGCACAGTAAGTCCAAAACCTGATGAGAACTCCAGCTCCAGACTGTGAGGCATGTTTATCGCTCCTCGTCCTCTAATGATTCATGATTAAAGGATGATTTGATTTCCTGTTCCATTTTATTCACACAGCACCAAATAACTTATGTCACCGTTGGCAACAGAACCAGGCTCAGCAGCCAGACTGGACCGAGGCGGGCTCTGCCGGCTGCTGTGTTCGCTGCTGCCCGCTGGTTCAGAGGCTGTGATGAACCGCTGGCAGACTGACAGACTGCTGCTGCTGCAGGGTCGGTAATTGGACGCTGAGTGACACAAAGAAGAAACATGTCAACTCATCAACATCCATCACTTCATATCAGAACCAGAGGACCACTCTGGACCGCTCCTCTGACTTCCTTATACACGGTACTTCATTGACCTGATTGGCTGACGTTCACCTGTGACCTGCAGCCTTTCAGTACATACACACACACACACACACACACACATCCTGTGTTTTAGGGGTTAAAGCCCGAATGACTGACTGGACTCAGTTGGACGGACAGTGATGATTAATATTTCATGAGAGGATCTGTTCTTCTATCCATGTGAGGACATCAGGTCAGGTGAGCAGAGTCCAAAGGTGAGCTCAGACATCAGCGCTGACTCAGTTTACATCCCATCAGTCCTCCTGCTGAGTACTCATCACTCACATCTACATCATCTATATTATCTTAATATTATATTACACCTTTTCTAAATATGCAAATGAGGCATCATCTAATGCTAATGCTAATGCTATCTTTTGGACAGCAGTAAACTCGTTCAGAGTGGCGCCCTCTGCAGTCCACAGAGGAGACTGCTGGTTCAGTTGATGCTACAGTTTAATTACAGTCACTGTCATTAATCAGCTTCTCTTAATGTAGCTCAGTAACAGTTTCCTCACAGACATTCAGCTGCTTTAAATCTAAAATCAGGTGACTGTCGCCACCCACACGCAGCGCTCTGCAGGTGGACGCCATCTTATGCAAATGAGACATTTGGTGAAATCAACAAACAAACAAAGTGAAGTCAAAGAAACAAAATGTTTCCTCTGGTGACGCCTCGTTAACCTGCAGCTCGTTACGACCCGGGGCTCAGCTCAGCAGCCTCAGTTCCACACAAACATGTAAAACTATGAAAACACGTCCTACAACAGTTTTAGCTTCTGCAGTCATGTTGCAGCATTTTGTCTTCGGTCCTCTTCATTCAGCCACTGCTCGTTATCTAACACTAATCAATGCTGCACCACAAATCAGCTTAAGCAGCCATAATTATGCTGCATGGTCCACATAAAGCTCCAGAGGCTCTTTGTCTGCAGCTCAGAGTAAATCATAAATTCATTAAGCAGTCATTTTAAAACGGACTCCAGCTTCATGAGTCTGAATCTGTGTTTCACCTGCTGGGCTCGAACATCTCGTCCTCCTCACACACTCGCAGTAAGCGTGCATCAGACCGGCTGCTTGTCTGTGAACGAGTTACTGCGAGTGGAAACGCTTCAATTCATCTTCATGATCACAGCCAGAGCAGAGAGTCCTGCTGAGACCACGAGGAGAGCACGGAGGAAGCAGAGCTTAGAAAGACCTCGAGGACGCAGCCCGGCTCTGCACAGTGAAATCCAAGAACATGATGTGAAACACACAGAAGAAGATCTCAGAAACTCTCCTTCCTGATGAAAACACTGTGGTTGGACAGCTTCTAATGAAGGCAGCAAAACAATATGACCGTCCTGAATGTGGAGGAAGGTGAGAGCTCGCTCACTGTTCATCAGCAACATATTAAACCAGCGTGTGAAAAGTCAGAGGAAAGTGTCAGCGTTTCATGAAGCTCTCATTAGGACCGCTGAGCACTCATACATTATTTAAATATCATAATAAAAGCACCAACAGCTTCATAACTCAGGAGTGTCACATTAATGGAGAGCACTGAAACAATATTTCCCTCCTAGATGTCGACGAGTAAACGTGTGAGTACACGAGAACCTTCAAAGCGAGTTCCCTGTCGCACTTAAAGAGCAGTGAAGATGAGTCATAAAAATAATGATTCTTCAGCGTGAAGAACCATGTTCAGCTCTCCAGAGAACCATCAACAAACAGGTTCTTCTCCAAGGAACCGTCTTCATCAAGGTTCTTTGTGGGCTGAGCTGGTCCAGTAAAGGTCACAGAGCTTTGACCATCAGCTTCATCAGAGGCCTTCATGAGATTTCAACAGATTTCAACAGGCCGCTGCCTTCACAGAAACTTTGTGAGGAAACTAAAGAACAATGTTCCATGTTTTATGTGCAGTAAAGTACCAACGCGTATCTGTATAAATACAAGAAATATTTGACATAAAAACATGAAGTGCTGCGTGTGTTTCTACCACAAAGACGTGGAAGTGAGTGACCCTACCTGTCCGCGCTGAGCGCCGTCAGTGTGAACACGGACACGCCGACCGATGTGAGCTGGATGACGGGGATGAGTTTGCACGCCGCCTCGCCGAACACCCACTCCACGGAGAAGTACCGGAACGCGTCCACCGGCACGCAGGTGACCAGCAGCAGCAGGTCTCCCGCCGCCAGGCTGGAGATGAAGATGTTGGGCACGCTGCGCATGGCGCTGTTGGTGATGAAGATCTTCACCAGGGTGATGTTACCCAGCAGACCCACGGTGATGATCAGAATGTACACCGAAGTCATGACGCAGCGCACGGCGAAGTGAACCGTCTCCCCGCCGTCTGAGGACGCCCACCAGCCGGGCTCCTCGGTGGAGTTCGGGCTAAGAGCCTCGGGGTCTCCGGCTAAGTCGGAGAGGAACTCGTCGTCCATCGCTGCAGCTGGAGCGGGAATATCCACAGACAGGAGCGGGGACGGGCTGGAGGGATCGGGCGCGCAACGGGAGGATCCGCGCGTAAAGACGCAGAACGACAGCGCCAAAAAAGCCTCCGACAAACCTCAGAGACACAAAAAACTGGAACTTACAGACGAGACTGACTGAGATCCGACCGACCACCGACCTACTGACTGAGAGGAGACTGACGACCGTAAAGAAAAGGAGCAGTGAGTGTTACACTCACGTGGAGAGAGAGAGCTGGAGGGTGGGAGGAACGAGAGGACGAGGAGGAGATATGACAATACAGAAATACTCTCAGCACAGCAGGCTGATGCTCAGCGTCCACCTGAGGCTGGCTGCAGAAGTGAGCCAGTCTCCATAAGTCCCCATGTTAGACAGCAGAAATAAACATGTTTACAGCCTGGTACAAAAACAGTTTTGGTCTCTGTAGCTAATTTCCCCGTTCATGACAACTGTACTGAGGGTGAATTTATATACAACTCACCTGTTCACATTATATTAAGGCTTAAAGTTATGCAGGATTCAGACTTTGATTGACAGGTGGGCGTGGTCACAGGTGGTTTGTTTGAGCAGCCTCAGCTGATGACGAGGCAGCAGAGAGGTGCAGTGTGGGTGATGAAGGTGTTTCTGTTCTCACGTGGCTACAGTTCTGACAGTGACTGTAATTAAACTGTAGCATCAACTGAACCAGCAGTCTCCTCTGTGGACTGTAGAGGGCGCCACTCTGAACAAGGTTACTGCTGTCCAAAAGCTAGCATTAGCATTAGCATTAGATGATGCCTCATTTGCATATTATTGCATGTTGCATTAAAAAACTTGAAATAAAAAATAATTGTCTTAATGTGAGTAATCGGTCGCTGGCAGACACACGTCTGTCCTCTGTGAGGTCACATGACTGTTCAGACTGTCTGAAGGTTTCTACAAAGAGTTTGTTCATAGTGATTTATGCAACATTTCACTCATAAAAACTTGGAGAAACTTTTAACATGTTGCTGCTGACAGTATTTTCTAATTTATGGAGCGATGAAAGCAGCCGGATGTTATGCAAATAAGTGAATTTTTAACTAGTTTATTGGCTCATTTTCTGTCCTCGCTGCCTCCAGGCCTGATGACTCCATTTCTCTTCAACAACAAATCACCAACATGTTTCTCAGTTAGGATATTAACTCCATCCAACATGAGCTCTGTAAACTCCAACGAGCTGCTTGAAATGTTCGTCTGCACCTCAGACAAATGTTTGGCAGATTTTCCTCCAAATCTTTTGTCAGGCCCAGATTTACTCTCAGCGTCCTCTTCACTCTCTGCTCCTCTGCCATTATGTCCATAAAGGCTGCTGACTGCTGGGCCTGAACACCTCCTCTTCTTCTTCTTCTTCTTCTTCTTCATCTTCATTGAGGTGGTTTAAAACGCTGTGATACAAACACTAACACTCCCCAGTGCTCTGAGCTCACAGTCCAGCTAACAAACTGAGCTAACATGAGCTAACAGCAGCTAGCAAACTGAGCTAACAGCAGTTACCAGACTGAGCTAACATGAGCTAACAGCAGCTAACAGACTGAGCTAACATGAGCTAACAGCAGCTCCAGCTGTCAGCAGTTTACTTCACTGTCCATCATAAACTCTGTAAATCACAGAGAGTTGAGGCGGAGCAGCCGGAGGACATCAGAGGGAAAACCAGGAAACATTTTCTCCATAAAATCTGATCCAGTTTCACCAGAATCAGTGAAATAGTTGGTGTGTGTGACTTAGTGCCGTAAAGCGTTACGTACTTCTCCCGACCCGGAGCCCAAAGTTACATGTGAGAACAGACGTACGACTGACAGAGACACCGTTCACCTGATCACAGGTCACCTGATCACAGGTCACCTGATCACAGGTCAGTGTGGATCAGCAGGATTTCTTTTTATTGTAGAAAAGTTGAGCTTTAAGTGTTTGACTGTCGTCGCTGTGATCTCACGCGTTCTTCATGATTTCTTCGTTCCACTTCAGACTCAACGTCCTCAAAGCTGAGATGTATTTTCAAGATTTTTGCCCATTTTTTGTCAGTGATTTGGTTTAAAAAGCTGCAGGTGGGCGACAAGTGAGATTTAACACACAACCAGGAGTCCACAAGAAGCATGAAGAGTGGGATGAATACCCTGATGGCCTTATCTTCCACTAACACCTGCATGTTTTTTTTCCTGAACCCAGCAGTTTACTTTGCGTGGATTCATTCAGCGTATCATTAAATGTCCAGGTTTCCTCCACGTCTCCAGCACTACAGGAGCACATCCTCTAATCCTGCATGTTTACGTCGCCATCAGGGGAATAAAACGGAGGGAGAACTACAAATATCAGTTCAGTGTTCTGTGAGATGTGTTGAAGTCTGTTATCTGTTACCACGTAACCTCCTCCTGAAAGAACAGTCAGCGCCGACCTTCAGCGTCACACATTGTGTCATTAGAATATGAGATGAATGCACTTAATGAAAAACATGAGAGCAAGCTGTGGCAGGTTCAGGGATGAAGTCAGCGCTAACAGCTCCAGGGTCACCCCGTTTCTCACAAGTGCTTTTTGCTGACTTTTAATAATTATGATTCATGACATGAGGAGCTTTTTAGAAGCCATTTCCTCCTTACTTATATTTTTAAAAACCTTTGTCCCCGTGCCAGGAGGATATGAGATCAAGGATGCCATGTCGAGCACAAACTGATTCAAGTTTTGTTTTTGCCGAGCTTTGTTCACAGATCAGATCAGTCATTGTATGTTCAGATATGTCATAATGTTCATAAATGTGAGTTTTTAGAAATCTGCCTTTTTTGTGCTCATTCAACCTTTTTCTGCACGTTTCAGGCCCAGCAGTCAGCAGCTTCTGTAAAGGCAGAGGAGGAGAGAGTGAAGAGGACGCTGACGTTTCCTGATGAACAGTGAAGTAAACTGCTACCAACTGTAGCTGCTGTTAGCTCATGTTAGCTCAGTGTGTTACCCGGGCTGTGAGCGAGGAGGAGGTGGAGGAGGTGGAGGTGATTGGTGGTGGTGGTGGTGGTTGTTGTTTCCAGGCCCAGCAGTCAGCAGCTGTGTGATACTATCACTGTTTATGTAGAGCTGATGCTTCTCCAGCCAGCACGAGCCAGAAGGAGTTGGCTGCTAAAAGTTGCATCAAGTCACACACGGTTAGTACGGCCCACACCGGAAGCTCTACAGCTGGACTTTCAAAATAAAAGTATAAAACCCCCTCACCAAAAGAACAATGTGGCGGCGTTGAAGGTTACAGTCGTGTTCTGAGCTCACAGATGTTTTCACAGCATCAAGCAAGTCATCACATTCAAAAACTGAAAGATTTTCATGCATCATTAATGTCACGTGTGTTATTTATTATTTCTATTATATCTTTAACTGTTTTTATGTAGCAGTGACGTCACAGCGATGGTTCATTTCAGTTTTATTTCTTTCTCACATGTTTGGCACTCTCTTCCTTTCTCAGGCTCAGGGCTGAGTTTATTTTGAAAGCTCAGACCGGAAGTTCCTCATGTTGACTCTGACTTGACTCTGGCTCTCTGTCCCGCAAGTTCCCGCAACTGGGATGAGTTCAGGATCCCTGAGTGGAAAAAGGAGGGTGGAATGAACAGCACGCCGCCTGGATTACGGTTGGTGTGTGGACTTCCTTTTTTGTTTTATTTTGTCCAGTTTGGTTTGAATTTGGATCTGATGTCTTTTGTATTTGGGGGGGGGGCGGTCGCTGGACTTTTATTTTGGAACAACAGCAGCTCTTCCAGAAGTATTTACAGTGCAGGGTGTGTGCTGTGTTTGACTAAATTAGACCTCATTTGGCATGAATGAATCATTTATCCACATTCATCCATTTGGATTGGGGATTTCAAAATAAAACTACAAATCTTTAAAAATAACAAAAGTCGAGCTGCTTTGTGTTTCTGTTGTATGTTTGCCCTCCCTCTCTCTCTCCCTCTCTCTCTCTCTCTCTGCATTGTGTGTGACAGGAGGTTGTTTTTTCGCTGACATAGTTCTAGGGGGATTATAATACATGGACCACATGCCCCCCTCCTCTCCAGGCCATTGTTGGCCCCTCCATCTCTGTTGTCCTTTTTCCAGTCAATTGATGGAGGGATAAAAGGCAAAAAAATATGCATTGACATGAGCTTTGAGGGCAGAGAGAGCAAGCGAGGGGTCAGTTGGAGATTTCGCAGCCCGACTGTCGGCGGACGTTTAACTGTTGCCAGCAGTACAGCCGGCCATGAGGGTCGGGATCAGGCCTGATATGACACACAGGAGACAGACAGGCCAAACATGTCTTTAAACTACATCAGAAACTTCTATGAAGGATGCGTGAGTAGACACACAGTGTTGGGTTCTGAACATCGATGTTGTTTTTAATCCGTCTCCTCTTTACCTGACCTGTTTGTGAGGCGAGGCGCTCCTCTGCTTTGTGACGGTGTCATTTGTTGTTTGGGTGGTGTGGGTCTGGAGCACAGCAGGTTTTGTTTTAGCCTTCAGGGCCTCTGTGAGCCTCTGCTGCATTCATCCGCCTGACAACAGCCATTTTCTCTTTGTGTCTCACTCGCTGTGATTGTGCAGTGAAAATGTTTGTACTCATATGTGGTGGATACATGACTATCTATCCACGCCTGCATTAACGTACATGTACACTGGGGCTTGTTTGTGATCCAGCTCAGGCCTCCTACGGTGATAGGCCAGTTCCACACCTTGTTCTTCGGCTCGGTGCGGATGTTCTTCCTGGGCGTTCTTGGCTTCGCCGTCTATGGGAATGAGGCACTGCACTTCAGCTGCGACCCGGATCGCCGAGAACTCAACCTGTACTGCTACAACCAGTTCAGACCGATAACGCCTCAGGTAGGACTGAACTTAACTCTCTCTCAGACCTGTCATTGTACACAGAGCTTTGTTTGTGTGTACTAATAAATAAGGTGGCAATAACATGTCAATACATGAGGACGTGTCTCAGTAGATCCACTGTCATGAACAGATTACATACATTCTGAATGTTCCACTGAGGCTTCTGTAGGGACGCACAGAATGTGTCCAGTCAAATAAAAACATTCGCAGTCAAACAGTCACAGGCTGTATCAGTATTTTTTGTCCCTGCAGCCTCAGACACCAATGCCATCTTTTATTCACCTGCATCATCTGGACGGCCAGTTTAAAAAAATGTATCGAGATGAAAAATGAAAGTACAAATATTCTTTTCCCTCGTTTGTTCTTGTTCTATTTCCCCACACCCAGCCTCTTAGTTTCTATTTCTCCGACACCACAACTCTTTTCCTCTAGTCCACTTAAAGGGTAACTTCGATCTACCCCCTCCTCAGGTGTTCTGGGCGTTACAGCTGGTAACTGTGCTGGTTCCTGGGGCGGTGTTTCACCTCTACGCAGCCTGTAAGAACATAGACCAGGAAGAGATCCTGGAACGACCCATCTACACCGTCTTCTACATCATTTCTGTTCTTCTGCGCATCATTCTTGAAGTCATTGCCTTCTGGCTACAAAGCCACCTCTTTGGCTTCCAGGTCTGTACATTTCCAACGAGTTCAAATGGAATGAAATTTGAAACTTTCCTTTTGCCTCTATTGTTGTGAAGAATTTTACTCATCATTTGGTCAGTTCAGTCAGTAAAGAGAAATCGCAGAGGAGCCCACGATGTTTTTATGCTGAAAGGTTTCTTGAAGTTTGGCCAAGGAGACCAAGATTAGTTGTGTCACAGCACAGAGACACAACTAATGTGTCTACAGTCTACAAACAAGAAAATATGTTTCCCATTAAATTATTACCTGACATTATAGAGACTTCTAAGTTATGTACCATCTGCTGTGTTAAGGGAGTGAGTCAGCCCTATCCTCTGACCTCCGAGTTGATGAAGAATGGCTCTGCTTTCTTAAACGCAAACACACAGCGGCTCTGAATCTCAAGTCAGTGTCCCCATAACAACCTAAGATTATCTCTGTCCCTACAGTAACCTCAGGACATACGAGGGACCCTGCCTAACCCCCGTGTGAGGCATGCAGGAATAGAAAATTCCCTCAGCCCTCTGCCTGTCATGGTCATGGCGACCAAAGGGCATGAAGAGTACCCCTTACTGTGCAACCTTTTCCCCGTCTTAGGGCAAACCAAAGGAGATGTAATTCTTCAGTGTGGTTGAGGGAACACCCTTTACTGTCTCTGAACCAGATCAAACTTTCTTCCCTTCAAACCTTCAGTCAGTAGCATTTCAAAGCATTTCTTAACTTTTGGTGGTTCCACACCAAAAGTTAAGAAATGCTTTGTTGCCTCCTTGAAAGTTTTGAGACACCTTGCTAAGAGATGTCAGAGCAATGTAACATTTAAAAATGGTGGAATAAATACAGGTCGGTTAGCAGAGGGTAACTGTTGACTTCTGGAGAAGAAGCTTGGTCAACCCAAGAGCTGGACCAGAGTCCAGCATGAATCTGTGCGTACGACCTGACTGGTGTCAGCGATAGCAGCGGAGGTTAAAAATGGCCACGGTCTGATCTTTTTTTTCAATATGGTTCCAGGAACATGATGCTGACACACTTTTCCTCCAATACACATTATACAAACAAGTGTCTTTGGGCATGAGGTGCCAGGAAAGGTTTGCACTGTGACTGTGTTGATGAATTCTCTTACTGCACTGTCTGTGTGGATCAGGATTCCTTTGTTAGTTTTAAAGTCAGTGTTGGTTTCTCTGGCATCATTCAATAACCAAGCTCAGAATATACAATACAATAATGAAAGCATCGCCGCCTTGTGTTTCTTTTTCCAGGTCCACGCGCTCTACATGTGTGATGCCAGTGCTCTGGAAAAGGCCTTCAATGTGACTAAGTGCATGGTGCCCGAACACTTTGAGAAAACCATCTTCCTCAGTGCCATGTACACCTTCACCGTCATCACCATACTTCTCTGTGTTGCTGAGATATTCGAGATACTCTGCCGACGGCTTGGTTACCTCAACAACCAATGACCCATACGTAACAAACACACACATACAATGACTAAGGGTGAAAATATATGACACTGTTTCTGGCTCTTTGTTAGCTACTTCTGGACTCTCATCAAACAGGAAGCTAACATTAGAGCAGAGCCTCACCTGTGGTCCACTGTGAGTCAGCGGCACCAAGAAATTTGAGAATGTGCGACAGCGTCATAGTTGGCAAGTCCGAAATATTCTCTAGGTGTTTTTTTTACCTTAACTATAGAGCGATCATCCCTGGTTGTGTTTCCGTGGGTCTGTACTGGCTGTGTCTACCGTCGTTGTATGGACTGGTGGCCAGAGAATATATTCCTCTGACTCTGAACCGTTGGGGGATAGAAAGGGAGGGTTTCTTTTTTTCCACATGACTGAAAGACTGGCATCAAGCTCAGGGTGCTACTAAAACCTGAGATGGTCAAATTATAGCACCAGTTTGTCTCAAACCTGGACGTCCCTAAAACTGCGTTCTTGGAGTTGTACACAGTTGTACCTCAGATCTTACACAATAAACCCTGGAAGCAGTAACTGCACATAGCTTTGACGTGTACTTAAGGTGTGCACTGAATCCATCAAAATTCATCAAATCAGTTTGGTGGATCTTCTCTGGACTTCTTATGGAGTTCCAACAATGGAACTCAACAGCTCAGTTTCAGGAGATTTCCAAAGTTTGAAACACATACAGTCTTCTTGTAATAACAGTCACCATAGTCTGGAAGACAAACTTCCAGGTGCTGATCGAATATGACAGGCAGACTACGGAGCTGGCATCGGATTATCACTGTGATCCAGTAACCTTACCCACGGGCGAGTGAATTGCAGGTGCCATTGCTCCTGACACTCCTATGTGTGACAGTTATCACTTCCAGTCTGTGTCCGATATTGCTTCCAGGCCATTCTGACCTTTTAATTCCATCAACATGAACTTTGTTGTGGACTTTTCGACGGGGTTGTCTGCCTTCATCAAATATCTGTTTCAGCTTGGTGCGTTGTAAACAATGTGAGACACCAACCTCACGCGCTAGAAAGACTAAAACCACCTGTGAGATATAAAGACATCTTTAAACATTCTGATCACTAAAGATGAAATATGTTTGAACTCTCCCCAAAGACACAAAAAAGATTTAAAGATTCATAATCTGAAAGATCAATGAGAGATATTTAAATTTAGGCAACAAAAAAAAAAAACAAGTTGGGATGAATAAAAATGAAAAATCACAGTTTTCATGCTAGAAACCAGTCGAATGTCTCATCATTCAAAGTGAGGCTGACGTGTTAAACATCTCACTGTGTAGTATCATTCTTAACGGACACGGACAAGATCTGCATAGATATTTGAAGTTTTTATAGTTTCAAGGCCCTATTGGTCACATATATAATGTAATAATTATTATTTCTATGGATGAAAACCAAAACGAAGTCTTCATTCAGTCCAGATTTAATCAAAATGATGGTTGAGTCTGAATCTCAACCATCTCCCGATTGTATTTATATCACCTTTTCCTAGCTTGAAGTACTACACATAATACTTGGTGTATTTTTGCTTTGGTGTCACTGTCCATGTTTTCTGAAAATGATTACCTCTCATGTTTGTAATGTTTTTTTTTAATCAGACATCCATCCAACTTTTGTTATGAAGTTTTCAGCAATCTGTTTATCATCTCAGGTACAAAATTGCATTACCAGACAAAAGTGGATCAAACCCTCATTTCGAATCCTTTTAAACCCGGATGATCATTTATAGATATTCAGCACTGAGGGACCACTCGGTGGAGTCCTGCTCCTTTTCAGCCTGTGCTCCAATCACAGTGCCGGCCATCTTCCTCCTTCCCCGTGCTTATGGATGCTATGTGCTAACGCTAAAAAAGAGACACATTCTGTACATGGACAAATTAAAATATGTAATAAAGCGCCAACCATGAAATCAACAGTACAAACATCCTTTTAATATTAACAAACATTAGTTTTTTAGCTAGTTAGCTACACTATTTTCTTTTAACAGTGTAGCTAACTAGCGATTAATGTTGCTAACTACATAACAATTGATGTGGATTAGCTAAATAGTTAGCAAGGAGTTTTCTGACGTAAGCTAACGTAACATTCCTATGTGTTATCTTTTTCACACAGACAAGCTAGCACATAGCATATCTTAGCCCAGGGAAGAAGAAAATGACAGAGCTCTTTTTCTACTTCTAACTTTTATTGACACACAGAGCCAAAAAGGGAACAGGACTTAGGACGGGTCAACAGATCCCAACCTGTAGTACCAAAGGTTAGTCTGATGGGCTTTAAGAGGGTTTGAAACAGGCACGTGACTCCTGAGACTTGGGTTCGTCTGCGTTCTGGTATCTGTTAGTGGAGCATGGTTCTAAATTTTGCCTCTAGAAGTTCTGTCACCAAGACTTCGTCTTGTGTACAGTAAATAAAGTCAGAAACAAAGGAAGCTAACGTAGCTCATCAGCTCTGCGGGACAGCAACCATACTGTAACTGACTAATGCTGGTCTCCAGATGGCTAGCAGGTTAGTGACTACTCATTTAACCCTCTGCGTAGTCGCTACACCACCCAGCCTCTATCACCGTCATCATATCATCCATTTCATGTGGATGCATGCATGAGCTAGCTTTGTGTCTTGCTAGCTAGTGCTATTAACATCTCCAGAATGGACTAATCAGTACATTCAAAATTACACCTCATGGTCGTATTTTGCTCAGATTGGCCGAGGTTCATGTTTTTTTTATTGGCTTATAATAAAAATGATTTGACAGGCTGGCTGAATCTTCATAAAGAACTTTAGCTCTGTACATGAAGCTGTGATTATCTGTCTTTGAATGATTGATTTAATAATTCGGAAAGCAGATGGTGTAATTTGACAAGTTGGAGACGATGATGAATAACTGTAGAGATTGAAATACATCATCATCATTGATCTGAGGCACAACTTTAAGATACACCTTCTGACTTACGAAACAGTGCAGATCCCATTCTGTACGTTGGGTTTTACTGGTACTATTTTTTTTAACAAAATCTGAGAATGTATCTTTAAAACTTCTTGATGATTCTTTTCACCATAATATCAGAGTCTCTGGTGAAAATTCATCAACGTTATCATCATATCATATTTAAAATTCACCTTTTAATTTTTACATTTTTTCTTTTTACTGATGTTGTTTGATTTCATTTTTCATCAACGGTTTTCTGACTTGTCAAAGAAAAAGAGGCAGAGTTTATGACCAACACATTCATGCTGCATTGAGACAAATGTTTACTTCTGTTCAGGTGATCGGTCCTCTTCGTTTTGTCTTGAGATGATTGATTAAAAATGTCCTACAGCTGCCTCAGTTTCATTTTTAATTGAGTTGCCTCATGTGGAAATATTTACTGCAGAAAATGAATTTACCAAACAGAAAGTGTCATCGTTAATCCAGTGGAAAGTGAAAGTGTGTCCTAATACACAATTTAACATCATGAATCACGTTAGCCATCAGTCAGCAGGCTGATGGAGAAGTTTAAGTTAAGCAGAAATATTTATGTCCTTTATTTCCCAAAAAAAGAAGACATAAGAAATCTGAAGATGTTACAATTCTGGCTCATTTTTGTTCATCAGGCAAATTAGCAGTCACATTAGATGCAGCCCTGTTCAAGCCTCGACTTAATGAAGTTATTACTAAGTGCTTGAAATGCTGCCTCATACATACAGCAGGAGATGAGAGTCATCGAGTAAATACTCCATGTATGCTCAGCAGTAAACAACCCACCTCCACTTTAACTGACAGCGCTCATAAATCAGATCACAGCCATTTACACGCTGCTTCATACAGACGAGCTTGCAAAGAAAGGACAGGAGTCAGTGCAGGTGAAAAGGAGGCGGCACACTTCCTGACAACATGACGTATATTTCATGTATTGTATATTGTTATTATGACGACAGGCCACTTCAGGCCTCTCGTGGACTTGATGAATTGTGAATTTCGTTGCTCAATGACACTCAAACGAGTTTTCAAGTGCAAGTTCATATCAGTGTTGATAATTGAAGGTTGCCTTCGATTGTTACTGTGCGTTCACAGCAGTGACGTGCTTTGTTCTGCCTGCCAGGCTGCGTGTTCTGTGGGGAACGTGTAAGATAAGATAAGACGGACTTTATTGATCCCACACCAGGAAGATTCACCTCAGAAACAGACTAAAAACACAGAAATCCACCAGATTAGTTCTGGTTCTTGAGCCGGTGTAGGTACCAGATCGACTCGGGGTCCATCTGATTACAACACAAAATATAGTTCTACGGTAACGCCACTCGGACGAGCTAAATTACACCCAGTTTTCTAGATAGACAGATTGTTCTCTTTCTTGTCCAACATAAGAGTCCACACACAGTTTATTGTGGCTCCATAGCTGCTGCCGAACACCAGAACACAGCAAAAACCAGATCAGCCGACTCTCCGATGGACGTACAGAGTTCATCTAGTTGCTATGACTACAGCCAATCACAACTCTCCAACGTACAGCGCTTACGTTCGTTGGCGTCACCAGCAGACGAGGACCTGAGCTGATCTGGTACCTGCAGCGGTTCTGTCGCTGTATCTTCGTGTTGTCCTGATGGTGGAAGCATCGCGCAGGCCCAGAACATTATTCTACAACATTTTAACCATCTCCTGACTTTTTGTTCCTTTCCTGGGATTTATCTTCTACCAGCTCTGGCAGATGAAGTCCATCAGCTCAGCTCCACTGATCCAGGCAACAAATAAAAGGATCAAATCTGGTTTTGGTGGGAGGCCAATGAATGACCAATGAAGTGGGTGGGCTTGGATCCTCTCAAATCCATGACCACAACTGAAGACTCCTGTCTTCATGTGACTTTTGTTTCCAAACCGCTGAGCTGGGCAGTGTGAAACTAAAGCAACCACATACAATGTTTTCCACGATGGTTTGGACCAAAGAAAACACTGGCACCAGCAGACGGCCTGACCAAAGTCAGAACATGAGGCTTCATGAAAAGAACGTCAGCCTGTTCTGGTCTCAGGTCGCAGGTTCACCCGGCGGATCGAACCTCTCACGGGCTATAAACTGTAACGGATCGACCTCTCCGCTCCGAGCCCACCCACTTTCTGGGAAATGTAATTTTCTTCAATTTGTAGTGCTTGCTGCGATTCGCCCTGTTCACTGTGTCCTCATTTAGTTTATTGAGAATATGTTTTGGCTCGTACGTCTGACTGCAAACTCAATTGAAGGGCTGACGTTTCAGCCTGACCTCAAACCTTTTTAACGGGTCGCATCCAAAGTTCCACTTCTGTCTTTCTGCTGTGCAGCTTTCCCATCGCTGCGTTTCCACCAGCAGACTCAGACTCACTGTCATGTCACCTGATTTTAAACTGAATGTATTTTAAATGGTTTTCTGTCGTTGTTGTCGTTGTTGTCATATTCTGTGTAGAGAAACAGACATAATGACGTATTTATGATATCTGACGTCATTTCATTCGTTTGAACTTTGAACTTTTCAAACCAGGAGGCGCGCCTTGTGACGCCGCTGACGTCACCTGTCCCGCGTAGGGCGTCGCTCCTATTGGACGTGAACGCGGAAGTGAGTGGAGCACTTTTGCTAACAACAACAGTGAAGCTCGTCTCTGTCGGTGTTCCGGACCGGTTCTGCTCAGGACAGGACAGAACCGAACACACATGGCTCTGCCGCCCCAGCTCAAAGCCATCCAGCACCACCTGCGGACCGCGCAGGAGCACGACAAACGGGACCCGGTGGTCGCCTATTACTGTGAGTGTGCGAGCTAACGGCTAACTCCGTTAGCGTCCAGCTTTGTTTACCTCGGAGCCTGTTAGCTTAGCATCGCTAACTTTCACTGACAGCGCAATATTGGCGGGTTTAAACAGTGACGTCATGTAATCACAGGCTAATGTTAGCTTTGTTAGCTTTGACGGTTCAAACTTCGTTAGCCGGCTAACGTTCCCTGAACGTCACATTGCGTCACTCTGTGGGGGTTTCCGTCACTGCTGCGTTCACTGACACAGCCCTGTGAGGCGGCACCTGCTCAGGTAAATGTGTGAAGGTTCAGCTGCTCACAGACGGTCTGTTCCTGCATGTGAGACAGGTAGGCAGGTGTCAGACAGACAGACAGACAGACAGACAGGTGCCAGACAGACAGACAGGTGTCAGACAGACAGACAGACAGGTGTCAGACAGACAGACAGACAGACAGGTGTGGCCTGGTCCAGCAGGTTCCTGGTTGTCAGTGTGAGCTCCACCCAGCACCATGATGTGACGACAGTTCATGGTAGTTGTAGTTCTTTAAAGTGGCACAGGTACTGAGAGCTGAATGCTCTGTTTGGCAGGTGTCTCCACACTGTGGTGAGCAGGTCCTAGACAGGCAGACAGACAGACAGACAGACAGGTATGAGGCAGACAGACAGGCAGACAGTAACACTGACACGGTCAGACTTTCTGTGACAGCATAAGACGTTGGAGACACTTTACGAGCTCACCTTGACTTCAGCGACGGTTACTCTGCACGTGTCCACGTGGCTCGTGTCAGTCCATCGCCGTACGATGAGTCGATCTCGTTACGTCTACAAACAGTCTGAGCAAAAAAACAGATGAAAATGAAACAAATGAAAATTATATTTGAAGTTTTTGTTTTGATAGTGAAGCGGGCACGAACACGACCTTCATCCAATATTTAATCATTTTACTGTGTATTGTTTGTCTGTTAACGGACACGGGATGTGTCATCGTCTTATCTCCTCCTGAACAATTTCCTGCAGAGAACGCCTCCGTCATGAAGAAACATAAATCTCAGAATTCAAACCGGTTTGTTCACTTTTATTGTGGCCATAAATTATTGAACAGTGACGTCCAGTTTCAGCTCCAGCTGCACATGTCGTGATATTAATAATCACATTAAGACAAAACAAAGTCATAATAATAAAATGTTGTTTAATCGACTCACAGCTGCACATAGATGAATAAGTAGATGAGGCTGCAGAGTTTTCATGATTTATTTTTTAGATTATTACTTCATTGTACAGAGACAGCTGAGCAGTGACAGGCGGAGCCGCAGGTCGGACTCGAACCCGGGCTTCTGCAGGAGGACCGAGCCTTCACACACGGGGCCGCTAACCCAGCACACGATCTCTTACAAGGCTGATTTTACATGGAGTCTGGTGTAGGGTAGCCCGGGTAACTTTCCATGGGAATAAACTGGGAATTAACAACATTGAAGGCCCTTAACACTGAATATAAATATAGTTGGGATCTTGACTAAAGCAACTTGTTTGTTTTATGAATTTAAGTGACAGAAATCAGAAGAACACAGTCGACTTGTTTTTCCTCGTGTCTCTGAAGACGTGTTGATGTTTGGATTGTACTGAAGGTATCGTGATGACCTCAGCACAGATCGGTTTGATCTCAGTCGGCTGCGTTCCCTCGACGGGCCGACAGTGAGTTTACTTCAGCGCGTCAGACGCGAGATGCTCGTCAGCGTGCGACAGGAGATCAGCGCCACATCTCGGGTAGCTCTGGTGTATCCACAGCCTAGTTTCCCGTGAAGTAGGGCAAACTATCTGAGATGACTTTTGATTGATAATATAGAGTGAGCAGGCGTCGATGCAGCAGGGGTCTGCAGCTGACCTAGTTGAGCTGTGACTTGGTGGAGCTGCTCAAGGCGAGATGCACATGAAGAGGCAAAAAAAGAGCTGTCAGATCAAAACTGCACCACGGAGAGACGTGACTGTTGTGACGGCTGACTGGAAAACTTCTTCACTTCATCAGTTTGGCAGTTAGAGCGAGTCCATCTCGTCGAGTTTCCATCCAGTTCTGTTGTTAATTCTCACCACCTACCAGTCCAGGCCCGTCAGGCTGACTGCAGATGCAGACGGTTGTTCTGTCTCGGGGTCTTGAACCTCGATAGGTGCATCATTGCTCAGCACACGTTATCACATTAAAGTGCTCTGACCTCCTCTTCGTGCTCCGTCTTTGCCGTTGTCGTCATCGTCGGTATCGCTCAGCTGTTCTCGGTGAAGCCTCGCAGCGAGAGCGGCTGCTGCCTTCAGGCGCGTCCATGAAATCAATAGAAGCTCGCAGTGACGCGCTGCTTTTATGTCACAGAGGGAACGATGAGGGAAGAATGTGACTCATCTGAATGAGTCAGAACCAGAATCCAGTTTACCGACAGCTTTCACCACTTTATGTTTGGATCAACGACAGGTTAAAGGGAAAATATAAGAAATAAAAAATAAAGAAAAGTGAAAAATATGATGAACTTTTGTTCCTCTGATGAAGGCTGCAACAATTAGTCAAAGTAATGGATTACAACGGCAATAAAAATCAGCCAATGTGTAATTTTAGCGTCTGCGTGTCGTGTGCCTGTATAATTTTGTAGTAGTTATACGACACACACACACACACACACACACACAGAGGAGGGGGTCAGTGTTTATCAGGACCGATACAGATGATTTCCACACTGTGTCAGGCCTGCGAGCCTCCTGTATGTAAATGTGTAGGACTGTTTCTGATCTATGAGCCAAAAATAAATAATCGTATCATCTTTCTTTTGATCAAGATGAAGCGGGACTCGAACAGCACACAGCGGTTAACGTTGTCTGAGAGCTGGCTCCAGCAGTCTGTCAGTTATTGTGTAAAATGGATTCAGTGAGACAGTCCTCTTCACTCTGCTCTCCTCTGCCATGATGTCCTTCTGAGTCAGTGTAGCATCAACAGGATTTAACAGACGTTCGTCTATGAGAGAACAGGAGCACAGTCATAATAAGAGATTAATGAATTTGTCATTACACAGAGTCCAAACCTTTAGTCAGACCTGTTCTGGTTCTGTTCTGATCTCTTCCAGTGTTGGTCTGACTTCACAGCTGTAATTAAAAGCATTCCTCTGGAGGTCTGTGACTGAGTTTGTGGTTCATTCCTCCAGTCTTTGACGTCCCTGGAAAGTTTCATTCAGCCCCGCTGTGGAAAAAAAAAAACAATCAGAGACTCAGCGTGGCTCCTTCCTGCCGCCTGATTGGCTGCAGGTGACTGAGGGTGAGGATGACAGAGTGAGTGAGTGAAGGCAGAGGGCCAGCTGGGAAGTGGATTAAACCGAGATGAGAGCATTCATCACATGCTGCGTCTTTGCTCTGTGTCTTCGTATCGATAAAACACTTTGGAGCTGAAGCTCTGCAAACATATAAAACCAGATTTACAGTTGGAGAACGGCTCGGAGGACTTGGCAGGTGGAGGTTTCCATATTGACTCTGTAAGTTGTGAGCGGTTCTCCTCAAATCATCCGAGGTTAAAAGGTTCGAGGTTTTTTGGTTTACTCTGCAGTAAACAAGAGCGGACTCTTGGCAGCACTGTAACCATTTAACGTGAACGTTTGGAGACGACAGTCTGCAAATTGATGGTTGGACACTGTCCAGTTTCTTTGGGCTGATAGATTATGTTTCCAGCCGCAGCTTTGTGGTCATGGTGTGGCTGATTGTGTGGCTGCGGTCCAATCGTCCTCCATGGAAAACACCACGGGAAGACGACGGCACTGACACAAGACTTCTATTTTATTTCAGTCTACTGTGAGTTCAGCTGATTATTAAAGACATTTAACCACCAGGAAGGAACAACAAAACTGTAGCTGCTGTTAGCTAAGGCTAGCTCAGGAGGAGTGTTTGTAAGACGAAGAGGAAGAGGAAGAAGAGGTGTTCAGGCCCAGCAGTCAGCAGCTTCTATGGACACGATAGTAGAGGAGGAGAGAGTGAAGAGGACGCTGACGGAGGATATAACGTAATAAACTATAATATCATGCATTGCTTTATTTTACATTCAAATTACAGAATAATTCTGAGTTTTTTTGCCCTATTTGTTGAAATATTCTGTTTAACGTTGGTGCAGTTTGTTCAGATCTTCACTGCTTTGTCCTCTGAGTCAGTGAAGTGTTCTTCCTTCAGTGGATTAATGAGAGTCAGGGATCAGTTTGTCTGTTTGTCTCGGCTCTCGGCAGGTTAGAGGTTTAACTCCAAGATCTTCAAAACAAGAACAAGCTGAACTGATTGCCAGTGAAGAGGAAGGTGAAGAGTGTCGGATGGGGTTGATTAATTTTTTTTCTCCTATAAAAACCCTCAGATGTGTTTGAGAGCACGGTGCAGGGCGCAGGCTGGATGTGGACTGTTTGGCATGCAGCTGAAGTGGACCAGTGATCCAGCCAGACCACTGGAGGTCAGCAGCACCATGTGTCTGGGCCTCAGAGCCCAGCTGTGTGTGTGTGTGTGTGTGTGTGTGTGTGAGGCCATACGTTACCATGAGGACAGGAAGCCGAGTCAGACTGTTTGTTTGAGAGACCAATGGAAGTGTCAACATGAAGAGAACGGCTGAGCTCAAAGTTAACTCTGACCTGTGATCAGCTGACCTGTGATCAGGTGAACGGTGTCTCTGTCAGTCGTACGTCTGTTCTCACACTATGTAACTTTGGGCTCCGGGTCGGGAGAAGTACGTAACGCTTTACGGCACTAAGTCACACACACCAACTATTTCACTGATTCTGGTGAAACTGGATCAGATTTTATGGAGAAAATGTTTCCTGGTTTTCCCTCTGATGTCCTCCGGCTGCTCCAAGTCCATAGCAGTCAGCAGCTTCTATGGACATGATGGCAGAGGAGCAGAGAGTGAAGAGGACGCTGACGGAGGAAGCTAAGAAGAGAAAAGGAGAGAGTGAGATGCTGTCGACTGTGTCCTCCACCTCCAGTTTGAGTCTAAGAACAGCGAGCAGCTGTTCGATCTCTGACCCGTCCATCGATGTCTTGTGTTTCCGTCCCGTTTGTCTGAGTCTCCGTGTTTTATTCATCCCTCCGCCTCGGCTCTACATCAGCAGGTCTCTCTAAATTAGCCCGTTAATGCAGGCCAATATTTTAGCTCACCTCCACCCCGAACAGGCCGATCAATAGCGGGTTGAGTCAAAGCCGTGATTTGTTTAGCTGTAATGATGCGGTGTAATTCAGCAGTTTGGCTGCGGTTCAGCGCCTGTTTCACACAGATTGGATCGGTGACATTATAAATGGGATGGACACAGGTACTCACACACACACAGTCCTGTTTGCTTTAATCTGAAGTGTGTTTGTACAAACCTGCATGACGGCAGTTCATTAAAGCTCCAAGTGTCTCTTGATTTGTTCAGGGCCTCTCGAGCGTTAATGGATCCATTTAACTGCGACTGTTTGTCTTTTTGAAAGTCCATCCTTCAAAATGAGTCTCAGTATTGTGTTCTCATTACCAGTGATGGTTTGGAAATAAAAACACTGACGTCTCCTTCAAAAAATCAAGTTTGGATCATGAGCTGTAACACGTAACATGTAATCTATTTAAATTCTTTAAAGTCGGCGTTGGAGAATCCTCTTCCTAACGAGGCTTCAGATTTGTCTTTGAGGACAAAGAGGATGGTGTCCCCCCCACAGACTGTCCAAAACCTGGACGTAGTCTCTGAGACGTCCCCACAGACTGACTTCAGTGAAAACAGACATGCAGTACCTTTAATGAGCACCAGAGGGCTCCACCTTTGGGGCCCACATGTGTTTGGACGTGGTCTGTCTGTAGCTCCGTCCTCTGCTGTCAGAGCCGTCTGTGTTGCACTTCATTGAGTGTGAATGTTGCGCTGTAAAGCACAAAGGATTCCTTTGTCCCGTGCTGACCGGCTGCTTCAGGACTTACAGGCTGTTTGTGCCTCTGCACCGGCTGCTCAGCTCCACATGTGTGCATGCACACGCGTGTGACATGCTGGTGTCTTCTGGAAATATTGAGTGGTTCAGGACTTGGCGGCTCGGTGGTGACTCCCCATCGTTCTGGGCTATGAAATGAGACTTTGTTCTGTTGATGCTGTGCAGGGCGGAGACTGTGCTGACTCTGAACATGAGAGCTCCCCGTACACGGCGGACACAGAGGACATGTGGACGCTGTAAAAGGAGTGAAAACGGATCGGATTCAGTTTATTTCAGTTCAAACTTTAGTCTGTAAAAGTCCAGCAAACCAACATTTTCTTTCATTTCAAACAGGTTTATGTTCATCTTCTTTTTGTGGGTAAATTCCAGCTTGAACGCTCCATGATATAAAAAAGTCAGAACACAACAGGTCGCGTATCAGAGTTTAGATTTAGTCTCAGTTTCAGGCAGTTCAGGCTGACTGTGGAGGTTCGAGTCCGACCTGTGGCTCTGCGTGTCATCCCCCTGTCACTCTTCAGCTGTCTGTCAAATTAAAGTAATCTAAAAACACACTTCAGAGCTCAGAGCACACACACATTTCAGCTCATGGACTAAAATAATATTTGGAATTCCCAAAATTCCCAATCTTATCTCTCCATGGAAAGTTTCCAGAAACTTACCAGAAACATTTCACCCTTTTGCAACAAGCTGTGCTCGAACTCGGCCCGGTCCGGCTGCTGAGCCCGGTTCTGTTAGCAGCAGTTAATGAGCCTCTTCAGCGGTTGTGTGTCCGTTAGCTGCAGCTCTGAGACGTGGCGTGTTTCCAGAAAGATCCTGACAGGCTGCAAAACAGAAACACCAGAACAGTTCTTTAAAGATCCTCGTCGAGCTGCTGGACGGCACGCTGGAAAGAATGAAACAAGCTTTGTCAAAGTGAATGTACAGTTTGGAAAGATTCCATCTGTTTGATAAATTTAAATTCTGTTTGTTTATGTGCCAAGCTGTAGTCCGACCATCAAACCAGTCAGTCGCTCAGACGGTAAGACTAACAGGCAGTCAGATGTCCCAGCAGACTTTCTGCTGGAAAGTTTAAGGCTGTACATCATCTGAAGAGAAGAGTCTGACCGCAGAACTAATTGACAGATGAGGGATTGTGGGAGTTGGAGTTCTGACAGAGCCTTCAGGCCTGCGGTGGCTCAGGTGGAAATCTTCCCGGCCCTTTTCCTGCTGGTGCGGTGTGTGTTTGTGTTCGATCCGTTGCAGAGGAGGAGGAAGCATCCGCAGTCTGGGGGGGTGGAGGGTCAGCCTCTCTGTGCTTTACTGAGGACTGAGAAGATGTTTAGCTCTGCTCACCTTTCACCCCCATCTCTTTCCTGTCCTGCAGGTCGGCTCTATGCCATGCAGACCGGCATGAAGCTGGACAGCAAAACACCAGAGTGCCGAAAGTTCCTGGTCAAACTCATGGACCAGCTGGAGACGGTAAGTTGGACCTTCCTGTTTGTGGCTCCCGTTGTTTAGATGTTCATCAGCTGAGAGCAGTTTTCTCAGCACGTGAAGGACTTTTTAAAAACACAAAAAGAACCCGATCTTCATCACGTTGATGCAAAAGTACAAGTGGCAGCTGCTGTCCTGTACAGCGTGTGCTGTCGTCATGTTAACTAGCTCAGCTGGTCAGTCATTCACCATCAGCTACTGGATGGATCAGAACCAAACTTTGCACCAACATTCAGGATCCTGTACGGTAGGTAGGCAGGTGGGGAGGAAGGGGCAGATGTGTGCTGATGGCTGAGCGTGGAGCTGCATGGTTGAGCTCTCAGCCTCATGACTGTTATCAGGATACGTCAGTAAATTGAAGGTTTGGCTTTTCAAAATGGAAAACGCAGCTGGACGTCTGTCAGCTGGAACACTCCGCTCTGTAATGTCACCTTTACCGCAGAAGCACATGGATGAATGGAGCTTTTCTTAGCGAGCACACTGCACAGCTCTAATGCTGCTCCTAATGTAACAAACACACAGGAAGGCTGAGATGTTTGTGGGGTTTTTCAGAGGTTTGAGGTTTCCTTCCTTAGACATGAAGGCCTGTCTTTAAAAGTGTGCACTGCGCCACCTACAGGTGAGATCCAGCAGAACTGGAAGCTGAATTTAACTCTGAGTTACTGACTGTGTTTGTAGACCGGCTCACCTGCTGATGTAGACATCGTGTAAGTGATGAAGACTGAACAGGATGTTGGTTTTACTCAGACGAGATGCGTCAGGGTCTGATTGATCACATTTTCTCTGTAATAATAAGTCAGAGCAGCACATCGCTGGTGACGTCTGTGAGAGACACTCGGAGTCTTTCCTTCATATAAACCAGGCGTGTTCATGTGACATGAGCTCAGATTCTGTAATCTGGACTGTAACTGTAATCAGGATAAAAGATATTTTCACATGAAATATTCCTTCCCATCCCTGGAATGTCGTCTGGATGTTCACAAAGGTTCAGGCTGATCTCAGGCTTTCTTTCTGATCTCACACTTTCAGCCATCTAATCTAAGAGTCACAGGAGCTGAAATATTCCCCTCTGAAATCTCAAAGTTCCCTTTTATTTTCCCATTTATTTTTGTCCTGATCCCACAAACTGGATATCAGACATCTGTTTGACAAACAGACCTGTCAGTGCTCGGTCATCCAGTCAGTCAGTTAGTCTCACATAAAGGTTTGAAAACTCTTATTCATCTGTACTGTACTGTACTACACTGTACTACACTGTACTACACTGTACTACACTGTAATAGACTGTACTACACTGTACTGTACTGTACTACACTGTACTACACTGTACTACACTGTACTACACTGTAATAGACTGTACTACACTGTACTGTACTGTACTACACTGTACTACACTGTAATAGACTGTACTACACTGTACTGTACTGTACTACACTGTACTACACTGTACTGTACTGTACTACACTGTACTACACTGTACTACACTGTAATAGACTGTACTACACTGTACTGTACTGTACTACACTGTAATACACTGTACTACACTGTACTGTACTGTACTACACTGTAATACACTGTACTACACTGTACTGTACTGTACTACACTGTAATACACTGTACTACACTGTACTGTACTGTACTACACTGTAATACACTGTACTACACTGTACTGTACTGTACTACACCGTACTACACTGTACTGCACTGTACTACACTGTAATACACTGTAATACACTGTACTGTACTGTACTACACTGTAATACACTGTACTACACTGTACTGTACTGTACTACACTGTAATACACTGTACTACACTGTACTGTACTGTACTACACTGTAATACACTGTACTACACTGTACTGTACTGTACTACACCGTACTACACTGTACTGCACTGTACTACACTGTACTGTACTATACTACACTGTACTACACTGTAATACACTGTAATACACTGTACTGTACTGTACTACACTGTACTACACTGTACTGCACTGTACTACACTGTAATACACTGTAATACACTGTACTGTACTGTACTACACTGTAATACACTGTACTACACTGTACTGTACTGTACTACACTGTAATACACTGTACTACACTGTACTGTACTGTACTACACTGTAATACACTGTACTACACTGTACTGTACTGTACTACACCGTACTACACTGTACTGCACTGTACTACACTGTACTGTACTATACTACACTGTACTACACTGTAATACACTGTAATACACTGTACTGTACTGTACTACACTGTACTACACTGTACTGCACTGTACTACACTGTACTGTACTGTACTACACTGTACTGTACTGTACTACACTGTACTGTACTATACTACACTGTACTACACTGTACTGTACTATACTACACTGTACTACACTGTAATACACTGTAATACACTGTACTGTACTGTACTACACTGTACTACACTGTACTACACTGTACTGTACTGTACTACACTGTACTACACTGTACTGCACTGTACTACACTGTACTGTACTATACTACACTGTACTACACTGTAATACACTGTACTACACTGTAATACACTGTACTGTACTGTACTACACTGTACTGTACTGTACTACACTGTACTACACTGTACTACACTGTAATACACTGTACTACACTGTAATACACTGTACTGTACTGTACTACACTGTAATACACTGTACTACACTGTAATACACTGTACTGTACTGTACTACACTGTACTACACTGTAATACACTGTACTGTACTGTACTACACTGTACTGTACTGTACTACACTGTACTACACTGTACTGCACTGTACTACACTGTACTGTACTGTACTGTACTGTACTACACTGTACTGTACTATAAATAGTAGATCTAAATGACCTTAAACATTTTTTGCACTACATCCTGTAAAAAATACCTTAATATCAGTGTTGTCTTACGGATCGATGTTGATCGGTGTTGTCAATGTCTTTATTTAGACGACAGTTTGAGGAAATGTAAGGAAGTTCAACATGAAATCAGCAGTGTTATTGTCCTTTTACTGTAACGTTAGGAGATTCGCAGTGTTTCTTTTTTTACAGTGTGCGATAAAACATCCGCTCTCCACTGAGTCACAGAACTGGGAGCGTTCATTTGACACAGATTTACGTAAAGAGGCTGGTTGTCAACGTGAGCCAAGCTAATTAGACTTTATAGAGTTGTCATGATGAGGAGGGGGAGGTGGGAGGAGGCGATCAGGCCTACAGTGTCCCAACGGGGGTCAAACAAATGAGCCTTTGACCACGAGAACCGGCGCTGACGGCGAACATCTCCACTCCTGCAACTCCCAAATCTCAGACCAGTCAGTTTGATCCTGGAGATGAAAAACAAACGTATAAAAAGATTTTTCCAGGTTCTTCTCACAGAGTAAACTCTTAAAATCTGAAGCGCTGTGAAAGGACACAGACCAAACGTCAAACAAAGGAGGTGAAGGAGAGCAGGTGGGGAGTTTTTATGAAAAAGTGGAAGAGACAGGAAGTCCCGCAGCGATGCTGGCCTCACTTTATTGATCGCTCAGAGCCAATTAAAGGCAGCAGCGGACCAGGATGAAAACATGCAAACACGCAGAGCTGTCCCCCGTGAGCCGGTTTTACTGAGGCCTCCAGGGATCTTCATTACTGTCACACAACCAGGACGCCTCTCAACGGGACTCACATCCGCCGCTTTGATGTGTGTGTGTTCTTGTTAGCTGCCGGTCCTGTTGGAGTCGTGTCTCTCTGTTTGTGCACATTTACAGGTTACAGGTTATTTCTTTATTTATCTGCAGGCCTTCAAAGCTCTGGGATGGTTTTTAAGAGACTGATGAAATATGAAACAACAAATGAGTAAAACAAAAATGTCCAATTAAAATTCAGATTGGTGTTTGTTTCAGCCAGTCCATGGTTTCACACTTAAAGGCTGCTCTCAGTAATATATCTGAAAGTTATTTCTTGGCTGTCCCACTCAGACTTTTAGGCATGACTCCCAGCAGAGCCACAGTAAGACCTGGAGCTACATCCTGTTGGAAAGTCTCTTTAAGAGCATCAGATATCTCACACACTGTCTTTAGTTTGGGACACAGAATATGGGGTGTGTTGCAGTGTGTGCTCCACAGTTCCTCCAACATGAGCTGGAATGAGATACGACTTCTGCTTCAGTCAAGGTTTCCAGAGAATCGCTGTTATTTTGCAGATTTCCCTGAATTCTTATGACCAAACACTTGATAGTGAGTTAGTGTCTGTGAATGAGGTTACAGGGTTTGAATGGAGAGGTACACATCCATGTTAAACTGTTCTGATCTCCCGATGGTACATTCCTGCTAAATATCAGCCGGCGATTGATCCGGACACGCCCGGTCCAATTCTTCATGAAGTTATATTTGGAGGTGTTGATTCGACTTTCTGGACTCTCTGTACTTTGAGTGTCCAAGAGAAGGTTCCCAAACATCAACATGAAGGAGCAGCAGTATTCTTCTGACCTCGTCTTCCTGTGTCTGTAAACTCACTCTGCCAAAGCTCATGACTGTAGTTGAGTGTTGGAAAGCAGACGGACCGGTAAATGTACTGCTTCACCTGCGCCGGTTGCCACTTTAACACGGTGGACTTGGATCCTGGAAGCTGTGTTGTCAGCGGAGACAGT
Organism: Nibea coibor; assembly: GCA_023373845.1. Lineage (NCBI taxonomy): Eukaryota > Metazoa > Chordata > Actinopteri > Sciaenidae > Nibea > Nibea coibor. The sequence goes on from CM041730.1 coordinate 21,185,336, forward strand.
CCCCGGTGGAAAACTGGTCCAAGACGAGGTGACAAATGAAGAGGACATCTACTGTAATGCAGCGACGGAGGTAAAGATGTCGGGTAAAGACAGGCGCCCCAACAGGATGCCCAAACTGTCTCAGCTGGGTTTGTTTCCGAGCATGCTGTTTGAGCTCGTAACTTTCTCTGAGGTTGAACCTCGTGCTTGAATCTTTGTCTCAGTTTTTCAGTTGTTGCTCAGAGCTCATGACTGTAGGTGTTAGTTGGAAAGTAGTCTGACCCTATAAAAGGGAAACTTTGAGTCCCGGATGGCCGGGCTTGTGTCCATGTGGTGTAGTTTGGCTTTGGCATGGGTGCTGGGCCCTCCACTTGGACGCCGAGTAAATGTGTGTTTGCCAATCGGCAGCAGTCAACGGACCCACAGTCCTTTATTCGTACCGTGTCCATGTTTCTGTCCAGCAAGAAACATTTGTGTATCAGGTTGTCGACACAATAAAAGCTTCCCGAGGTTCTTTGACAGCAGTCGATCCCCCTCTCCTGATTATTTATTCTGGACGTTTCTTTTCTGTCGATGGAGACAGGACGACAGTTCTTCTCTGAAACATGGGGATACCCTGAGGTTTTTTTAGTACGCTCTACTTCTTTATGAACTGTTGCTGGTAGTTGTGACTCATTTCTACAGCGTGAGTGAGTCAAGACACAAACCACAGCAGCTTTTCATTTCTCCTTCCCTGATGACCTGGCTCGTACATACGATACATGTTGGACTCATTAATTCTATTTTCCACCGTCATCGCCGGCTCAACTCTCTGAGGCTTCGCTCTGCTGGGACGGTGGAAAATCGCTTGGTTAAAAAAATCAGTTTAAACAAGGTGGAGGGTGGGAAAAATCACACAGCAGCTACCAGCCAGAAGCTGCTAAATTTAGAGGTTTAAAAATACATGAACGTGTTCTTCTAATTACCGCTCCACGATGCATCACACTGCGTTTAATGTGACAGGTTTTCATACTTTGAATGAACAAATATCTGTTTGTGAAGATGTGCTGTTGTTTTAGCGTGCCTGCTGTTAATCTGATGCGGACTGTTCATTAATCAGCCAGCAGGCACGAACACCGTCTCACTGTCAAACACTGATTCATTTGTTTTTTAGATCAGTGCAGAAACATCAGTCACTCAGCAAACAGTCAAACACGACTGAAGCCTCAAAGTCTTTGCATGTTGTCGACTGTCAGTTTTCATTGGATCCTATAGAGGATCTGCCGACGTGTTCATGCTGTAGAATGAGTTCTTGAATATTTTTATCTAACCTGCAGGATTCAAACACAAACTCTGTCCCTGAAAACCAGAGAGCGGCGACATATTCGTGCAGATGAAGTCTTTATTCAACAAAATTATGTCACCGAAGGAGCTCATCAGACACACAAATACAACTTCCAGTGAAGTCAGATTAAAGTAGGATACACAGATACAGAGTGTCTTCGATGACCCTGCAGCACTTCCACCAGTCCACTGAACTGGGTTCACCACCTAAACTCTGCTCATGCCCACCATGACCCGGCTTCTGCTCGAGGTTCCTCCAGGTGTGTGTTAGTACGGTCCTGCTCTGTATGTACTGAGATACAGTAAATATGTGTGAGTACATTTGCTGTGATTGAATCAGATGTTGGAGGTTCTGCTGTGATTCACGCTTCGTGTTTTTGTGAAAGTTTCTGAGTCGCTTTGAAACTTTGAACAGATGAAACATCAGAGCCAGAGTCTCCTTTGATCCCAGATTCTTTATATTCCCTGACGAGTTGTCCTTCCTCGCTTCTGCACTCAGCCCAGTGGTTTTACATTCCTCTGTTTGACACACACACACACACACACACAGATTGATTGAGTCAGTGAACAGTGTATCTATTCAGGCTTTCAGGGTCCACCTGCTGGAGGGAAGCAGCGTGTTTGCTTTAGTGGTTTTACAAGAAACCTGAAGCCTGCTGGACCCTGGAGAGGAGGGAGGAGGAGAGGAGAGGGAGGAGGGGGGAGGGGAGAGAGGAAAAGATTAATTACAGGTGGAGAACATGCAGATGAGACTGCCATGTTGGACCTGGACGTAGTCTCTGTGACTGTCTAAAACCTGGACGTAGTCTCTGTGACTGTCTAAAACCTGGACGTAGTCTCTGTGATGTCCTCCACATTGTGATCGACCTTCGTGTGTGTGTGTGTGTGTGTGTGTTTTGCAGATGAAGAAGGAGCTCGGTGACAACGACTCCATCAATCAGGAGGTGGTCGGTAACGCTCACATCGAGAACTACGCCTTAAAGATGTTTCTGTACGCCGACAACGAGGACCGAGCGGGACGCTTCCACAAGTAAGGAGCTCCTCCACGTCTCATCCAATCAGATCAGATCACCTCCTCCTAACCAGCTTATCCTCCTCTCCTCTCCTCTCCTCTCCTCTCCTCTCCTCCTCTCCTCTCCTCCTCTCCTCTCCTCCTCTCCTCTCCTCTCCTCTCCTCTCCTCTCCTCTCCTCTCCTCTCCTCCTCTCCTCTCCTCTCCTCTCCTCTCCTCTCTCACACACACACGCAGTCTGTCTCTTAGCAACAGTGAGTCTGTAAATCCTCTGACCGTGTGCGTGTGTTCACGTGGAGGTCAGAGGTCAGCAGGACATCTTTGGTTTGTTGGTCATGGTGGCTGCAGGTTCAGCTCCTCCTGGATGATCCAGGTGCTCCGAGCCCTCCAGCAGGTTCTCGGTCTGCCAAGGTGTCCAGGAGGAGATAGCTAGACCTCCTTAACTGACTCCTGCCCCCCTCGCTACCTTAACATGGCGGTGGGGTCCTGGGATCTGTGCTGTTGTCTGGGGCAATAGTTTCTTGTAGGGCAGAGGTGGGCAAGCTACGGCCCGCGGGCCACACGTCACACGAGAGCCTGAAACGGCGCCACGGGAGCTGCAGTTGGAACTGATTGATCTCCGGTGTGCCGCCGTCTCTTAAGCTGGACGAGTTTCATGCTTCATTAAGTGCACAGAGGATGCTGGTGCTGTTTGGTTCTACGTGTGTGTGTGTGTGTGTGTGTGAGATGAACCCCCACAGATCCAGAGTGACAACCTGGCAAACAACAGCACCGTTCCCACTGAATGTAAACACTGTCATGCCTGACATGTTTATGTTTGATATGTGTGCTTCTGGCGCCGGCCCGTCTGTCTCATTTTAAAAGTCAGTGTGGCCCCTGAGCCAAAAAGTTTGCCCCCCGTCGTCGGGTTTTATCGGGAGGGAAGAGTGACTCACTTCATCAGGATCTGATGAATCACGTGGAAATGAGCTGCAGCACTTCGCCCGGACAAGGGGAAACCGGGCCTGGGTGGGCACAGCCCAAAAGACGCCTCCACCCTGCTGACCTTGGTGACGGACCTGTGCTAATTCCTGGCATCGCAGACATGAAATGTCACCGACTGATGCCTGAAGCGAACCGTCACGGAAAAAACACTCCAGAACTCTCCGAATACATTAAAAGAAGCACGCAGCCCAAACTGACTGTTTGTCTGAGAGGCCAGTGTCAGCGGGAGCTTCTCCTTCCATGGAAGTGAAGATAAGGCGTCATAAGCTGGTGTGTATGTAGGTCAGGAAAACAACTCAGCCTGTGTGTGTGTGTGGTGTTTTTAATGTTGAAACAACATTTTTTTAATTCCTTATCAGAACTTCCGTTTTTCCTTTTTCCACCGAAAGTTCAAATTCTGAAGCAGAAACATTAAACAAAAGAAGGAAGAGAGTGTGTGAAACAATCAGCCAGTCAAAGGTCCGACACACACTTTACCTTCAGGTTAAACATCTCTTCCTCGCTGCTTTGTGTATGTAAGATCTGATTCAGTGTTTGCAGTCATTAATGCTCTCTGACAGATGATCTCATGTTTAAAGAGATAAACCAGGTTTAAGCAGCTTATTGGACAAGTTTCTCTGGAGGTTTTATGTTTATGATTTATATCAAACTTTTCCTCCCCTCATTCCTTTTTTCCACTCATCATCTGCAGCATGATATGTGGAGTTTTTCCCCGAGAGGAAATATCTGGAAATTAAAATGAGACCTCACAGAAGAAAGAAGACTTTCTAATCTGAACTGAATGTACAGAGTGTAATCTCTCTGTGGTAACTATGTCTGTCTGTCTGTCTGTCTGTCTGTCTGTCAGCCTTTTACTTCACCAAGCTCTCAGTTTCTCCATAAAATATGATCACCTGATCACAGGTCACCTGATCACAGGTCAGTGTGATCAGCAGGAGCTCGCAGACGTCGGTCTCTGGTTGCATAATGCAGAAGCGGCTCCACAGTCTGATTTCCTTGTTTTACTGCAGTCGTGTTTTTCATGCTGCAGCTGCAGCGTCGTCCTGGCTGACAGAAACCTGCTGCAGAACATCGAGCACACATTTCTCTCCTCCGCTGCCTCTTCCTCTCCTGAACTCCTGAAATGACACATGAAAGTTTCTTTGGGGATAAACAGAACCACAACAGGAAAATGAGTTTCCCTCCCTGTCAGTAAGCGTGAGCAGCGTGTGGACGATGAATGGATGCAGGCGTCAGGTTCTCTGGACCTGTTTGCGGTGTAAATGAGCTCAGAAGCTCTCTGTCTCCAGCAGGTATATTAAGAGGGATCGGGTTGGTTTTCTGTTGGGCTGAAGGGAAAACAAACAGCCTGCGGTTTTATGAGGAGCAGCGGTCTGAGCTAACAGGACTGTGGTGTGTTATGGCACCGCTGAAGCAGAACACGGGTACAAAACACACACAAATAAAAACAGGTACACGCACACGCTTAAATACTCCGCATGTAAATACGTTCGGCACACACGTCATGTTGAGGTGAATGTTTATGGGAAGCTTCCTACATGTCGAGGCCACCGCTCAGGAGCTCACATGCTGAGCTACAAGGAGCCCATTCATATACATTAAGAGTGTGTGTGTGTGTGTGTGTGTGTGTGTGTGTGTGTGTGTGTGTGTGTGTGTGTGTGTGTGTGTGTGTGTGTGTGTGTGTGAGATGATGGGAAATCACCCCTGACCGACTGCTGGTAAATTCGGGCTGTGGCTGCTGAGTTTTTCAACTTAAACTGGGGAAACTCGAGACTGTGAAATTCAAACACTAACTACACACAGCTGCTGTTCTATCAGAGAGAGACACATGCAAGTCTGACCTAGACCACGTTCAGGTCTGACCTAGACCACGTTCAGGTCTGACCTAGACCACGTTCAGGTCTGGTCTACGTCAGGCCACATATTATTGCATCTCAGCATCACTGAAACACTGAAGTAATCTTTGTGTCTGCTTCTCCTCCCTCCATCCCTTCTTTCTTTCCTTCCTCCAGGAACATGATCAAGTCTTTCTACTCAGCCAGTCTGCTGCTGGATGTCTTGTCTGTGTTCGGCGACCTGTCAGAGGAGGTAGGATTTAAACACTCTGTTTAGTGATGATATCCAGCAAGAACAACAGGTTTACAAGGAGAGCAGGGTACTGTAAGTCTTCTGCAGGAGGCAGGAGGTCAGATCATTTGTTCAGCGACGCGCTCGGCTTCATTTAGTCTCTTTAAACACTGAGAAGACCAAACATCCCTCCTGCTAACAGCTGCTGTCAGAGGCTGATGGATGCTCTAAGACACAAACAGCATTCAGGTCTGCTCACACAGCTGCAGTAAATCTTGTCATGGAGATAATGAGGCCGTAAACGAAATACACATCGCCTGGGCGTGTTTTAAATGTTACAGAAACGTTTAGTTTACGTTAATTAATGTCTGCCGCTAACCTGCGGTGAGTCTGTCATGACAAACGTTCATGACGGGTCCAATATAATCTGTGTTTCCTGTCGGACCTCTCCATGATCACACGTTAAAGAAACTTTCAGTGCAACCCGAGCCAACGAGGATTACGCTGCAGTCGGTGTCGTAGCTGCCAGCTGAGGCGATGTACTGGACCAGTACCAAAACTTTTTGTACTTAAAACAACTGAACAGGCTCAGGGTCGCGCTCAGCGCTGTAACTGATACTGCTTAACAAACGCCTGGACGGGCCCGGATCAGGACACGCTCACATGTAGGACCTGCCCGACGACGTGGAGTCAAACTAAAGCTGCTCATTTAGAAATAAAACAGGAAAGTTTCATCATTAAATGTTCTGTCTGCAGCACACACACACACACACACACCCATTCATCTCCGTATGAACGTGTGACACACAGCAGATCGTTCTCCACATTGTGTCCAAGTCACCCAGAAGCCATTAAAACATCAACAGGACACTTGCGCTCATACAGTTAGCTGCTGCTCTCACAGTGAGGCCTAATGGACACGCACACACACACACACACACACAGTGTGTGAGTGCACCAGCAGACAATGAGTCCTCAGAGCGGCCGGTGGTGAGTGCTCTGCAGACAGACAGTCAGGAGTGATTGAGTTTCAGGCAGTAAAAAGAGGTTTTCAGCAGCTTCCCAGTCGAGCTGAGTGGAGTCAGTGATCAGGCGAGCTGGCACAGTGTTGTGTAACACCCTTATTCCCAGGGACAGCCTTCCTTCTGGAGGCCGCGGTGAGAAGAGAGGAGTAGAAACCAGGTTCAAACCTCCCAGTGTTGGACTGAATTCAGCCTACTGAAGTTTCCTGCTGCCCCTGACCTGCCTGACAAACCTTTCTAATGTCCTCTTAATCCACGTATTATCAACACCACCCTCCTTCAGGCGTCCACATATTTTAATTTGAGGTGTCCTGAAAGGTAACAGCAGCTGTACAACAGTCATCAGACATTTCTGGGCAAAGACAAGCCTCTGGGTTTATCTGAGCAGCCCGGTATCTTCAAATCCTGGATGAGCCTTAATGACAAGAGCAGGTCAGCTTCAACTCCGACCGTCAGCTCGTTTGTTTTCCGCTCGGCTTCATTAAAGTGTTTCAGACTGAAGGGTGAGAAGATGACTGCTGGTTATCAGCTTCTCTCTGGTCCACTCTAACAAGCTGCAGGACTTGACGGGTCCTTTGGTCGATGAAACTCCTCTGAATGCTAACAGGAAGCTTCAGTGCCCATAGTAACATTATCAACACTGTGTTTCAACACAAAGCCGTATCTGCTCTGTCATATCACCCAGGCTGTCGGAGCGTCGCCTCGCTGCAGACAGAGGCTGCGTTCAGCATCTCGTCTCTCTGCCCACAGCTGTGATTATCGCTGTGGGCCGTGAGTCAGTGAGCCCTGACACGGCCGGACGTTTATCGTCTTTTCACACGGCAGAGGAGGTTTTTATGTTTGACTTGACTCACGGCTCCACAGGACGGTGGAGATAATGTGAGGAGAGGCGAAAAAACATTCTGAGTAGCTTCTCACAATAAGGTGACGTCTGAGAGCTCAGACTGTCACGAATATGCTCAGTGATCGTGGGTCGGATGTGGTGTCCAGCTGGGAGCATCACAGCTCCACCACGTTTTATTTGGGGGTTTGATCTTCTCCGACAGGTCAGGCTGAACACATTATGAAATATCTGTGCAGAGAAATGTCACGGCACCTCTGCAGGCCTCTGCACAGGGACCTGCTGAAGCCGAGTGTGTTGAACAGCAGGCGGTCCAACGAGGTTGTCCAGCTGACGCTGCTCCTCTCGTCTCGTCATTCACGGCTTTGTTCGCTCCATTTACGTAGCAAACAACAAAGTCTGAAGTTCAGTTTTTAGTCTGTAGATGCACAGATGCAGAGATACATCGAGAATCGTTCAGCTGAACAATGTGGAGATATGACTTTGGGTCTTTGGCATAAGACTTAGAACCAAAACCTCCCTGTTCTGAGAAAGTTCATGTTTGGTCATTAAATAGCAGTTCTGCTCATTTTCTTTGCTGACAGTGATTAACACATTCCTGTCCTCCATGGCACTGCATGATATCACAACTGTGTGATTAAGGTTAACCAAACAGCCCTCACCTCAGAAAACACCTCAGGCCTCCAGCATGCCATTGTCTTTGAGCAGCTGCTGTTCAAAACATGGCACGTATCTGGAAGTAGCAGGAATTTCTCCATTCAGCCTTATCAGTCCATGGCAGTGTAAATCTGCGGCCTCGCCTCTCTTTTCCTTCTTCACGCCTTTCAAACATCCTGCCTGTTCAGCCCCTTCTCATCTAGCCTTACTGTTACTCCTTACCTTTGCCCCTGCTGCCTCTTTCCTCTCTCCTGTCTACTTATTCTGCTCCTGACACCTAAACCCCATCCATTTTCAACCCCAACTTTTCACCTCTCAACAGCTGTGAATTAAACTGCTTTTAGAGACCCAACAAACTCAGATTTAGATCAGAACCCGCCACGCTCTCAGGTCAGACCTCGTGAGGTGTCACTTTGCGTCCTGGTGTAGTCTGTAGTGCAGAAATACCAGAATACTCAGAATACTCAAGATTCACTTATTTGACACCCCAAACTTGCACAGCATTAACTGCCCCTTACCCTCTGAACCTACCCCTTTATGTTCCCCCTTAACTACGTCCACCTTAACTTCTGTCTCCAACTGCTGCCAATTAGTGAATTCCTCCCTTTACGTGTTCCCTTCCCTTACCGCTCACCAACTGTCACCTACATTTTATTACCCCTGCTCCCTGCAACACAACTAATAGCCCCCTTTTATGTCTCTGACGCTTATTTGACCTCTGCCAGAATGTCCAGCACAGGAAGTACGCCCGCTGGAAGGCCACCTACATCCACAACTGTCTGAAGAACGGAGAGACGCCTCAGGCCGGGCCCATTGGTATGGACGAGGACGAGGAAGCAGGTGGGACACGCTGATACGGCACAAACACACACATAGCTGTGCTCTTTAAAGAACACTAAGGCCAGCTTCCTTTGCTGACACGGTTCTGTATAGGTGTGTGTTGGCTCTGTCTTATCAGATCAGGAAAACGTTGCTGCAGAAACTTTGGGAGGTTACCAAGAAGTCCAGAGAGCCGATCAGTCGAGTAATGCTGCAGATTGTTTACGAGAGTCTGAACAAGTTGTTGGTCTTTGCTTGTCTGAAAACATGAAGTCTCTGCTGGGCCTCCGTGTGTGTGAGATTGACCTGGTATTTATTTTATTATTCATATCCAGTACAGATCAACTCTCGACTCCCTGACCTTTATCACAGTGAAAAGCTCTGGCCTCTCATGCCGGCTTATACTATAAAACATAACCTTTAGCACAAAGAAAGCAGCAGTAGATCCTGAGATTGACTGAATGAACGAGACAACAAACTGGCCATTGCAGCCTTTGAAAAGTTCACTGCGTTCTGAGAAAGCATGTGGTGGGAAAACAGGGCAGGAAACTAACCTTTTTGTTTGGCTGCCACAGGCGACGTTTCTTCCTATAGTTTCCCATTTTAGCAGCCAAGAGATTTGTGAAAGATTAAGACCTCCGGATGACGGCTTTCTTCTCAAGTGGCTGCTCGAGTGGGCCAATTTACCGAACGTCCTCAGAGCTTACCAGCAGCTTTCTCTTGGCAGATGGTGATTGAGTCTGATGTCTGTCCACACTGAAATGATGTTTTTCTTTTCTTTGTCTGACCCTTTTAATCTCTTTACTTTGATTCTGCTTTAATAACAGCCATGAAAGTGCCTGCGCTGAGGCTTTGTACGTTCTCATGGTGACAGCATCAGCAGAATATATCTGTCAAACATTCAGACTCTGTGTGGAGGCAGAAATCTGCAGCAAAACCTTTCAGGTAACACTCAGGTGACTTCCTGAGGAGCAGGCTGTGTTTCTGTTACATTACCTGTTCACTGACGTACACTTTGATAATGTGTATTTATTGAATTGAATGGTAAATGCTAAGAATACACCAGCCGAAGATTTCCTCACTTACTGATTTTCATTTCAACATGAAGTCCACATGAAGCGGAGATGAAGTGAATCAGTTGTAGGGTCGCAAAATTCCAAATTTACAGAAATTTAATGGAATAAACATTATATTATTATTATTATTATTATTATTATTATTATTATTATTAAGATGATGATGAAACCTAGCTGCAGCTCAGTGTTGAGGCTTTGGCAGCGCCGTGTTTGCAGAATTATGTGATTATTCTGATAATTCCACGACTCCAGAGACGAGAGTTTGTACTGGACCACCCGGCAGCATCTGGACTCAGTTTCAGATATTTCACTTGATATTGCATCAGACGCCCCTCGGGGTCACTGAAGACGTGAACACCTTTGGGCTCACACACACACTCGCTTCCCGCTGGGGAAACTCTACACACACTTTTGTGTCAGTGAACCCGTGTTGACGAATTCCTCGCTAAAATAGAGGCCATCTGCTCGTCCACGCCCACCAAGTCCACATACACGTGGGCGTGTTGGAGTCAGACATCACCGGCTCAGCCATGACATCACCTCCACACACACACACACACACACACACACACACACACACACACACACACACACACACACACACACACTGTAACGTGTGTGTACACTGTGTGTAGAGTTTCCCTCATCACTCTTTCATTGTTTTCTCTCCCAGAGTACATTAAGGTTTCTGTGTCAGTGATGTCAGTCATGACATCATGATACCTTAGAGTGTGTGTGTGTGTGTGTGTGTGTGTGTGTGTGTGTGTGTGTCAGACAGCACATTCCTGTCCGATCACTGTAGATTGATAGCTGCTGTTGTTGTTGTTGTTAATGTGCAGACACAGCGTGTTTGTGGTAGGTGGAGCTCGTTTCTGTGGTTTCCCTCAGTCTGTGGTTTTCAAAGTGGGGTCCAGGGACCAACAGGGAGTCTCTGAGTGGATTGTAGGGGGTCCACAGAAAAACAAACACGAATAGAGTTCAGTGTTTTAGTTTAGGGTAACCATGGCGCTCTAACTTAACCCATCGTTGTTTGAGGGGTCCGATGTGTTTCAGGTCCTCAGGTTTGACCCTGAAGTGGCCGAGCGCTCAACAGGTAGCACGTCGTAGCTTTGAGGGACCAGACGTCTGAAGGTCTGGTCTAGTATCCCTGCATGCTTTGTGCCAGACTGTTCTTTAACTGTATGTTGTTGTACTGAGGTATTTCTGTACAGACGCCTGATGAAATGACAAACGTGTAAACAGAACACATGCTACAGTTTTGGGTCAGCCGTGTTCTCCTTTCCATGTACACACACGATGAAAACAAGACGGCGACTTCACAACAGCAAGAAGAAGAAGTTTGTTTTTGACCAAGCTACCAGCTGCTCATCTGACGGGAGTCTTCAGATCAGTATCTCACCAAGGACACTGGACATGGAGACTGAAGCAGCTGAAGATTGAGCTACTGATCTTCGGATTAGTGGACGACTCGCTGAGCCTCAGCCGACCTGAAGCTCATTCAATAAAGCAGACTGTGATGGCCCAGCCGGCCCACATCTGTTTTTTGCCAGGTGCAGATTGATATTAGAAAGTCTGGACATGGGATCCAAACCACATTTGGAGGCGATTTGAAATGTGATTCCAGTCGGACTTCTACAGATGAGCCTCGGTCCGGATGCTCAAATTGGATTTTCAAAGTCCAGATCCAGAGCGATGGAAGTTCATCAGATCAGCTGAGCCGAATCGAACCGCGACTAACAGAATCCACGCCACCAGCACACATAAAAGCTGGTGTCGACATTGTTACCACAGCAACCCACAAAGACAGGTGGACGACGAGCGGGCCGCCTGTCTTAAAGATCTGATTTGAGAAATCTGATTTGTCTGCAGTCTGAACAAAACCTGATTAACCCGTCGCATCGTTTTCTCATTTCACCAAAGTGATGAACTGAAGCTCTTCCCTGATGGAAGCAGTCAGCTGACTTCAAGTTTCTGATGAAGCAGCGTGAGAAATCATCAGTTCTGGTTTCACGTCCTCAGTCCATCTTTAGGTTCTGCTGGATGTTCCTCTGTCAGCCACTGGACACTGCAGTGACATGAACCAGTTTAAGTAGGTTAATTAACCTCCAGAGAGCAGCATGGCTCACACACACACACACACACACACACACACAGAGTGCCTCACAGTACCACACACTTACCCACAGACGTATACCAGTGGTACTTACAGAAAGACCATTGTCTCCCAGCAGCTGTACTCTGACTTTCCATTGGCTGGGAGGGGGATGTGTTTAGCAATAGGAAAGGAATGGATGGAGGGAGGGTGGAGAGAGAAAACAACCTCCAGTGCTGAGCTGTAAAAACTATAAAGGATGTGCTCTGTGACCCAGTTGTTGAGGAACCGTGTTGCAACCATTGTGAAAACATTGCAGACTTTTAATCCAAGTATCATTTAATTAACTCAACAACTGGATGATACAGTGTGTGACCAATGCTCTGAAATGCACCCAGCACAGGAAGTGCAGTTCCTCTGTCGTCCACTTGAGGCCGGCTCCAGAAGTGAGTCAGTGTCCATAAGTCCCCATGTTCAAGTGTCTGGGTTTATATATTTGTCCTCCCCAGTGTAAAGTTCTTGTGAATATCTGACTCTATCTGAACTGTACACGATAGTGACGCACGCGTTCACACATCAGCACAGCTCTGTTAACGGTGTCGGTGTTTTACAGCGTGCATCGTGTTCAGATCCCTCAAAGAGCAGCTGGACATGTCCTGATATCTGCTGAGAACGTCTGTCTGACTGCCTGAAAGAGCTGAACTATGCAGAGCTCAGTAACTATTGTCAAAAGTGCCCTTTGGCAAGACACTCAGCCACTAATTGTCCCGTTGGAGCAGCTCAGAGCAGCCGTGCTGTGAATCATCCTCCCTGCTGCTGTAAACAAGGGTGTCTTCTTCTTCAGGGTGGCAGGAAATGGACCTTTTTAGTCCAAACCGGCGGCACTGTCTGCTTATTTTTAAAATTCACCCGCCAAAGAAAGAATAGAAACCTCCAGATGTTTTTAACTGACAGAGGAGTTCAGCTTCCATAAGTGGCTGCTCGCTAATCTACAGACTCTGAAGGTTTGGAGTCACGTGACTGATGAACATACGGTTATCATGACTGAAGCGTGACGAGACGATAAAGACACAAAACGTTTGTCTCTCATCTAAACGCTGGCTCATGAACGGATTCAGACGAACTCATCTGCTAACCAGTTGCTGTCAACATCTGGTCTTCATCATCTCTACACATGTCTGCATCGACGCCTTTTCTCGGAATGTACTTATTCTTCTTTATGTGTATGAGTGTGTAGTTGTTTGTGTGTGCATATGTACAGGTGTGTATGCGTCCTCATCGTCCAAACATCTCCACGTATGCTTCCACGTATGCCGTTTGTCTGAGCTCCTATTGGCTGAGCTCAGGTCAACCTTCAGGCCGTATTTCATTCATGGCACATGCTTCCCTCTGAAGCTTTGAATCTGACACTCCAAGAAAATGATGGAAGACCCTCTGCTCAGGATGGACAGGCAGGAAATTCTCCACTATGGAGACCTGGGATGACCAGCTCCGGTTCTATGATCCAGTTTCACCAAAAAACAGATTCAGAGTATTTTTGTTGTTGTTTGAAAGTCTTCCTGCAGCGCCGCGCAGAGATCCTCTTTTCTTGTTTGTTCAGCTTTTTAAACTCTTCGGTAGAAAAAGGAACTGCAAATATTTTGCTCTGTTTTAATCCAACACAAAAAAGAAATGTCGGCTTTGTGTCGGTCTCAGCCAAACAGGTTTAAAGTAATTACATTTATTCAAACTCCAGCATCATCTGAGCGGGAACAGAGTGTGTGAACGCTCGCTTAACTTTCTCTGGATAAATGAAGTTTAACAATTTAATGAAAGATGAAAATATTCCCGCCAGCGCTTGTGGAGTGTCGGATCTCCTCTTAGAGCCCGCCGGCCCTGAGGTCGGAGCTGGACATGGTGTCAAATCCAGCCGAGTGCTTCTAATCTGTCAAAACATCTTTGGCTGTCAGAAATGTTTTCCTTCGCGTTGGGTGCGGTTTGCTGAGAGAGGCGACATTGTCAACGAGAGGCTCATGTTCAGACCGTGAACACACCGCAGCTCCGACAGCTTCCACTCAGACATGAGCTCTTAATCTGAAACATTCCCGTCCAGCAGTGACGTGTGTTCAGGTGTGCAGACACGAGGCCGTTTGTCGCCTCACATTACTAAGCTGTGAGTGTTTTTACTCCCTCAGTACTCACTGATAGTTTCTCTGTGTTTGTTGCTGCTTTGTTAGGATTGATGACAGATCGTATCGTTATATAATAATGATGATAATAATAAAGCGTGGGTCTCAAACTTTAAACTTTATACAGTGCAGACATCAACAGGTTCAAAGTCTCTAATAACTATTACAGTGAAATGTTAACTCATAATAATAACACGTCTCCGTGGGTTTCAGCTCTTTGTCCATCAGTGCTCGTGAACGCTGTCGGCTGATCGCTGCGCTCAGTAAAATGATGAAACTGCTTCATGTCCCATTTTCCACGCAGAACCAATTTCTGATTGGATATCTCTGGATGTGATTTACACACTTCCTGACGGCACAGTTTAATCTCCTTCTCATGAATTCTAATCATTTCAACTAAACTCGTTTTTCAACCCGATGTGCTTCTGATGAAGAATCCATTTTTGGTGTGTGATTGAAACCAAGTGAGGCCAAAGAGTTTAAGCTTCTTCATTCACCGCCAAACGCTTCTGTAGCAGCTGAATTTAATTTCTGAAGCTCAGAGCTGATTTCTTTTTAAGCACTGGGTCTGTATAATCTGAGGGTTAGCAATTAGAAGGAGAATCTGCAATCAATGCTCGAGGGCAAACGCTGTGATTGTGTGGTTGCTGTCTGTCACTTTCACTCCGAGGTCAACACAAGTTTGACTTCAAAAACCTGAATAACGTCCAATATCTCACATCTTGGACATAATATCTGTGGATATTTCATTTCCTCCTGTCCCCTTCCTTTTTCTTAGTTTGTGTTTTCATCTAACGTTTTAGATTTTCCACCAACACGAGCGGCATCACTTCATGCAGATAGTTTTGTGTTACGTCTTATAATTTGTCTTTTTGAAGGTGCAACAGTCTCAATGATCCTTTTCTCCTTCTTTCGTAGGTGAGCTTGGAGCTGAAGGTTTCTCAGGCCAAGGTTTCTCCCATGGAGCTTCCTTCAGAGGTGACCAGAACCAGAGTTTGGGTCCGGGTCAACCCCCAGGGATCGGCTTTACTCCCAGTCCAGGATCAGGGCCATCGGGTCCCCCCAACACCAACTTCAACAACATCCACATCCCACCGGGAGCCCATGCACCTGCCAACACTCCAGCCGAGCTGCCTCCACCCACAGGTACGAAGCGCAGAGATTCAGTTTGTGTTGCTGCGGTGCTTTTACCTGCAGGACTCAGCCCGGCGTCAGTCCGTGTGTTCTGAGAAGAGCTGGAACACCTTGCTGTGTAGAGGCAGGTCTGGCTGAGGAACACCTTTCTTAACTAGCCCGGTACCCGTCCATCAACACAAGGATGGACCCGGTGAAGTTTTGACTTGTGGACAGTGTTGGTGGAGTTGTTGTGGTGGCTCTGATGAAACAGCAGCTCCTCTTACTCATGAAGCCAACCTGCTGTAGTACAGACGTGGCCTAATTGGACCGACTTCAGCAACACGGGCAGCTGTGCTGAATTTACTGGACTTTATCTGAAAGTCCCTGTGTTGGGTGTGCCTGCTGTGACTGTTCAGTCTGAGCTGGAAATAATACTCTGATGTTTGCTGAGTGTTTCCATTGTTCCACTTTACTCTGATTAATTGTCTTTCTCACTAATTTCCCCTGATAAAACAGAGTACGTGACAGCCTTCAATATTCTGGCAGCTCCTGGAGAGAGAGACACACACACACACACACACACACACACTTTAACAAGTGCTGAGTTTGAGCCAGATGTTTGCAGATGTCCTCGTGATGATGTAACAATGAGGGAAACGCTCCAAAGTGAACATCTTTGGATCTGATTACATTTGAAATCATGCAGAGTTCAGCACTAATTATTTTTTTGAATTATTGAGAAGTTGTCATGAAGTTAGTGTGTCTGCACACACACACACACACACACACACACACACACACACACACAGACATAATTGCACCCTTGTGGCAAATCAGAGTGCCAAAAACAAAAATCCAGTCACTGCTCACAAGCGTGTGTGTGCACGAGAGGAAGTGTGTTTGCTTCACACACACACTGGTTCAGGGTGATTACAGCTTCTTGCACAGAGAGCCGGCAGCACTAAAGTCACGCTGGTCTTTCATGGCAAGTTTGTGCCGTGAGGAAGAAGTGATTAAAGCTGAGCTTGGTGCTGGTCCAGTCCAGAGTGAAGGACGTTGATCTGTGCTGTGTGCTGCCTTCACTGCGCGACCCGCAGACGGGATGCTGGATCTTAGTGTCTTACTTCCTTTTGTGCAGAGTAATGTTGACGTGTCGTCTTTGTGTTTGAGATGTTCTGTTTCCATCTTCACTCATGTTCATGATGCTCATGAAACATTCACAGTAAACTACAGAAAACATTCAGGAAACATCAGCTGAACGTCGGAACAAGCGTCCTTTTAGTGCAGCGGTAAAGTAAAGACTCGTGGTTCTGGTTCGTTAGTTTGGATCCTGAACCAAATTCACGAGAACTGATAAAAAGGATGTTTGGCTGTCCTTCCACCTGAACACGTCACGTGGCACAGATGGGTGGACGGTGCTACAGGTTCTTCAGATATCAACAAAACTCCGTCATGTTGCTCATCAAATGATGATTTGTGAACTCGTTAGCAGCTTTTAGTCTTTATCTTAATTTGAAGTGTTTCTGTTGACCAGCAGAAGCGGCAGTTAAACCAGTGCCTCTTCCCCGATCAGTGCCCACTGTTGACCCCACACTGCTCAACGCCCAGCAGCAGGGTAAGAACACACACACACACACACACACAGGTCAGTCACACACCGTCAGGAATCCTTCATGTCTTACGTCTGTGATCCGACAGCTTCAGTTTGATCTCCTGAAAACATTTCATGCATCTCAGTGCTCGTCCTTCTCAGTTACCTCTGTTCTCACACAGTCACCATCAGACGTCTGTCAGCATCAGGATGAATTAACGAAGGATGTCTGTTTGTTTATCAGCCTTTATGTTGTGCCACGCTCTGTGAAACACTGCCGTTTGTTTGTGGGCTAATTAATGTGAAACTTCAGCCAAAGAGCAAAATATGAACTTCATTTATTCATTTTATATGTGAGGGTATTTAATGCACCCTGGAAGAGAAATAAAACAATAAAACAGATGAATTCAAACATAGATTTGGATCCCAGCCGGTCGAGGCGGTGAGACAGAAAACTGCTTTTTGTCAAAGGAGTCAGCTGGTTTGAACACAGTGACACGACGGAAGGGTTCTTACTCTTTAAAAAAAAATTATATATGTATGTGTATATATATATATATATATATGTATATATATATATATATATATATATATATATATATATATATATATATATATATATATACATATATATATATATATACATATATATATATATATATATATATATATATATATATATATATATATATGTATATATATATATATATATATATACATATATATATATATATATATATATATATATATATATATATATATATATATATACACATATATATTGCTATAGTTGCTCGATACTGGACCAGATTGAAAAACTTCCCATTAGTCACTTTGACACAAAAATCTGAGAAAATAATAAAACCCCTTTGAGGCAGATTCAGAGTGAGGCATTCACTGTCCTCTGGGAATGTAGGATATTAGCATGATCAGCTGCAGGCTTTAACTGAACTCTGATTTGAACATTTCTCCATCTAACATGATTATTATTATTATTATGACACGGGCAGTCAGAGTTACAGAGTCTGATACTGTCTAAACTCTGGAACAGGAAATCATGTGTTACCCGTGTTCCTGTTGGATGGACAAAGGTGAGTGGGGACTGGAGAATCTGTGTTTACCTGCTGTGTCGGTGTGATGCTGCTTTTCATGCTTTGGTTGAGTGAGCTGGTCATAATGTTTTGGCTGATCAAAGCGTGCTGCTCCGTCAGCCCGTCGTGGATAGATGACGGTGAAATGCTGCGGCTCCGTCCTTCAGCTGAATATCGCCGATACAGTCGGATTTGTACGTGGAAACTTTCCATTAGTGTGCGCGCTCAGCAGAAGCTTTAACTGGATAAATAGGTGAAATGAATAATTCAACCTCTTTTCAAGATCTGGTTCAGACTTAACTGCCAACTCATCGAAAGACCAAAAGTAGCTTTCTCTTTTCAACTCTGCACTTTCCCTCCTCAATCCAGGCGTGCCCGATAAACTGTGCGCGACTCAGGCAATTACACTTCGGTCCGATGGCTGATAAACTGAAAAGCCTGTTGGAGAAATGCACTACGCCTCAGTCCATGCAGAGAAACCAAGGAACGCTGCAGCACTCCATTAAAGCGCGTTTCCTGCACAGCAGCTCGACTCATGAGCGGACGTCTGAAACTTTTTAGTGCGTTCAGTCAGCGGTCCTGTCAGCTCCACTTCTCCTCTGTGATGTGACGCAGAACTGATGGATTTAAGCATTTGTCAGACGTTATAATAAAATTAGCATTCATTCATTCATCAGCCTGATGCTGACACTCGGATCCAAAATGACAGCTAGTGATTGCAGGTTGAAGGTTTCAACTGCACTGATTCAGTGTTGGTGTCAGATTCATTTCCAGTGTTGAGTTTCATTTTTTATCCGGTTCTGATCTGTTGTTTTTTTGGACGGCCGGTCAGATGTAACAATTTGTTGGCTCAGACATTTGAATCAGCTCGTGGAAATCACAGCAGCGTAAAACTGAGGAAAACAAATCAGCATCAGCCAAGTCTGTCAGGAAGAAACTCTCCTCACACGTTCTGACGTTCGACACTAGGTGGAGCGACGATTGAAGTCAGTGCGAGGCTGCAGGTGAGAATCAGGTGTGTGCATGTTAGCAAATTGTTATAACAGGTTTCTTGTTACAACGTTGATTGTACGTCGCAACAACGTAACATCACGATAAACCAAAACACGTGTATGTGATCATCTGCGATGCACTGAGGGCGATTCACAGAACCAGCACCGAGTGTCCGTGACCTCCGACCCATCGGGTCAGACTCCACCGCGTCCAGGAGCACGCAGACTCCTCTGACCTGACTGATGATCACATTTCAAACTGCTTTTGGAAGTGACGAGCGTCCAGTCTTCAGGGACAGATTAAACTTTTACAGCTCTCTGGATGATCTGTTCTGATTATTCTTGTTTTGTGCGGTCTGACCCGATGGTGTGGTCCCGTCGATGACCGCTCCGATCATTTTTTATCATTAGCACCTTTTTAACGGCGTCCCTCTGCGTGTGCAGCGCTGTGGTTTCTGGCCGTCTCCCATCTCTTTGCTCACTTTCTCTTCATTTTTCCACTATTTTCCCTCCACCTCCTCCTCTCAGCCTCTTCCATCCTTCAGAGTATGCAGTCAGCATATTCCAGTCTTTTCCCAGCTTTCTGGAGGAGAAGAGGAATCAGCCGGGGGATTAGGGGCTTATGGTGCAACATTATTCAATCATTTTTTTCCAGTCCTTCTCCAGGACGTTTTTAAGAGCAGAGGACCGTGTTTTATGAGCGTAACGAAGCCAAGAGAGACATGATCTGCTGCTCCGTTCCCTCAGTCTGCACCTCTTCTCAAACCGGGGTCGAGGGACTTCCTTTACGGTCCCGCTGTGTTACTTCATGTGCTCGACATGAACTCTGAGCTGCGAGGATCTCTCACTTTGAAGTCGAGAACAGACCAGTGACTCGACAGTTTGAGCAAACACGTGATCACACCCCCACCGCCCCACGACCAGCTCTCTGATGTCGTCATTTGGTATCTTCATCCAGTATTCACGTCAGCCAGCGCCGAAGACTTCAGTCACTCTTCAAGTTCTGATCTCAACCAAAACCTCAGCGGCAGACGTTCCCTCGTGTTTTCATGTCACGTTCCAGAATGACATTGTTTTCACCGCAGAAGCTCAAAGGATGGAAGACACGATGGAAATCTGGTTACAGCCTCCTCGTCGCTGCACTCAGAGCTCGAGTCACGTGTTTCCTGAACAAACATTTATTAACAGAAATCTGTTTCCATTGACCTTTGTTGCATTTCCACTCAGGTTTGATGGACAGTGTGCAACCAGCAGGTGTTTGCTGGGTTTCATTCAGCCATGACCGGCTCCACCTCAGACTCAGAGCTGCGGCAGCGGGTCGGTTCTGAAACTCAGACACGACTTCCTGGTTCATTTCATCACCTCACTGGAACCTGGAGAAACTCTGAGCTCCGTCTGCTGAGCTTCTCTAACGTACGTCAGGTGCTGAGGTACAGCCAGCTTCGCACCATCAGTGTGGTACTATCTGCAAATGAGCACGTTGCCTGGGACCAGAAGAACCTAAAGCTCTGGCAGCTCTGAGGGCTGTTCGACGTCTGCATCTGACTTGGTGCTCGGAGTACTCACACTCAGGTCCAGGTAGAGAAAGTTATTGATCACGTTCTTCAGATTACACCGAGCGAGCCAGAAACATTTTCATCATTTTATCGAGCCGCCAGTCGGTGCATTGTTTAGTGACATGCAGAAGCAGCCCTCCTCCAGCAGATGCACTCAATCATACTGAGACTGACTGTGAACTGTTGAATATTATTCTTAGTAATATGTTTGATTCTGTGCTGTCAGTCATCTCGTGGCTTGGAGATTTGCAGCTGTGTATGAATGTGTTTGATATGGAGAGCGTGTCCCGACCGAGTCTCTGCGGTGGAACAGAGCGGCAGAGGTTTGGATCGAGTTAGAGTCCTCCGGGGAGGCCGGAGTGTCCGGGGGAGAGGGGAGGAATTAAAACACGGAGGAGAGCGATAGTAAGAACAGATCAATGTTTCAAAGACGGGAACAAAAACTGTTCAACAAGGCAGAAACTGTGTCAGTCCGATGACCCTGATAACGAGGTTTCACCTCTTCTCACTTTGAGTAATCCTGCAGAGGCTCCAGGCAGAGCGCATCCAGCATTTTTATACACTACGATAGAACAGCCGGTGTGTACGTGGAATTTAAATGTCTGTACTCGCAGAAACTGAACGTGACTTGTGTCGTGACCCGGTGCTTCATAGATGAAGTTGAATTAACTTGTTTTCAGCCTGATCTGCAGCAGACATGAGACAGAAGCTCGTCAGCTCCTTCCATCGTCAGCGCCGCCTGGGCTGATGTTTGGATGAGTTCGTGTAACACGCTGCTTTGAGGTGACTTTAGTAGCTCACAAGTTTCTAGTTGCACATGCTCAGTACCGCTGGGTGAAAATCTAATTACAGGGAAGGAGGTTCTGGTCGAGGTTCTGGCCGAGGCTCGCTCAGCCGTGATTGGAGCTCAGTGAAATGTAATAACACAGCTGCTGAGCCTGTAAAAATCATTTTCAATAAACAAACGTACGCTGGGTTTAAGAGTCAGGCTGCTCAGCATCACAGGGACGAACAGGAAGTGATGTTTCCTTCTTCACAGATGGAGGAGACTTTGTTGAAGATCACAGCCGGTGCTCAGAGAGAAGAGGAGCCGGATGAAATAAGATTTACCTTTCATTGATTCACCACAGCCCAAATTCAATTTGATGCAGCAGCAGGAGGGATTGTAGCACATGAAATATATAATTAATAATATATACTGTCGGATCAAATAAGAATAATATCTCTAAATGTTGATGTGTGTGGTGACAGCAGGAGGCTGTGATGGCAGCAGAGGCTCAGAGGGATGAAATATCTCATAAACAGAACATGGACGTGTTGTTTAATGGACGGACTTCGTTCTCCAGGATGGATCTCTGAGCAGCTTTACACAGTCTGCATTCCTGCAGCGTACACTGGAGTCCTGTATGTTGGCTGTATGCTGTTACACCCACTATAAGATGTTGAAGTTCCTCCAGGCTCAGCTGACGTCCTCCAGGGACTCTGATGGGTGGAGGCCTGAGAGAGGAACGAGCTGCAGAGTGAAAGAATACGTTCACACAAAGCCTTCGTTACGTGTTGAGAAAGGAAACATGAAGTTAATCACAATTAATCATTAGAAAATGTGAGGACAGAGCTGGATGTCCTGTTTCTTGTTTTAATTGCAGCGTTCAGGTTTCATCTCTTTCTGTACGTATGAACAGTTTGACATATCAACCCGGGAGACGTCGTTAAGTGAAGCCAGACTTTGTGTTGGACACACACACAAACATTTTCTGCTCTCACATGAAAACACAAAGTCCTCCTCCTCCTCCTCCTCCACTTCTTCTTCTTCTCAGTGGTCCAAAATGCCTGCGGTACAAACAGCTAACAGCAGCTAACAGACTGAGCTAACATGAGCTAACAGCAGCTAACAGACTGAGCTAACAGCAGCTAACAGACTGAGCTAACAGCAGCTAACAGCAGCTAACAGACTGAGCTAACATGAGCTAACAGCAGCTAACAGACTGAGCTAACAGCAGCTAACAGACTGAGCTAACATGAGCTAACAGCAGCTAACAGACTGAGCTAACATGAGCTAACAGCAGCTAACAGACTGAGCTAGCATGAGCTAACAGCAGCTCCAGCTGTCAGCAGTTTACTTCACTGTCCATCATAAACTCTGTAAATCACAGAGTTGAGGCGTAGATCCAGTTTCACTCAAAAACAGATTCAGTATTTTTTGTTTTTGTTTGAAAGTCTTAGTTTGGCTCCGCTCACCTTCCTGCAGCACCGCGGGGAGATCCTCTTTTCTTGTTTGTTCAGCTTTTTAAACTCTTCAGTAGAAAAAGGAACTCATGCTAAACAAATATTTTGCTCCGTTTCAATCCAACACAGAAAAGAAATGTCGGCTTCGTGTCTGTCAATGTGTCAGCCAAACATTTATTCACAGTGAAACTGGCGTGTGACTTAGAACAGACGTACGACTGACAGAGACACCGTTCAGCTGATCACAGGTCACCTGATCACAGGTCAGCTGATCACAGGTCACCTGATCACAGGTCAGTGGATCAGCATGTGAAGCTAACGTTTACAGACTCGGTTTCAGGGAGCCGTGATGAGCTCACAGGGAGTGTTCTGTCTCCGAGGACAGCGGGACTCTTTATTAAACAGTGCGGCCATCAAAGTGTATTCTCACACACACACACACACACACACACTCACTCAGCTCCGTCATGGTGCAGATTACAGAGCTGTTCTCAGATGAGACCTCTGAGCTCTGCAGCAGGTAGTCCTCCATCATAAATTACCCACGTTCCTTTGAGTGCTGACAGCTGATTATAGGCTGGTAACATTGACTTTCCATGACGCAGGTCAGAGCTTCAAGTGTTTGAAATGTTGGTGAAGACAGAGAAGCATCGCGACGAATGTTTCCAAAGTCTGAACACATAAAAGACCGAATGAGCCCGTTAATTACATCCAGCTTCTTAGATTTAGACTTTATACTGAGCTCACTGCTACGAGCTAGCATCAGCAACACGGCCGGGCCGAACAGAACCTCTGAACCAGCAGTGTCCAGTCTAACAGTGAACACAGCAACAGAACCTCTGAACCAGCAGTGTCCAGTCTAACAGTGAGCACAGCAACAGAACCTCTGAACCAGCAGTGTCCAGTCCAACAGTGAACACAGCAACAGAACCTCTGAACCAGCAGTGTCCAGTCCAACAGTGAACACAGCAACAGAACCTCTGAACCGGCAGTGTCCAGTCCAACAGTGAACACATGAATAATGCTGAGTTGTGTCTCTGGAGTCTCTGATTGGTTTGCAGTTGTTGAACATGAACTGATCTCTCTCTCTCTCTTCACTCTCTTCCTTCCTCCTTCCCTCGCCCCGCCCTCCGTCCATCCCTCCCTCCAGGCGGCGTTCAGCTCTCCCCGGAGGACTTCACCAAAGCCCAGAAGTACTGCAAGTACGCTGGCAGCGCCCTTCAGTACGAGGACGTCAGCACAGCGATCCAGAACCTCCAGAAAGCCCTGAAGCTCCTCACCACAGGCAAAGAATGAAGCCTTTGTCCTCCGGTCTGATCCCTCCATCCCTCCTTCCTTCCATCCCCCTCTTTTCTCCCCAGCAGCGTCGCTCTATCTGTCTGATCTGACCAATACGAAGCCAAGGACGCGCACGCACACACACACACACACACACACACACACACACCAAGGCCGGCCCGTGAAGAGAGACGTTCAGCTCGCCGTCAGAGGCCATGATGGAAATCAGCCTGTAACAACGGCTGCCTGTCTGACGCCGCGTCGCGCTGACGACACGTCGACTCTGTTTTTAATTATTAGAGAAGACAAACGATTCATTATCCTGCAAATAATCTGAAGTCAAAGCCGGTCATTAAACACGTCGTGTGCGAAAAACGAAACATTCAAACGAATCCATGAACGTTCAGATCAAAGCTCTGATTCTCCCGTCTTCGCTTTCGTGCCGTTTGATTGGAAATCAATAAATGGGAATGATTTCGTGAAGAACACGAAGCTCTCATGTTTTCATCGAACGGCACGCCGCGCTGATGTCGGCCCTTTCCTCTGACGTCACTTTCAGGGCGTGTAAATGTAAAACATGTTATCAGCACCATGCTGCACGATGCGACGGGAAAGACGTGAATTAACAAACGTTAACGTTTAATGTGCGGCCATTTATCACATGACAACATTAGCTGTGGCTAACTGAGATAACATAGTTAGATAGTTATCAAAGTTTCACCTTGAAATACGTCCCGGCATCCGCCTGGATTTGACAGATTAACCACGATTATTATATTATATTATTTTATGATGTCAGAGGAAAATGGCCGCTGTGTGACAGAGATGAACACGAGACGACTGTCGGGTCTGATTTCAGATTATTGGACTTAATTTAGATCATTAAATATAACAGGATCAATAATTCAGTACAGAGTGAGTCTAATGGTAAAAATCATTAAATTTTAATTTGGTTCTTGAATTGACACTCAGGTGAGTCTTTATGCTAAGCTAAGCTAATTACCACCTGACTCAAGCTTCAGAGCGTTTCTGATGAAATGTTCTAACGAGGACACTAAAGGGCGACGGACTGACGAGCTCAAAATCTTTAAACCTCGAGACGCTTTTCTTCCCAGCTGAGTCAAACCGAACAAATTCATCTTCGTCCGTAGAGAGATGGATTTTCTGTCTTCGAGCGGCTCGGCATGTTTAATGTAGCTACATGTTCAAAACTGTCGCATCTGTTCAGAGATTCACGCGGAGGGAAGGAACTTTACGATGGGCTGAATCAAAGCGCTGTGGGGACGTCTGGCTTCTTCTGTTTGAATGTGGTGACACATCACGGTTTTCTGTTTCACACTCTCGTTTCTCTGGTTTTATTTTAGTGGCACTTTGAAAGTTTGAAAAGTCGCAGCGAGATGTCGAAATGTCCGAATCAGTTTGAATAAAATATTTGAAACGATGACGTGTGGATGAGTCTGTTTGTCTGAAGGATGACCGCACGCCCGGACCTGAGCTCATCCGAGACGGGCTGACAGTGGAGTGGAGTCCATGTGTCGTGGACGTCGTGTTCTTCGGGATAAATTTATGTTTCTCAAAGCGTTCCAAGCGTTCTAATCTGGGCTGTAAATTGAGTCAAAGTTTGAGCCAGCGGCCGTGACTGTGGCCTCCCGTCACTTTAACCTGCCGTCCCCATAAAATCATTTCGACATAAAAGCTGCCAACATTTATTTCAGGAGTTATTGCAAAGCCCAAAATGAACGCTGAATATCCGACATCCAAAGAGGTGTCAGGATGAGCGTGCATCAGTAAACACGGTTCTTCTTCTCGTCTTCACGTGGACGTTTATTCCATGATATTTTTAATCCATTTCATTTGATAATAGTGTAAAAATAGCCGCAGCCAGTCCCTGGTTACTGAAATGATGAAGTTTGTGCAGGATTCAGTCCTCGTGCTCTGAACTGCACAAACAGAATTTTAAACACAGGAAGTCCAAAGTGGCTGCAGGAAGTGATGGCGCTGTCCGGTCCGAGTGGGTGACATGTGGTTCCAGTTTAGTTCATAACTGTTTTCTGAAGGAAGCAGCCGGCGGCGGTGAGCGAGGGGGTCGGACAGGAAGTTACAAACTGAAGTTCAAAGTGTCTCAACACATCGACCCTCTTCACCTCCGCCTGTCACTGCCCTGTAAAACACCGTCTCTTCTTCCCGCGACACGGCGAGCTGACGTGAAGCCTCACCTGCTCAGTCCAGCCTGAGATCAGCTGCCTGTTGTTAATCTGACTGCAACGTTTTTGGACGTTTAGGAAATAAAATGTGTTTTAAACTGTGATGGACAGCTGTCCGTCTGTCCGTCTTTTCAGTCGTCTGCTTTTCAAATTAAAAGCCTTTTTCTGTTTGTTTCTGTGTTCAGGAATAAATCAGGCCAGGTTGTGACTTCAGTCATAAAACTTTCTCTGTCGACCTGCCAGGGACAAAATGTTTCCTTTTTATGGATCTTATGCAATCCTGCTCTTCACTGAAGCGCCTCCTCGCTCATGATGTTCAGAATCAGCCCGGCTAACAAACGAGCTAACGTTAGCTAACAGCAGCTGCAGTTCGCAGCCGTTTACTTCACTGTCTGTCAGGAAACTCTGTAAATCACAACTCTGTCTGTCAGTGAAATAAGTGCCACAAACTGCAGTTCCTCTAACGTCCACCTGAGGCTGGCTGCAGAAGTGAGTCAGTCTCCATAAGTCCCCATGTTAGACAGCAGAAATAAACATGTTTACAGCCTGGTACAAAAACAGTTTTGGTCTCTGTAGCTAATTTCCCCGTTCATGACAACTGTACTGAGGGTGAATTTATATACAACTCACCTGTTCACATTATATTAAGGCTTAAAGTTATGCAGGGTTCAGACTCTGATTGACAGGTGGGCGTGGTCACAGGTGTAATCAGGTGGTTCAGGTTCTTTTCATCAGGATATGAACCCTCCTGCCTCCGTCTGAACGTCACGTGGCTGATTTTCCTTCCTGGTACAAACTGAAGGCAAATGAGCCGCGGCTGCTTCCGCTTCCGCTCCTGATACCTGAGCTGTGCTTTGTGCTCGGCGGTTATCACCGACAGGTGATCACCGACCGTCACGTGACGCTCAGGGAGAATCCCAACGTGTGAACACCTGGAGGAACTCCTGAGGAGGTCACGGTGCCATCCATGCTGTGACAGAACGTCCACAGAACGTTAACAGAACGTCAACAGAACGTCAATAGGCTCAGATTTGTTTCAATTGAGACTTTTATTGTGAAAATCTTGACGATCAATATGCAGAACTTTTCTTCAATCAGATGTTTTTGTCATGTTTATGTTAATTTTGAACTGCGTCACTTCCTGTGCAGAGAGGACAGGCGGCCGAACAATAAATCACTGTTATTATTATAATTATAATTATTGTGAAGGTCCACATTGTTGACCCTCTGCTGTGAAGTCGTCCTACATACATACATTTATTTTGACAACCCAACCGGAAGTCCCTGGTTGTATTAGTTCTGCTCCCACAAACGTTCAGACTCAGTTGAAGCATCTTCACCCCGCCGGGGAGTCCGGATCAGCAAACCGAACCCACCCGGACCGAGAGCCTCTCTCTCTCACACACACACACACACACACTCTGACTGTCTCTCTCTCCCTCACTCCCTCTCCCTCACACACTCTCACACACTCCCTCTCCCTCACACACTCTCACACACTCCCTCTCACACACACTCTGTCGCGCGCTCTCTCCGTGTCTCCAAACTTTGGAGAGTTTTACGCGCAGCGCGCGCTCTGTGGATTAGTAGTTTGGACCTTCGGACTGAACCAGAACTTGTTCGGAGATGACCGTGGAGGAGGACCAGCTGCCGCCGCAGTGAGAACATGTGAGTCTGTTTGCTTCATGCTGACTCGGTGCCGCGGCCCGTCCGTCGGTTCCGAACCGGACTGGAAGCTTCATGTTGCTGAGCCTCAAGACAAAACTGACCAACAGAACCGAGCAGAACCAGCTCGAACTTTTCTTCTGTGTTCGTTTTATGTTCGTTTGACGTTTGTTTTATGTTCGTTTTATGTTCGTTTGACGTTTGTTTTATGTTCGTTTTATGTTCGTTTGACGTTTGTTTTTGGTTCTCTGTGGCTGGCTGTTCCGCGCTCTGATTGGCTGCCTCCTCCTCCTCCTGTGGTCACAGTCTCTCTCTTTGTTGTAGAAACATGCAGGAAAATTTCAAACTGAGGAAGTTTGAAATTTTCAAATTTTCTATTTTTCTTCATTAATGAAAAAAATCTGATTACACGTGAACTCATCAAACTGTGTGTGTGTGTGTGTGTGTGTGTGTGTGTGTGTCTGGTGTGTCTGTTGGTGTGTGTGTGTGTGTGTGTGTGTGTGTGTGTGTGTGTGTCTGGTGTGTCTGTTGGTGTGTGTGTGTGTGTGTGTGTGTGTGTGTGTGTCTGGTGTGTCTGTTGGTGTGTGTGTGTGTGTGTGTGTGTTGGTGTGTGTGTGTGTCTGGTGTGTCTGTTGGTGTGTGTGTGTGTGTGTGTGTACAGGAACTCGTTCATTCTTTAATTATTTCAAATTAAACTTCTCGCTGTAAACTCTGAATCTGAGTTTTGGCTCCGCCCAAACGAATCACCAACGATTAACGATTTCGTCTCGTGAGTGTTTGTGTTTTAGAGACGTTCAGAGACTCTGATCAATGATCAATAGTTCCATCAAGTTCCAAACTCGTTAACAAACATGAATACATAAACAGACGATGACGACTGACACATTCAGAACAGAAACGTTCCTCTAGTGTCAGGTTACAGATGTGATTTAGAACGGATCGGAACTTTATGACTGGACAGGACTGATGAGCCTCGCACCTGACAGCCCGGACTCACCTGTGCACACTGAGGTGTGTGTGTGCGCACACTGAGGTGTGTGTGTGCGCACACTGAGGTGTGTGTGTGCGCACACTGAGGTGTGTGTAGAGCTGAGTCGCTCTGTGAGTGTTTTCTAAATGTGTGGAAGGTTTGTGATGTGACATTAAAATGATTTCAAGTTCAGACGCTGAATCCAGTTGAAATGACGTCTGAGAGTTAAAGTCAGTGCTGCGGTCATGTGACTCGCTTTATCAAAGGAGGTGTTGTTGAAGGTGACCCGCTCGCTGCCAGCTGTTACACAACCTGTGAAGGCGATACGCCCAGAAAAAACATGTTGTGGTCCCGGCAGGTTTAACGCTCGGACAGGATGTCTTTAAAAAGGAGACCAGAGGTGACGTCAAATAACATCCTGTTGACAGGAAGTGTGCGGCGTTGGGAGGGGTAGGAGCAGGTGGGCGGGGTTACCTGTCCTCTCAGGTGGACTGAAGATGGTTCACAGGTGAAGGTTCAGCTCCACAGACGCGTCTGAAAGGGAACGAAATCAAAGACGAGAACTAAAAGTGGAGCGAGCGCAGAGGAATGTGCTTTAATTAAAGTGATGGAGAAGATCTGATCCTCCACCTGCAGCTTGAGTTTGATCCTGGTGACACGACTCAGATGGAGGCGTTCCCGTACTTTCCCTGCAGGCAGTCGATCAGCCTGAGGAATCATCTGGAACTCAGCGAGAGGCGAGATGTTTGTCAGAGTCCAGCCGAGCTTCTGGCTGAGGCACAAAACAAGAGTCTGAATGTCTGAAACCGTGTTTCAGCAGATCGCTCTGAACATCAGGCTCCTTAATGAGCAGGCTCTTCGTTAAAGCTCGAAGGAGCGTCACAGAACACGTGAGCTCCTGGTTCTTGATATTATTCGATCGGTGTTGGACGGACTTGGTGCTGGTGCTGCATGTTCGGTCCAGGTTGGAAAAGTTGGTGGTAAAGTAAACCTCTGTTCATCAGATGGACCTTCCAGGTTCACTGAAGCTCTGATGAAGGTTTGGAGGAAACCAGGCGCAGTCAGTGGTCGCCTTTAGGTGGCGCTGTGGGCATCGTAGTGTATTCAAGCAGGAACTGAAGTGACTGAGCTCGTAACAATGCAGAAGTAAACTCTGCTTCCCTTCGCACAGCGTTCATTGTTCTGCATGTTTGGACGTTTCATGTGAAAGTGACTTACAGCCTGAAACTGTGACACTTAATGAATCTCTCCTTTGTCTCAGCTTTGATGAGACTGTTTATCAGACTAATTAATTATGTGAGATCTCATCGACAGCCAATCATGGAGATCCGGCCAGAATCTGAGTCAGAGAGTTCAAACAATGACTGAAGGAAACAAACATGAGAATCTTTCTTTTAAAGTTTCCTCTGCTGTGAAACTTTCAGTGTGATGGACACAAAATGTCTGACGGGAGGCTGGAGGCTTTCTGCCGGCTGCCGTCCAGCCCTGCAGACATGAATCGCTCTCTTTATGCGGCCGTGTCCGCAAAGCCTTGTTCGCTGACCTCGCTCCACTTGTCATTCACTCCCCATTTCCATGCTGGAGGTGGAGGCGGGAGGAGGACAGAGGGGTGGGGGAGGAGGAGGGTGGGGGGGGTGAGACGCATGACTTGACAAAGAGGCGCGTTTTCTTTAATGTCAGCGGCTGCATGAATTTGCAGCGCTGGACGCGACAAAGCAGGACGATGGAATTAAATCCAGTTCTGTTCTCTTTAATATTTATGATGCACACACACACACACACACAGTATGACCAGTTCACTGCAAACAAAGAGTAAAATACTTGAATTAAAAGGTCAGTAAGTCACAAACTTCACTCTCAGTTTTACTTTGTCCACCGTCAGGCTCACAGTCAGTATGATCAGTAAACGTCCCTCGTTGCTTCAGTGTTTGAGCCGTTCCTCGTGGTGTTGTAGAGTCAGGCGTCTGCAGGCACAGCAGTCAGACAGGAAGACGAATCTGATGCTCATTCACTCCAGCAGCCTCTCGCTTCCTCACGACTTCTTACATAAAGAAATGAAAGACTGACAGACGAGATGAAATCAGTCATTCTCTGTGACACTGACCAACCGTAGAAAGTCCAGTTAACGTGTGCTGTTAGCAGGCCACAGAAAAAGTACAGAGACGATCCAGACTGCTAACTGTTAGCTTGTTGTTAGCCGTGTAGCTAACTGAACTGACCCAGCCCGGGATGCCAGGAGCCAAGCCCGGTTCTGTTGCTGTGTTCACTGTTAGACTGGACACTGCCGGTTCAGAGGTTCTGTTGCTGTGTTCACTGTTAGACTGGACACTGCTGGTTCAGAGGTTCTGTTGCTGTGTTCACTGTTAGACTGGACACTGCCGGTTCAGAGGTTCTGTTGCTGTGTTCACTGTTAGACTGGACACTGCCGGGTCAGAGGTTCTGTTGCTGTGTTCACTGTTAGACTGGACACTGCTGGTTCAGAGGTTCTGTTGCTGTGTTCACTGTTAGACTGGACACTGCTGGTTCAGAGGTGCTAACTGTTAGCTTGTTGTTAGCCATGTAGCTAACTGAACTGACCCAGCCCGGGATGCCAGGAGCCAAGCCCGGTTCTGTCGCTGTGTTCACTGTTAGACTGGACACTGCCGGGTCAGAGGTTCTGTCGCTGTGTTCACTGTTAGACTGGACACTGCCGGTTCAGAGGTTCTGTTGCTGTGTTCACTGTTAGACTGGACACTGCCGGGTCAGAGGTTCTGTCGCTGTGTTCACTGTTAGACTGGACACTGCCGGTTCAGAGGTTCTGTTGCTGTGTTCACTGTTAGACTGGACCCTGCTGGTTCCGAGGTTCTGTCCTGACCTGTCTGTCAGTGATCATCACGATATTTCAAGCTCCTGTCTCAGTAATTTACGGCGTTCTTCTTGGCGCTGTAACTCTGATTCTTTGAGTTTACGTCCGCGCTCCGCTGACCGTGATCGCGGCTTTTATGGCTTCGACATCACCCGGCCGTCAGTTCTGAGTTTTACAGCCTGTCGACAGCAGCGACGGTTAAATAAATGAACGTCACCACGGGCCAACTCAAACACCAAACACACCGTGTAGATCTGCTTCACTCTGGGTCTGAAGGTCGGTGGTTTGGGTGGAAATGTGCTGAAGCAGAGGAGGTCATGCATCGATGAGGTCATTCTCCCACTCTGACCTCTGACCTTGTAGCTGCTGATGCTTGGTTTACTGACGTTCATGATGAAAATCATTGAAGAGCAGCAGTTACAGCTCTGCTGCTGATGTAAGCTTCAAAATAATGGATGACATCATGTGGGCTGATGTCATCCATGGGCAGCCAATCGGCTGCAGGCAAGTCCAGCCCAGGAACCAATCAGCACCTCATCTTTGCAGACACACCTGATGGCCATCAGCCAATAGTAAATGAGAGCTGTGGAACAAACAGCAGCTCAAACAGACAGACTGAAAGTTGAA